>BMAU01020329.1:600000-1090191 GCA_019973935.1 Trichonephila clavipes | reverse complement strand
ACCGTGGAGGTGCATACACCCGCAGGCTTCATATTCTGCAATACCTTTAATGATCTTCTATATTGAATCTCAGAAAATATATTCACATTATAATATTAAAGATAAACATATATATTCTTCAAAAACTATTGAATTTCAGAGAAGTAGAGACATTTAAATATAAATTTTTATATACTAAATAAATCACATATGGAATTTATCTCCTTTCTTCTTTATGAATTTCTGTTATAATGATTTTCATGAGAGAACTATCCTTATACTAGGTACATACGTGTTCCAGAGTGAATTAATCGAAATGGTTCATCGCTCTTATGACTTATGGTTAGCATCTGTTCATAACCCGAATCATTTCTTCCTTTATGGTTATATTTATAGTGGTGGAGTTTTTACCCATTCATGTTATGAATTGTGCCATTAAATAAATAGTAATTATTTATATTTGATATATTCGCTATGACTGTAATGCAAATGTGTAGATCCAGATCCATATCTAGAAGCACAACTGATGCTTATATACTTATCGCAAAGCAAACGCACACTATATGCTGATTTTTACTTTTCATTTTATTTTCAGAATCACTTATTACTCTTCCAGAAACAAAGTATCTTACAATGATAATAGATCACTGTTATGAAAATCTTTCATCTCTTAAAGTATGAATCTCATATCATTTTTGTGTAAGATAATCACACTTCCTGATCTGTAGAAATAGGTCAAACAGTTACAGGCACCAGCACCATCAAATCCAAAACTGAAGCAGTAAGCAAATTCAACGTCTTTCCTCATAGAAAAGTGAAAGATGTAATAGTCATAATAAACGACTTCCTTCTTCTCTCTTGATTGTCATGTCCTTTCAGATAGTTAACAAAATATATAAAATATTTCTAATCGCTACTTTACACTGAGTAATGCATCCACTTAAAGTTAAATTAGATGAAGCGCTATATATATTTCCTTCGGATGCTTTTTTCGATTCATTTCCAATATGCCGATTACATACTCATGCTGCACACTGGATTATATAAGATGGTAAAATATTTAGAAATGATTATGCTTCTTTATTTTGGAAAAGAGAGAAAAACCCAGAAAATGATGCTAGTAAATGTACAGATGTTATACTCTTCCAGCATATTATGGCGTATAGATGGGTAATCTTCAGCAGCTCTTGTGATGATTCATGGTTTCCTGAATTTATGCGCCCATGTTGCACTTCACATTTCCGGAACTCAAATGGAAAACATAATCAACTTCCAAAAATATTGAGGTAGAGGCAGGTTTAACTCAATCATTATGCGTGCAAGGCTTCACAAGAAGCACTTTCCTTTATTATAGATTAGAGTGTTAACAAAAACATTATTTCATATCGCTTTAGATTTTCATAGATATAAAAATATTTCCTCTATTCACATCCACTTCAGGTTTCTTTTTATTCTTAAACATTTGAAATCGTACCTTCTTGCGTACTTCAGTATTCTCTTATTATATATTTTAGACTTTTACATATATTGTCCATATTATCTTCTATTGTACTTCAGGATCCCATGTTTCGTAAAGGCAAAAAAAAAATAGAATCCATTTCCAAATATATAAATTTCACTATTCAGACTTTTTGATACTATGTTCTTATACCCGAAGCTTTTTTCCTTATTTAAATGTATGCGGCATGACCACTGATCGAAAAATTTTCATTTTCTTCAGCGAGCATCTTCCACCATAAACGCGCGCAGAAGTTAATATGATCTGCGCAGTGAAAAAAATATATTTTAGCGCATGCTAGAAAGCGCAATGTCCTGAGTCATGATCTTCGTCTATGGTGTTGATACACCAGGATTATATGTAACGATTTATTTTCCAGCTTATAAAATGATCGGAATTTAGCCTTACGGCTACACTTCACACTATTTATCATTGTATATATATTATTATATTTAAGATCCAGCGATTATGCCACCATCGTATGATTTATGCGCACATGTTCTTTGCACTTGATTTATGGTATAGCTTCGGCGTGCTTAGGTGCTGGATCTCTGTATATGCTTAAATGTGGCATTTTCTAGCGAAATATATCTGAATAAAGTTGTGTTCCAGGCGCAGATGAGCAAAACCCGACTTCCAGATATTGAATATGTTCTTGAAAACAGATTGTAGGTGGCGTACGCAATTTATGCCATTGTCTTACGACACAACACTGACAAAGAAACTACAATACGCAACACAAAGCAGCCGGCTACATGACTACAGAGAAACGAGCGAAGAGCAAGAGATTTCCAGAGACATCGGTTTTTATACCTGACTTTGAAGGCCACGTGACATTTTTGTAATAAGAGCTCTGGTTGGTTACAATGGATGGGAAAGGAATTTATGATGTAATAATATCAGTCGATTACGATTAAGATCAGGGCGTTAGTTTCGAACCAAATAATTAAAAGATTATTTGAAAAAGAGTTAATTAAAAGGATGCTAGGGAAAATTATTACATTTATACGTATATATATATTTCAGAAACTCTTGCATCTATTTTATCTACCGCTCAATTGTATACGTTGTGTGTGCGCGTGCGTGTGTGGAATAATGAACTTAAATTTTCTCTCAAGAGATTTTAATTCATCATCGTCCGCAGCCCTCCAAGACTTCGCGTGATACTTAATTACTATTTTACTCGCCAAACGGGAAATAACAATAACCTAGCTCCCCAAAACTACAACTTCAGCGTTTTTAAAACAGTTTGACGCTACTTTGCATCGCCCGCGTATTAGAACCAATCAGAAAGACCTTTACCAAAAATCATATGATTTTAATGGCTTCCGTTTGAGTAAGACTATAAATAGATGAGATATCAGGATCGAGCAATAAATGTTTTTGTAACTGTTTTAATTGTTCGTGACGGGTTGCCTGCTTGTGTTATTTATTTTTTATATACTTTTCGTATTGCCGCTTTATTTGTGTATCGCTCAGTCTGTCTCGGAACAGCATACAGAGTCTAACACAATACCAGATCGTGTTGAGACATTTGTTGCAGTAGGAAGCAGTCCTACATACTATTGAAGTTGTATTACTCGTATATTTGTCTAATTGCACGCACTGTATTTGTTTAACTGTTTTGATTTTGAAATCAAATAAATCTCTCATATGTATCATTATGTGTATTAAATTTCATTTTGATCAAAAGTCCCCTTCTTGGTGTGCTATTTTTAATATTCCTGAGTGTACAATAACAATTTCGGAAGTTTTCATGAAATATATAGCAAAACCGTTGTTTGATTTCAGCAATCGTTATATAGTTATTCAACCATTTTCAAATATATTAACAATATTCCTTTTTAAAATAACTCGAACACTTTTAGATATATGTCTAGATTTTTTTTATTGTAGAATATTATACAATCTCTGTGTTTATTTATAATAAAGTTTTGAATTGCAAAAGTATGGGTCAAACGACCGATTTATTCATAAATAAATCTAGCTATTAAATGAAATTAAATTTGTTATTTATAATATATTAAATTTGTCATTTTTTATTATTATTTGCATAATGTATAACTTTTGTCTCAGAATCGATAGATAAAATATACATCTTTCAGCATTTTTAATCATATGGAAAACAAATATTGACTGAAGTCATCAAATAACGTGCTTGGATTGTTATTTTGTTTAGAAAAGACAATTTCTCTTTCTTTGGAGCTATTTCACCACTTCGATTAAAAATCTTTTTTTTAAGGTTTGAATGCCACCAAACCAAGTAACTGAAGCTTTTTTATAGCAAATTCACCTTTACGTACGAATTATTCACAATATAAATACGCAAAATCAGCGTATTTGGTACCCACGAGAAATAAACTATTTTCTTCAGTTGTGCAAAAATATTTTTTACTCTTTTTTTTATCAGTTTAAATTCCCTCAAATCATCAAAACTTCTTCTGAAATAATCTTATTTAAATTTTTATACCAACTTTTTTCCGCCAGTTTGAAGTAATATTAACCAAGAAGAAAATATATATATTGCTTCTTATATCTTTTTTTTGTATCATACCTCTAAAAGCATGACGCAACAATCAAAATCTAATTATTTACTTAGAAGTTTCTAAAATGTAATTACTAAAGAATGTGCCCGAAGATGTTAACGATGTGTCAATTCGTTGATGACAGAATTTTGGAAAAAGATTTAAATGAAAAACGATGCTTTTATCTCAAACTTTGTTAACCGGCATGTAGAGGGGCTAATGCACGTTAAATCTTTAGAGGTGACGCTGGCGTAGAGTGTAAGTATGCAGAGGGAGTGACAGCTGAGGTGTCGTCCTTTTCACTTGACCATGGCTCAAAATTACGAGGTCCGAATGAGATTGGATTGCTACACTTATGTGGTCACAAACGAGTTCTTCTGCGACTCTGGAGCAGAAAGACCTCAAACTTTAAACCCTATCTATGTTGTCGTGTTGTTGCTGCACGTCCCCATAGGCCAGCAGTGCTAGACCAGGTCCATGACTTCGCACACTTTCAAAAATTCCAACACCAGCAAGGGATCATCTGCTAAATCTGGCTTGGTGAGCCCTAGGCATTCGAGGATGTGAGCAGGCGAGGCCAGCTCAGAACAGTTCGTGCACATTTCAAAGCTCTTAAATCCTTCGGAAAATTTCATTGTTTTAAGACGACCATTTCAAAAGCGGACTAAAAGAGTTTGATTCTGTCTTTTAAAACCATGAGCCAGAGAGCCTCCAGGACGAGAACGCTGATACCAATGGTGCTCTGGGGGGGGGGGGTAATCCAAGCGGTCTTATGCTGGTGTTTAGTTCTAGAGAAAATCTCCAAGAAGGTGAGGGGATGCTGACGGCTCTGGTACCTCGCAAGTGCCAGCCTTGACCAAAGTGTCCGCAATTTCATTTCCCTCTAGAAGGAAGGGAATCCACTGCAGATGAATTTGATGTGATGTAGAAAGTCGTTTTAACTTGGTGAGTATTGACACTCCAACATTATTTCTCATGATGCTCATGTATTACCCACTCTCAACATTGATAAAGTTTCCGAACATGCTCGTTTTTTAATCATATCTCTTCCAAACAATGAAATGTCACAAAAGTCACCATTTGCAATTCAAAAAGCTATTCAAGGAAAAAGCGGTGAACCCAAATCGGTCAAAAAATTACGATCTGGTGATTTGCTTATTGAAACATCATCTGCCTTACAAACGAAATCTCTGTTGTTAACAAAAACATTTTTAGACTGTCCGTTAACTGTAAATCTTCATATATCCTTAAATTCTTGTTGTGGTGTGATATCTGAAACAGATCTTTTGTGCACCTCCGAAGCAGAAATCTTGGAAGGACTTTCTGATCAAGGGGTTACTCAGGTCAGAAGAATTAAAATAAAAAAAAGAAACGTCACTTTTTCCTACTAAACATTTAATTTTAACCTTCAATAGTCCGAAATTACCCACTTCTATTAAAGCCGGATATTATAACATATTACCATATGTTCCGAATCCTTTGCGTTGTTTCAAATGCCAGAGGTTGGGACACTCTCAAACTACCTGCAGAGGACAATTGACGTGTTCTAGATGTGCAACCGTTGGCATCCTTCCACGAATTGTACTCTAGAGCCGAAATGCGTTAATTGCTCCCAATCCCATCCATCAAACTCAAAATTGTACTCAAAATGGAAAACTGAAAAAGAAATACAGGTTATCAAAACTAATAGAAATATACCGTACGTAGAAGCACGAAAACTAATAGCTCCACAATTATCCCAATCCTACGCTCAGGTTACCAAACTCTCGACTACAACCACTACAACACAAATAGATGAAAATATTACCAAAATAGTTTGTCCACCATTAAAATTGTTACAACCATTAATATCCGTTCCAAAGCCAACTATATCTTCCTCAGTCGCTGCAGTTAATAAATCCTCTACATCAATTCAGGCACAACTCGTACCATCCACATCTTCTGTTACAGTTACATCGCCATCTAAATCTCAACCTACTAATTCTTTAATAGATACTGTTTCCACCGCTTCTGATAGTTTATCTATCTCTACCGCATCTTCCTCATCCACAGCATGCTCTGTTCTTGAAACGGCCACCACTACATCCAATACCATACCCACTACATCCCAGGATACAACTCAAACCTCAAAACCCCGTAGGAAAAAACGTCCTCCTAAAAACAAATCTAACACTATAAAACCAAAAATAGAAATTAAGATGGCTCCTCATAGACCTCGAAAATCAGCACCTACCGAGTACTCAACGGATGAAGAGGATATGATAATATATGATGTGGAAGATGAACCTGAGCTAAATCCAAAGTATGTTTTAACTTACGAGAGAGAGTTAGTCAAAGGACAATATTGTGCATCTATACGGTACGACTTTGATAACCCAGTCAAAGAACCGTGTTAACAACAAGTGGTAACATTTTACTTTAAAAAATCTGGTTACGAACTAAATATTTTTCTGATTTGGTGGGGAAAACCCCACCAAAATTTATTAACTTTAGCTTTTAAAATTTTTTAATCTGAAATCTTACTTTTTTAACTATACAATTTTCTACTGGTTTTATACTTTTAATGCTTAAAGAATTGTTTGGCGCAGTTTAGCCAAAATTGGCTTTTGTGCCATTAAACCCCACACTCAACTCAACTCCATTAAGAAGATAAAGAAAAGGAAAAGAGTAACAAAGTTGAGGGAAAATCCCTCCCGAACCAAAACTGGCAAGGTAAGAACTGAAAGGGAGGAAGGGGGTGCTCTGGAAATAGTGGTAGGAGCGTAATAATTTGAAGTGCCTAGGACGCCGAGGATGTTAAAAACGGCCATGTTCTTCTCATGAAACATTCTTGAATGGTAGTTTGAGAGTATTTATGACCACTCCAAGTGATGCAAACTACCAACGAGTAATCGGTTCTGGTACCATTGCCTCTTGCTTCACTTGTAAACTTCGAGCAATAATTGAGGTTTTTGATCTATATGAGACTTTCCCTATTCTAGAACAGCTAAAGATCTTGTTATTTTCTGTAACTCCAAAGCAGCCTTCGAAGAAGTCCTAAATGGAGGTTCATGGATTACTGAAGAGATTTTCTCTCGCCTGTTTAGATTACAGGAGTTAGATAAAGACTTCTTCATCTAATGATTACCTGCATATGTTGAGATTACAGGCACTGGAAATGCGGACAAACTGGCGAAAGAATCTAGAAGTCTTAATGTTGACAACTTTGTCAACGTTATTTTATTAGATGCAAAAGCTGTCACAAATTTCAATTTGAGAGAGGTCATTTTCTGTAAGACATCAAATCTGTAATGTAAGTGGAAACCGCCTTATAACAAAGACTATTGCTAGGCTAAGAACAGGTCATCAGAGAGGAATGAAGTTTGCTAGGGATGGTAGAAGAACTTAAAGGAATTGTGATAACTGTATAGATATAGAGCTAACACCTGTTGATATTTTTGACTGCCCAGCTATTCTTGCTGCTTTACATGAAAAAGGGGTCCTTTTTTCCCCCGCAAACCTTTATATGGATAATACTGAACAGATTGCCAGAACAGTCATCTCGGCCCATGGTACTGTCTGATTTCGTCCCGCCATGGATACGACATCATCATCAGACCTCAGTTGGAATTACAGTTAATATTTTTATGTGGGACATGGAGCGACAAAGGCAATTAGCCCATAAAAGACTAACAAGTATTAACAAGTTAGTTGATGTCAAAATATTTCATCTTCTGAATAAAAAATATGAATGTTGATCTGTTTGACATAGCTTTTTCCAGAAACTCTTTGAAGGTGATATTGTAACGAGGATCAATTTTAAGAAAAGATTTTTAGAGTATTTCGAGGGTAAGTATATCTATTGCAGCTTAACCCGTTTTATCCTAATTTATTTATTTTGTTCAAATTTGAGAAGAATCATATTTTCTGAAGTTAATTAAACCTAAATAAACTAAATATAACAAAATTTGAAAAAAAAAATATTATATTTTATATAAGAAATCTGACTCGTGCTCTAAATAGGACACTGGGATAAAGGGGATAAAATTTGTACGTACATGTTTTAGTATTTTCTTTAATGATGAAATGAAATTTCCGAGTACAAAATTTTATTTTATTTGAATAATATTTTCTTTTTCACAAGATAGTTCACTTTTGAGTTGAATTTCCCTGTAATCTTGGTAGAAAGGTTGAAAGCACGCCTGATGAAGTGTTTTGTCATATATGCCCCAGTATGTTTTTGGTTTCCCTTTGCAGCTCTCTCCCTTTGACAAAGACCATTATCGCTTAGGTAAAAAATGACCATTACTATCTTTACGGATGTCTTTTATTTTGCACCAGAAAGTACAGTCGAGATTCCAGGTCTACCTCTTGTTCTTACCACGATTCTTTTATATAAACTGTTGTTACAGCTCTTCAGAACTCCTTCAAGTTAATGACTTCATCGTTGTTGGGAGTTTTGTAAACTACCCAGGCGTCCCGCCTCTCCCAAATTTAAGTGCTGATTACATTTGAATTCTTGTATTTTTTTTCTTTGATAAAAGTGGAACAATTGGGGGAGTTTGCCGGATGATCTCCTGTGCAATTTGAGGTATTTATACACTGTCTAGTATGGGATTCTCCACAGTTAATGCTTCTTACAGGACTGAAACAGAATCGTGATAAGTGAATGAAAATAAAACAATTGCTACATTGCCAGAGTTTGTCTATGAATAAAAAATTCTATGATTAAAAAACCAAAGCTTTACGCACTCTGGTGTATTAATACTCAGAATTGTAATTAACACAGGAGAAGCTTCTTGATGACAGTTTGCAGGGCCGGCGCTAGCAGTTTCGCCGCCCTGGGCAAAGAGGTAAAATGCCGCCCTTTTATAACAAAAATTAAAAGAGATAACCTAAACTTTTTCCACGCTTAGTGGTAAAATTAAACGAGAGCAAAAAATTGCTATCAATAATGTTGAAGTTTTGGTTAGCAAAAAATACTAATTTATTAGTTTATATTTTTGGTACTGAATTAAGATTAGGGTTTCACACAAAAAAAGTCATTTCTAATGTATAATTATAAAATGCAGATATTAAAAAATACTAAAACAACTTATAGAACCACTAAGTATTAAAACTTAATTACATATTAAAAATACACTTAAACCAAGAGTTAAACTTAAAAGTGTTTCTTTTTCACTTTTAATTCTGAGAATTTTTCTATAATTTCTTTAACACTAATTTCTTCAGCCAGTTCTTGTTCAATGGCTATTGTTTTCAAGCCGTTTAGCCGATCCTCGATGGTTGTGGAGCGTAAAATTTTTTTAATTAATTTTAATTTGGGAAGAAACTCTTTTCTCCCCTTTCCACACTTATTGGGAGAGTAAGCAATATACTTAAGACTATACCAAGATTTGGAGCAAAATCCAGGTTCAATATGAATTTTAAAATCTCGATTGGACTTTCATTTTTATTTAGCAAAGCCTAAACCGCTACTATCTCGTCTGCCAGGTCCAGCGCGTTTATTTCCGATAAATTCCCATTAGTTAACTCTGTTTCTAGATTTTTACAATACTTTAGTTCGTCGTTTTCAGGAATATCTTTTAAATCACAAATATTCTATAAAAATTGGAATAGTTGCTGTGGGTACTGATCAAATCAAACCTGGATTCAAGTGCATTGATAGCTTTATCTAATGTGAAAAAATAAAACTCTGCCTTATATTTCAAAGTAGGATCTTCTCGTGCCTCATAGTTGCAATTAACATTCCTTCTTCGAACTCTACGACGTGGCTGGGTGAGCTCAAAATTAGCCGGTATGCCAATTTCGTGAGGGAATTCTCGAGCATAGCAAAGCATTTCATTTAAGGCTGTGTCCAATCTAAGATCCTTGAAAAAATCTTTACGATTTTTCAAGAACTCCATAGCAGATGGTAAATCATCGTCTTCTGTCTGCAAGAGCTTACTTATAGGATTGATATAATTTAAGATTTTGTACCAAATTACAATGCAGCATAAGAACTTAAATTGTTTAACACAACTTAATAGTTCAAAAGTCTCAACTCTTATAGAGTTGTCAATCTTCGAATTATTACAAACAGCAAGTAAAGCATCATATAGCCCTCCTACTTGATACCTTAGTGGTTTTAACGCATCTATTCGGCTTTCTCAACGATTTTGTTTGAAATCATTTATCTACTTTATAAATTGTGTTCATCATATTTTTATTTCTGTAATGCACATCTTGCTTCCACTTTAATTAAATAATTTTATACTAGGAACACACACACAACAACAAAAATAGTACTTATATTCTTCCACATTAATTATTGTTCTCTATAACAATAAAACTTTAATTAAATCCTTTTCCTGTTGTTTTTATAAGGAACTTCTATCATAATTTTGACATTCTTATTGTTGCCTTTTCTAAAGATTTTAAATATTGCTATAGATTGGGACCTATTATTACTAGAATTTTTTCTTAAATGTACATACTGATGCTTTTAAACCATTTCACAATCAGGAAAAATACATTTTAAAGGATTTTTCTAAAAATATAATAGTAAAATGAAATAGTAAATAAAATTTATTGCACACTGAAAACATCGACTTTTTAATTTTTAGAGGACCAGTATTCTACGGGACACTGATTAAGAGCTTCTCGTTTATGTCTTGGATGAGTGGTTATGTTCTGAAGTATTTTATATTTGTATTCATTGCAATTAAATAATTGAGGATTAAAGCCTTTATGTATTCATCACAAATAAAACATAGTTTAATAAGATTGAAACTTAATTTTAAAAATGCTTTGGAAGTTATTCAGGCTTCAAGTCATTGTTGTCTGCTTATTACGGCTGCTAATTCTATATTATTTTGATATCACTATATATTCAAATTAATTATCTATTTAATAATCGTCTTTCGAAATTAAAAATTCACGCCTGAAATTTTGCAATTTATTTATCTAAAGGATGTTTTTGCATTGAATTTGTATTTTTTAAAATATTTGCATTTTTTGGTTTAAAATCTTAGTCTTTTAAATGTTTTCTTAAAATTCTTCCATATTAAACTGCAGATAATTTATTAACTCAATTTTTAAATTTTTTAAAATATGCATTTTGATGAACTTTATTAGTAGCATACAGAACGGTTTTACAATATTTAAAAGGTGTTTTATACATTTTTTATGTACTTTTATAATTAATTATACACATAATATATAATTAAGCGTACATATAATATATATATAATTAAGAGTGTACACTTAATATATACATATACTATCCATTACCCACCCTCTTCACTGGGTATTTCACGATATTGTATATATGTATACTATTTACATATATATTAATTATTGATATACAGCATTAAGAATTCGATTGTATTGAAAAATATATTTATAGCTGTTACACTCTCGCTCCTTGATATAAAAAGTACATAAATTATAATATCTAATATTTCTATTTATATCTAAAATAGACAGAGAAAGATATTATTCACTCACTTAACCTAATAATCAAGTGGATTTCCAACAAAGCATATTTCAGTGGATCTCTACTCCATAAAATAAACATGTATGCTAAATTTCAAGTCTAAATCTAACAGAGCAAAAATGGAATTTTTATCATCAATACCTCGTTGAGAGCACTCTTAGTGGAATCCAATTCAACAAAAGAAGAGTACAAACCAAATTTTATTATCGTAGTCTTAGCAGTTCCAAAACGGGAATTTTGTTTATCAATACGCTCAATAACTCTCCCCGCTTCCCCCTGGAGTTGATTTCTGTAAAATCCATTCTTAGTAGAACTCAACTAAAGAAAAGTGCTCAAGAAATTTCAAGTAAATAAGTTAAATTCAAAAACAGGAATTTTTCTATAACACGCCTTAATCCCTCACAAACCCACTCCTTTGGGGGTCCGTTTTCTTTGTAAAAAAATTTATTCCATGAACGGAACATACCTTCTAATTTTCAAGCAGGTGTTTCTATTAGTTGAAAAGTGGAAATATTTATCTATTACGCCCCTTAATCCCCCTCAGTGACCCTTGGGGATCAATTTCCCCCAAAACTATTTTGTAGCGGATCTCTACACCCTAAAAGGAATTCGCTTAACAAATTTTAAGACTGTACGTCTAATAGTTTAAAAATGGAAATAATTATCTATAAAGCTCCTTAAGCCCCCGCAACGCCACTTAGGAAACGATATTCACAAAACCGTTCTTACGGCATATCTCTACTCAGTGAATGGAATCTCCTTATTCAGTTTCAAGATTTTACGTCTAATAGTTTAAAATAGGAGTTAAATGCCTATAACGCCCCTAATTCTCCGCAACGCCACTTGGGGTCGATTTTCACAAAACCCGTTCTGTGGGGGATCTGTACTCTATGAAAGGAATACGCTTATCAAATTTCAAGAGTGTACGTCTAATAGTTTAAAAATGGAAATAATTATCTATAACGCCCTTAAGCTCCCGCAACGCCACTTAGGAAACGATTTTCACAAAGCCCATCTTATAGCGGGTCTCTACTTAATGAATGGAATCAGCTTACTAAATTTCGAGATTTTAGTCTAATAGTTTAAAAAAGGAGTTAATTGCTTATAACGCCACTTAATTCTCTACATCGCCAATTGGGAGTCGATTTTGACAAAACCCATTTTTCAGCGGATCTGTACTGTATGAAAGGAATTCGATTACTAAATTTCCAGACTGTACGTCTAATAGTTTAAAAATGGAAATAATTATCTATAACACCCCTTAATCCCCCGCAACGCCACTTAGGAAACGATTTTCACGAAGCTCATTTTATGACAGATCTCTACTCAGTGAATGGAATCTGCTGACTCAATTTCAAGATTTTAAATCTAATAGTTTAAAAAAGGAGTTAATTGCCTATAACGTCACTTAATTCTCTACAACGCCACTTGGGAGCCGATTTTCACAAAATCCATTCTGTAGGGGATCTATACTCTATGAAAGGAATCCGCTTATATACCAAATTTAAAGACTGTACGTCTAATAGGTTAAAAATGGAAATAATTATGTATAACGCCTCTTAAGCGCCCTCAACGCCCCTTGGAGGTCGATTTTCGTAAAAATCATTATGTAGGGAATCTCTACTTTATGAAACAAATCTTTGTACCAAGTTTCACGACTGTACATCTAATAGTTTAGTAATGGAAATAATTATCTTTAACTCCCCTTAAACCCCCGTAATTCCCCTTGGGGTTCGAACTTTCCCAAATCCGTCCTTAGCTGACGTCTACTCCATAAAGGGAACCTACCTACCAAATTTCAAGTCTGTAGGCCTAAAAGTTCCGGAGATATCGTGATTAGTCAGTGAGTCAGTGAGTGAGTGAGTCGCTTTTCTCCTTTATATATATAGACTAGCCGTTACCCACTGACTTCACTGGGTATTTCACGATGTTGTATCTATATATACTGTTTACATATATATTATTTATTGATATCTAGCATTAAGAATTCGATTGTATTGAAAAATCTATTTATTTATAGCTGTTACACTCTCGCCCCTTGCCATGTTTTTCGGTATGAGGTAGACCCCTACTTAATTAATATTGAATTTTTGCAAATTTATCAACTTAAATGTCTTTTTGACTGCTAGTACTACTACTTTAAAAGAAATAAATTTATAACAGATGTAGTATAAAGTTAAAAGTTTAAAAAGCATATGTTAACTAATTATATTAAAAGTTAATTAATATATAAAATAACTGTTAAATAAAACAACCAAGCAACATAGAATTGATTTTAAGGAGAGGATAGAATCTGGCACTACAATAACAAATTTTCTACGTTTAGTATTAATCTTGTCAGGTTTAACCTTATATATCCTCGGTTAGTGGTGTCCAGTTTCTTTTTTTGTTTTCGAGATAGGTAACTACCTGAAACTTCTTACTAGGGAAAATAATTAAAAACTCACGATATTCCATAATTCTGGCCAAATAACAGATTTGGTTTTTAAAAGCCAAAATTGCAGGAATCCGTTTCTTAACTTTAAAATCTTCATTGGTGCATATCACGATCAGTTCCCGTTGTCATGTGATACTTTTTTCCCAATGTGACCATGTAAACTCATTTCCTACTGTGGTAGTACCATAGTCAAAGCATTCTCAAAATTGGTTTCAAAATCTCAATAAAAGGCAGTTAAATATGTTGAACGTAGGTTAAAACGTGCTGACAGATTGTCTGGGTTAATTTGAGAAAATTTCGGACCTCTTGTATTATACTTCTTTAGTTTAACTCTGGAAAGAAACTCTGAGATGGTTCGTGTTTTTAAAAAAAATTATGCTGTCACCTTGTACGAGCGAGTTAACGTCATGAAATTTAGTAAATACATCTGCTAAATAAGTAAAATTTGGTTTCAAATTGATTAAATTTTCTTTGAAAATTGAATCACGATCTAGTTTAATGAGAACCAATATCACTTAGACCCCCACTTACTTTTCATTGACTCTAAATTATTTTTTTGCTGACGTGGACCCCTCTTGCAGGTCGTCATGGGAATCACTCGTGTAAAAGATCTTAATTAATAAGGTATCTTCTAAATTCCTCTTAAAATGGCAAATATATATATATATATATATATATATATATATATATATATATATATATATATATACTATATATATAATTCAAGTTTTTATAATTTAATCTTACAAAAGAATATATATATATAATATAATATATATATAATATAATATATATATAATATATATATATATATATATATATATATATATATATATATATATATATATAATATATATAATATGGCTAACTTAATAGTCTTAGAATAGATTAGAAAAGTTATATTTTTATTTCACATGTTACATTCAAAAAAAGGAAAAATAGTGTCTATATAAGTAAAATTAACTTAATTTTTTCTTTGAAAATATATAATATATTCTTTTAACAGTTTGAAGAAATATAAATTAAATATTTAGCAATTACAGACTAGTTCATTAATTATTAAACAAAATTATCACAATATATTACGATTACAAAACAAAATCATCATAGTAAATATAACTACATTGTATTTCAATTTCGAGCTATTGCTGTTAGGATCCTTTATGTATGGTAAATAATTAATGTAAGTACTCAAAAGCTCATTAATGTTTTGCATTTTAAATAACCTACTATCGTCCTTTATAAGCGACCAAGGAAGTTATTTTTATGCGAGAGGTAAATAATATGTTTTTCATTTGAATAACAATGTCCATCGAAAATGTTTTAAGAAGATTACGATACATTCAAGCTACAAAAACACACATACTTAAAATGTTAATCAACATGAAAATATTCTAGGTAAATGATGACATTAATACTTATGTATAAATAAATGAAATAGAAAAAGCGCAAATGTAGCAAAATAATTTTCTCTTTTCCCTTTATTAAAATTCCTGGGCATTAAAAATCTAAAAAAGAATTTGAAAATGAAAATATTGTTACCTTCTTTTGTTGTCCTACTTTGTCTTGTCTTTTTAAGCTTAGGAAACTAAAAGAATTAGCTCGGAAGTCAAACTGACACAAGATTCCCTCAGTTTTCTTCGAAAAGGGGTCTTTTTCTCAGGGTCATTCTGCCCCTTTCTTTTCATTTATAAAACTTGACCGGGCTTTTCATCACTTTTGTTGAGACTAATCTCTGCCAAAATCTATCTCTTTCAATAGTACCCGAATTCACGTATACAAAGCAGTAACAGTTGTAGGAAATTAGTTGAAAAGGAAGGAACCGGATGCCGAAATTCTTCTTTATCACACCCTCCCCCATCCTCCATGGGACCAGCGTTGAGAAACACGGCTTTAAATACTATGAATACTCGTTAAAAAAAAGAAAAAACTTTAGGACTCCACAGAAAACGTAAATATTTTCCATACACATTTTTAATTTTTTTTCCTTCGAATTTTTATTCTGACTCGTTTATTTTCCGTATAAACTAGTTAATTTTACAGCCAGTTTGCCACCTCCTAAGGTTGCCGCCCCGGGCATGGGCCCTTCTTGTCCTCCCCTAGCGCCGGCTCTGCAGTTTGTTTTAATGAATCTTCTGATTTCAACAATTTCAAGATCATTTGAGTTTTTTAATTCAGTTGCTACGCGTCTGCCAAATGTACACTGCTAGCTTTCGTAAATGCAACATCCTGAAGGAAGCATCCAAATAACTTGAAATTTACAGTATGCATTAACGGAGGTGAGATATGTAAATGAATAGATTTTCAGCGCAGACACATCACGCGTATCTGTGGCGCCACCTCAAAGCACTATTTAAGGCTAGGAGATTTTAACGATTTCAAATTCGACAATTGTGTTTTTCTTGTGGTTTTTTCAAAAAACGATCAGTTATGTCTCGTAGAAAACAGCGATGAGCTTTGGATCAAGTATCCGAGCTCGACAGAGGAAGGATAGTGCCCTACAGAGATTGTGGATAGACAACTGTAATGTGGATATGGGACCGTTGGATGCAGGAGGGTACGAAGGTCCGACGGGGTCGATCGCATCCACCTCAGTACACCACTTCACGTGATGACATGCAAATTGTGCGCATGGCTGTGATGGATCGCTCAGTCACATCACGAACCATAACACAGCACATTGAGTCTGTAACGCATCATTCAGTGTCTGTGCGTACCATTCGACGCCGTTTACAGCAGAATGGTCTGTCCGCAAGGCTGTCATTTCTTGGTTTACCCTTGACGCAGAACCACAGACGTCTCCACCGCCAATGGTACGATGAAAGAAGGATGTGGGCGGCAGAATGGAATGAAGTTGTCTTTACTGACGAGTCACGCATCTGTCTGCAACACCACGATGGTCGGATTCGAGTCTGGAGACACCGGGGAGAGAGGATGCTGAACAGTTGCATTATGCACCGCCACACTGGTCCTGCAGCGGGTATTATGGTATGGGACGGTATTGAATATCACTCTCGCACTCCTCTAGTACGCTTTGTCGGTACCTTAAACAGCTAGCGCTACATCTCCGAAGTGTTGGAGCCAGTTGTTCCTTCTTTACTTTCAGGGCTGGGCCACAGCCATATTTCAACAATATAATGCGCGACCACGCGTGGCACGCATTGTCCGAAGGTTCTTCGTCAAACACCAGATTGAATTGCTTCGCTGGACGGCTCACTCTCCGGATCTTCCACTGATAGAAAACTTGTGTTTCAGGGTTGCTCAACGATTGACCCAGATTACACCCCCAGCTGCCACACCAGATCAACTGTGGCAACGTGGGGAAGCTGCTTGGTCTGCTGTACCCCAAGAACACATCCAAAGTCTCTTTGAATCAATGCCGAGGCGTGTGGCAGTGGTGATCTTGAAGGATATGTTGCGTTAATGTTCAATCAGGATGCAATCGGATAAAACTTAACAACTTTTACTTTATTATAGACACATGTTCTAAATCATCTGCGAGTGTTGAGAGAGAGAGATTACCCATGAGCACAACGTATATATACTGCAACCCTAGCGGAGAAAACTAGTACTATTCTAGATGTACACTTCATTGTAAGGTGCTACCATCTAGTGAGTTAAAATATAGGATATGCTACAATAGTATCCCCCCAGTGATGGAGAGAATCGAAAGAACGATATATGACATGCTCATGAGCAAAATCTCAAATACAATTATTTGAAATATGCTTGAAAATTACATTGAAAAGAAAATATAATATGCATACAGATATTTGAAATTACATTACATAAATATACATATGAAAAGGTATGAAAATCATAAGATATGAAAAGTCAAACAAATTTCCCTAGAAAAAAAAATATATATGTCCATCTGGTACTTGAATAGTTTATTTAATTTCAGTTATTAGTCTCTGAGGAAATCTTACCCGTCTACCTGATTTGGTAGTTTGCATGTTTGTTGTCACTGGATGTTGATGTGATGATTCTGCACTAATGATAGGATCAGTTATGGTATCGGGCAAATCCTTGAACACAAATGCTGGTTTAACTCTATCAAGTGACACACAACTTTTCTTTCCATTTATATTAATGGTTATGTGTTTGTCATTCCTTGATAGAACTTCGTGTGGCCCTGTGTAAGGCTGAGACAATGATGGGGAAACTTTGTCAACACGGAGGAACACATGAGAACAGTCATCCAATTTAGGGTGCACAAAAATTTTTGAAAATCCATGAGTGGATGTTGACAAGGGTTTTAAATGATTCATTTGGTTTTCAACTGTTGCACAAATCCGTAGTCTAGTGGCATTGAAGATGTGTCAGTGCATATCTCGGCTGGTAATCTGAGGGAAACACCATACACTAATTCTGCACTTGAAGCATTGATGTCGGGTTTCACAGCTACTCGCAAGCCAAGAAGAACTGCAGGTAGGGTCTCAGTCCACTTGATATTCTCATGAGCCATTAAGGCGCTCTTTAGCACTCTATGTAAACGTTCCACTAAACCGTTTGCTTGTGGGTGGTATGATGTGGTCCTGATGCGGTTTGTGCCCAGGAATTTCGTTAATTCTTTGAAAAGAGCAGCTTCAAATTGTCGGCCTTGATCAGTCGTTAGGTAAACTGGGCAACCAAATCTAGAGATCCAAGTGTCAAAAATGGCACGAGAAACTGTTTCTGCAGTAATGTTCTCTATAGCTACTGCTTCTGGCCACCTAGTGAATCGATCGACAATTGTTAAGCAAAAAGATTTTCCTTCTGATGATGGTAAAGGACCTATCAAATCCACATGAATGTGTGAAAATCTTGCATCAGGTAAGGCGAAAGTGCCCAGAGGTGTCTTCGTGTGTCTGTGCACTTTTGAACGTTGACAAGCAATACAATTCTGGACCCAATCTTTCACTGTTTTCCGCATGTTTGGCCAAACATATCTGGATGCGATGAGTTGGAAAGATGCTGCAACACCAGGGTGAGCTAAGTTGTGAAAATGCTCAAATATGGTCCTACGAAAATTATGTGGTACAAATGGTCTGGGAGAGCCAGTGGAAGTATCACAGATAAGTTCAGTGGCTGATACTGGAGATGGCACACGTTTAAAGACAAGGGAAGATTTCTCGTCATTTTGGAAACTTTGTAATTCGTTGTCTTCTAGTTGAGCCTTTGAAAGTGCCTCGAAATCTAAAAATGAATTGGATATTTGATTCACTTCAATTCTTGAAAGTGCATCAGCGACTGCGTTGCGAGTACCATTTATATGACGAACATCGGTACTGAATTGAGATATGAAATCTAGATGTCGCCATTGCCGTGGACTGCACTTGTCAGGATTTTGCATAAAGGCATACATGAGAGGTTTCTGGTCTGTGTAGATTATGAAGTCTCTTCCTTCGAGCATGTGACGAAAACGTTTGACCGAAATATACATTGCCAGGAGTTCTCTGTCATATGTGGACCATTTCTGCTGACTTTTCGAGAGTTTCACTGACAAAAAAGCAATGGGTTCCCAATTGTTTTGGCAAAGTTGCATAAGTGAACCACCTACGGCTTTGTCACTCGCATCAGTCCAAAGGCTTAATTTTGCACCTGGAATGGGATGTCGAAGAAGAGTTGCGTCAGCTAAAGCGTTTTTGGCATCATTAAATGCCTGCTCTGCCTCCTCAGTCCATTGAATTGAGTCACGCAAATTTTTACAGGAAACTTTTTTAGACTTTTTAAAATTTTTAATTCCTTCCAAAAATTTATTTAGTGGGGCTAATAAATGAGCAGCTTTGGGAACAAAACGTCGATAAAAATTAAATAACCCGAGGAAACGTCTTAATTGCGTGAGTGTAGTAGGTTGAGGAAAATTTAAAATGCAATCGACGCGATCCGACAAGGGTTCTATTCCTGATTCAAATACTTTAAAGCCTAAGAATTTTATTGTAGTTACACCGAAAATGCATTTAGAGGGCTTTAAAGATAGTCCATATTGTTGTAAGCGTGTGAATAAAATTTGTAAATGTTGTAAATGTTCTTCGGGTGAAGAAGACGCGACCAGAATGTCATCTACAAAAGCGAACACAAATGGAAGATTTCGCAAGACTTCATCTATGAATCGTTGAAATGTAGCAGCGGCATTGCAAAGACCAAACTGCATCCGAGTGCTTTCAAATAACCCAAAAGGTGTGATGATTGCACTTTTATGTACATCATCTGGGTTAATTGGAATTTGATGATACGCCTTCACGAGATCAATGTGAGAATAAATTTTTGTACCGTGAAGATTAGAAGTAAAATCTAAAATATTGGGAACGCTATAATTATCTTTAATAGTTTGAGCATTGAGTGCACGGTAATCGCCAACTGGTCGCCACTCTGTGCTGTCTTTTTAGGAACCATATGTAAAGGTGAGGCATAATTACTTTTGGAAGGTCGCATATGACCTAGAGTAATCATGTTCTCAAATTCCGCTTTGCGATGCGGAGACGATCGGGAGCGAGGCGGCGAGCTTTAGCTGTTACAGGTCGACTATTTGTTTCGATGTAATGGACTACGGAATGTTTAATTTCTTGATCAGGCCGGGGAGGTTTTGTGATGTCAGGAAATTTTCTTAAAAGTTCATGATAAACACTATCACCTGACACAGTTTTAATTGAATGAATTCTACTATTGCCTAAAATACAATGACATTTAATATTTGTCTCCGAGTCTAACAATGCTTGCTTACTTATATCCGGTACTAAACGGAAGTTGTACAAGAAATCAGCACCGATAATTGGGGTTGAAACGTTACCAACTAAAAATGTCCATTGGAAAATTCTCCTTAAGCCTAAATCCAAAGAAAGTGTTTGAGTTGTGTATACATGTATGGGTGATGTATTGGCGGCAGAAAGTGTCATTTGTGAATTATTTTGCCTTTGTGTTTTTGTTGCTGGAATTATGGACACATCAGATCCCGTGTCAATTAAAAATGTGACATTAGTACGTCTATCTCGAATAAAAAGGCGACGAGAATTTCTTGGCAAGGCAGTAGTCGCCATTATACCTAACCGGACTCGTTTTTTGAGAATTTACATGGAGGGTGACATTTTTTGAGCTGCTGAGCCAAATTTGTAATGGTACCAGCACTGCTCGTATGTTTTTGATTTAGAGCGATTACGTTTATGAAATGGGAGATTACGATTACGACTACGACTTCTGCTACGCGAAATTTCATCAATGCGCAAATTTAATTTTTTTATTTCTTCAAGGACATGGCTTTCAATGGAATTTTTGTCTGAGGAAACGGAACAGGCACTTACCGCAATTGGCGTCACCTCCATGACTCGATCGGCTACTTCGGCAGCTTTCTCCAATGTCAGCGGGCTTATAGCTGCAAGAATGGATTGTACACGAGTGGGCAGATGCTGCTGGAAAAGTTCAAGCATGAGGTCATCCGGAACGCTATGAGATTCCGCGAGCCTCCTCATTGCGCGCAATAGTTCGCTGGGACGTCTATCTCCGAGTTCTTCTCCGATGAGTAATTTCCTGATTTCTTGATGGGATGATTCACCGCTTCTTTTTATTAGCTCCGTTCTCGCTTTTTCGTAAGGCTCCACAGGGTCGGGATTCATAATGACGTCACGAATGATGGTTGCTGCTTCCGGTGGTAAATGTGCGATGATGTAATTAAATTTTGTTTTGCTGTCTGTTATTGCCTTGGGACAGCCAAGTTGGAATGTGCTATCGCACATTGTGAACCAGAGAGCAGGATCGTGAAAGTTATATGCCGGTATCTTGACGGCGCCTACGTCATTCATTTTGAAGCTTACACGTGGTTACCAGTTCTTACGCAATATTTAGCTATTTCGTGAAAATTTTAAAAATAAAGCATTATTTTAATGCCATAATATCTTATTCATGCAGGTCACCATTGAAGGATATGTTGCGTTAATGTTCAATCAGGATGCAATCGGATAAAACTTAACAACTTTTACTTTATTATAGACACATGTTCTAAATCATCTGCGAGTGTTGAGAGAGAGAGAGATTACCCATGAGCACAACGTATATATACTGCAACCCTAGCGGAGAAAACTAGTACTATTCTAGATGTACACTTCATTGTAAGGTGCTACCATCTAGTGAGTTAAAATATAGGATATGCTACAATCTCCTACAATGGTGGCTACACTGGCTACTAATTTTGGCAGGAACCACACTTTACAGAAGTCTATAAATTTAATCATTTGATACTTGGTCAACATGTTATCTACAAAATAAATTTTGTTGTGCTATCTCTTGTTTGTCTTGGTGTTGCATTTACGGTGGCCAGCAGTGTACCTTAGTTGGGATATTGAAAAAGTAGGATTTACGAAATGAACCCCTCCCATATTATGTTGGCTTTTACCGGAGTATTTAAAATTTGGTTAACCCTTTATCTACCGACGATATTTATAAGTACCCCACTCAGTTTAAAATTTCATAGAATAACAATTTTTACGAATACTCTGACGATACTTAACAGAAATATTTTTTTAAATCCACTCTTCCAAGATGTATGGCATAAGGGGTTCTATGATGAGTATTTTAGCGGGGAATGCGAATAGTTTTATAGCAGGCATTTTCAGCGGATTGCGATGATTGTCATTTTTGTCCCGAAAAAAAAAAGAAATTGTTAAAAGCTAAGTGTCTTATTTTTTTTTTATTTTTTTGTATGTTGATAAAACCCTTAGAAAATGATTTGACTATTTATTTTAAGTGAACAATGTAGAAAATTAATTTTACGATTGAATATATTTAATTAATTAATTAGCTCTAACGAATTAAATTTCCCAAAGCTGAGTATTTTGTTTATGTATATCCCTTAATTTTCAATGTAGTGATTAAAAAAAAATAACTCATGAAAAAAAATGCAGTAAATCATAATGCGGTAGATAAAGGATTAATAGCTGTTATCTGAACAGCGCATACAGAATCGAGTTGTAAATTTTTATTTTTCCACTTCGAGTGAAGAACATGTGCGTTATATTGTCCAGCCTAGGTATTTTATTCTTTAATTCAGCTTATAATAAGTGGGGGTTCGATTTAGAGATGCTTCCTTTTTATTTTTGTACGTTCAAGTAAAGTAATTTCATTAAATATTTTATTGCCAATTCGCAGACTTAGTTTTTAGACAGTTTGGGCAGATTTAAAATATTTAAAGTCTGCAGCTTCCTTTATTTTTTCAGTCATTTTGTATCTTGTTTCATCGGATTCCGTAATCCGGAATGAGGAGTGACTCAGCTTGAGTCTTCTTAAGTAAGAACTATATGGAAAAAAAGAAATTGGCAAACTTACCAAAGTCCAGATAAAAAAGGAAATAAACTATCGAAACCTTTCTTTAAGGTGTAACAAATTATGTTAATCAACTGTAAGAAAGACAGCGCGAAAACTCAATATTTTCTTAAGTCCGGCAACACTACGTATATACCCGCTTTCCACCTCAGTTCAACCTATTATCTCAACATTCACGTTCATCAGACCTAAGAAAACTAAAATATTTTGCTTATACTTTTTATAGCTGCGACTCCAAAAAAAAAAAAAAAAAAAAAGAGAGAGAGAAAAGTACCGATTAAGGAACTTGACTTATTCTTAAGTAATATTTTTAATATAATCGAATTTATTATACAAAACAGTCCTTTCTTCCCCAATGAATATTGATACAGGGCCCCCATTGGACTAGCTATGCCAGTGTTTTGGGTGTACCTCTTGAATCGAGTTTATTGAGAAGTTTTTTTTAATTTGACATCATTGAACGAGCCTTTTCTTGAGTTATTTATTATTAATAATTAGAAAGTATGGAGGAACTAAGTTTAATCTATACATATAAATAAAAACGTAGTGTCTATTTGTAATTTGAAATTAACAGCTTTTTTGCAAAATACATTAAAAAGTATATACACATAAGACTTATATAAAAAAATATCAATTTTTAAAATTTTTGTCTGTCTGTCTGTTCCGGCCTATCTCTGAAACGTCTAGACCAATTTTGAAGGAACACTCACTGGCAGATAGCTAATGCTATAAGAAGTAACTTAGGCTACTTTTATTTTGGAAAAAATATTAGCGTTCCACGAAAATAAAATTAAAACCTATGAAATAGTGAACAATATCCCATTCAAATAGAGATTATTATTTCAATAGGGATTATTTTATTTCACGAGCCTTCTGTCTCAACGATTTCCAGCAGTTATATCAAACTTTTTTGTTTGATTAGGTTGATGCCACTCACGATATTTCCGGTTCATGTCCTCTGATCCTAATGATTTTACAGCCCTTACCCCATCGACAGTGTCAAAGGTCATGCGTCCCTCTCACCCCTTGCTTGTGTCTTCGTTTCCCTCTACTGCTACTTAGGACCTGTTTTTAACTATTGCATTCAAACACTTATCTTTCCAATGATTTCATTCTCTCACAAGAACACTGAGCAACATCAATCGGATACTATTTGACTTCTCACAAGGCTTCGCATTTAAATAGAGGTAAGCCAATTTCTTACCTCTAGTGTTTACTTCATTGCCAAACACTGCACAAAGCAGTCACAATAAATGTTTGCCTCGCAAGAGTGATTATACAAGTGTTGGTGTGCGGTGGGGGGCGATCGCAGAGCCAACAGGTTGTTTTATTTAGTAAAGCACGTGGGTAGTTGTTTCTAAAATAAATATTTTTAAGTACGTTTTAGGTGAAAAAGTGCAGTTACTCCCTTTAGTTATACCTAAAGGAAAATAAAATCTCTCTCATCTATACAAATAAATAGAATTGAAATATCTGTTTGGAATTTGAAATTAACAGCTTTTTAGTAAAGGCATTTAAAAGTATATACGGTACTTATATGAAAAAATCCATTTTTAAAATGTTTGTCTGTCTGTCTGTTTGTTCCAGCTAAACTCTGAAACGGCTGGACCAATATTGACAGAACTTTCACTGGCAGATGACTGATGTTACAAGGAGCAACTTTGGCTACTTTTGTTTTAGAAAAAGAATTAGGGTTCTGCGAAAACAAAATTAAAACCAATAAAATAGTGAACATCCGATTCAAAAAGGGATTATTTATTTATTTTTTTTAATACTCAAAGACATTTAAAAAGTATTTCTTCATGGAACAAATGTAATGATTCTATTTACCGAAAGAGAATAATTTATTCTGACTCACTTTTAATTCTGTTAGAACAAACGATTCTTTTTCGTTGCTATATGGGTGTACCAGCTAGTGTTTAAAATGAAACTTTGATATCGGTGTTTTCCTTTTCTTTTTTTTTCCAGATACGAATGGCATCATAAAATCATTGTATATTTATTTCGCGGGCTTGATGGAGGTTCCAGGTTAAAATTTAATGTTGTAGTATGTATTTTTTATGAATCATTTTCTGTAAAAAAAACTTTATTTTCAACGGCGGTTTTTTTCTTAAATAGTATTAACAATTTTTTTTTGTTTGAGATGTTTTTCAAAATCGAATATTACAAAGCTTAGTATTACATGTAAATATAACTTTTTAAAAATGTTTCGGTTCTCTCTGCTATACATATTGAAAATTCATTTAATTATCTATTCATTTATTTAAGCAAAGTTATTCATTTTCAGATATTGGAATAGTTGATTGACGTTTCAGTTTCAAGATGATTGATTCAGGGAGCGATTTTCATAATGGTAAGAATCATATTTCACAATTCCACTTTTGAGTTCTGAAAATTTCCCTGCGTACTTTTGAAATATATTCATGTATTATTGCGAATAGAATTTATGATGTACTTTGTAAATTTATAATCGATATGTTATTTTATATATGCTTCATATCGACAATCCTATATGTTCATAATCTCTATCATGATCTTATATCTAAGATGTATTTAACGTTAGTATATTAACACTAAATCTACCAATACCGGTCAAATTGACCATTTTCAAACTTTTGTAAGATTTACTTACATTTAAGTTCTTAATGTTGAGTTTTTATCGAAAGAAACACCTGATATAAAAATCAATGACAGTTGTCTGTTGAAAGACTGAATGTATATTTAAATTTTAATAAATTAGAACAATTGGAAAATCAGCATGTTGAAATTGATAAAAGATGGGTGGGGAATATTAACCATTTAAAAAATGAATACATTCCATATGAAAATTTAGTTATTCTTGTTGAATTTACATTGTGCTGCCTGGAACTAATGCAGCAGTTGAAAGAGTTTTTTCAATTGATAATGATTTTTGGATAAGGGAAAAATCAAGATTGAATGTTGTTACCTTAGCTGTAGCACTTAACGTCAATATGAAGGATATTTTTTGAAGTTTCCAATATATTAGAAAATAATATATTGACAAAAAGTTCATTTAATGGAAAATACTCATTTATGTAAATAACTAAAGGGAATGTAAGTGTAATTTCTGTATTTTTGTTTGAATTAATAAAAGGTTTTATATATTTATGTTGTAATTTTTTCTTAAATTTTAAGTCCTCCTTTTCATTATAAAAAATTGGTCACCTTAATATTAATAAACATTTAGTCAGTTAGCATTGAAAGTGCATGATACAGATGTAATATAAAATGATTTAAATTAGTAAAAAAAGTAAATTATTAAATTAGTAATCAAGGAATTTTTTGTTTTGTTAAGTCCTTTTTTAATCTTTCAATCAATTTAATTCTTGTATTTTTCTTAAGGGTATTTCTTAACTAAATTGTAGAATAGCAGATTGATAAAAAAACAGCTGATTTTCTTCAGAATCATATTGGTTTGTTTAATAATTTATATTCATTGTAGTTAGATTTCCGAAATGATTAGCTTGTTGAAATGCAATATACTGGCATGATGAGTTTGGACTAGGCCCTGTATCAAAATACTTTTGATGCCTTTTTTAGATATGAGAGCCCTGTTAGTAGGACTGAAGTTACACATGTTGGGGCTCTGTATCATTGGTACGGCAATAGTTACGCTCCTGATGCAATATCAAAACCGGTAAAATCCTAGGAGAGCCCACACCATTGGCGACAAACCAAAAAAAGCGCCAAGCAAAAACTACAATGGCGGCAAGTTAATATGGTGGGATAAGGAGGATGCTTAATAAAAATATATGTTAACAATACTGAAATTAAACATTTCAGATAAAAAAAAATATAAAAGCAGCACTTACTTTCTTACTGCTTATCTTGGTGAAATTGTCGAATTGGCCGCCTCTCCGCCAAATTTTGAAAAATCGCCAATTTGGCACGTTTTTGCGTGTTGTGTTTCAGAGTTGCAACCCTATCACAACACGCAACGCCAGAGCGCGAAATTCAAGATGGCGGAAGGAAAATCATTAAAAAATAGCATTTTAAAGTTTTGAAACTGAAAATGGCTGCAAAAATCAGGCATTTAAAAATGGAAATAATTTCACTTACCTTTAAAAAATCCTGCTTTTTCCGACATTTATGAAGATGAGTTGCTTACTGAAATTATACCAGTGTGCTACTGTATATTTCTGAAAGCACCTTCCAAAACATTTTTGTTTTTGCATCACTAACAAAACGGTGGCACAAATCCATATTACTCAAATCAAACCAAAACCCTTTCCTTACACTCTTAAACACATAATGGGTATCCTCTTTCACACTGGACTGAATTTTGCAGTACCATTCAAAAACCATTCACTTTCTTACCCGTTCTTTCTCTCAATTCCATACTTTTTCCACATTTCGGACATACATACGATGATCCAATCAAACCTTCTTTCATGCACCATACTAAAACAGCTTTCTTTCCAAGCACAGGCAACATGGCAAAAAAACCTTTAACAATACTAATAGTAATTTTTAATGCATTCATTCAAATTAATCCTAACAGCATAGCTGGATATCATGGTAATCTTTTGAAATTTATGTGGAGAAAGAAATTAAAAAAAAATTGCCTGTAAAAAGTAATTACCAAAACGAAGATAACGAAGCCGAACAGCTGACCCAACCAGTGCAAAAGAAATAACCGTTCCCTCATTAACGGAATTTTTAAAGTAATAAGCTTTCTGCTCATGCGTGAGAAAGACGGTTAAAGAATTAAACTGTTAAAAAAAAAAAATTACGAATGCGTTAACTTGTCGCGATATTGTTAAAACTGTTATAATTAAAGAAATCTACTGTGCATGCTCCAAATTTCGGCAAAAAAAAACAAACCTAACTTCTTCACTGGAAAGCATATTCAGAAAGATTACCAGATTTGGCGAGAAAACACTTGGCGCGAGAGGCGCCCGATTCGACAAATCAACCCTTATCTTTTCCAAGTGAATGGTACAATGTAACAGATTTTAAAAAAGCTTTGAAGGTCTCATCGTTAAGTGAATAATCGTGTGAGCACCACCATATGTATTCTGTGAGGTAATGGTGGAACAAACCTTCGGCTTGACTGGTACAATTTCAAAGAAAGCTCTTTCATTAGTATAATGCTATTCGTTCATCACATTTAGGACATTCATAACTCGAAGCAATCAATCCTTCCTTCATACACCATTCAATCAATTCTTTCTTACATTTCACATTCAACAAAGTAAAAAACTAAGGTATATTCACCCACATATGCAGCCATACTTTCAGCCTGGTGCCCAACAACAAAATGAAATTCAAAATACCCCCCGACCAAATAAGAAAATTCCAGAAATAGTTAGGTTTACCATATCTAGTATATCAAAGTAGGGTTACCAAGATGGCACAATTATCGCCAACCAAAATAATTCACACCAAGGGTGTAGGCTCTCCTAGGACTGAACCTCAAAACCTATTAAAATAATATTTAGAATATGAATCGAAAATCCGGTTTTAGGGTAGTCTTTTATAAACATGTCTTTTATAAACATAAAAAAGTTTTGAAAGAGTATGTGAATTTTAAAGCAATATCCATCATATATAAAAGTATCAGCTGTATATAGAATGTTTGGTAAAATCCTAGGAGGACCCACTGCTGTTTTTGGCACCAAAAATTTTTCGCCAAAAGCGCCAAATTGAAGGTTTTCAAAAAGGCGTCAATGACGAAAAACTCTAGGGAAGCGCATGCGTCAGCGGGGGGAGAAGGGGGTGATGAAATGGGCGTTTTGCAAAGATGAAATCGAATAGTTACATTAAATTAATCATTATATAAAGAAAAAAATGGAGAAAGCAATGAAATTCAATTTAAAAAAGCATGCTAAAACCAGTGTGTACAACATGATTTACATTTTTAAAAAAGGACGAAAGGGGCGTTTCGCAAATATAAAATCGAAGAAATACATGAAATCAATCATTTTAAAAAATTTTAAAAGGCACTTACCTTACGCTTGCATTTTGTCATGTTCCGTTGGTGGATACACCCTTGCGATGGATGCAAGGAATTCATGAAAATTGTCATCCACCAACTTGTGACCTATCCTTATTAACTTTCAAGTCCTTCACCACGAACGCATTCATGCTTTTGCCGAACCAATATCTCGTCAAACGCAAGATAATAGTTATAGCAAGTTTGCTTTCGCTAAACCAAGTGCCCTTTCTCACACTCCGAACAATGTTGTGGCGATTATCATTCGACTGGTTGCGGCAACGCCATTCGTAGCCGTCAACCGTTCCCTTTCGTTCTTGCAAACGCATTTTTTTTATACCTCGGACATTCATAACGAGAAGCAATTAAATTAGCTTTCATACACCATTCTAATGTCTCTTTCTTCCCCTTTGTGCCCAGGAGCACAAAGAAACCTGTCATAGCCTCACTTTCAATTAATTTCCTTTCACACGCCATTCTTAACAACCGGTGGAGAGCAAACCTTCTCAAATGAAGTCAAATGTCAAAAAGACGTTTTTTCGGAAAAGGCGAAAAGCGTTGTACTTTTTTTAGGGTTGCCATTTTTTTCGGTGATTTAAAAATCCAAATTTTTGGATGAAATGGAAGGGTTACCATATTGTAACCTTTATCGCTCAAAATTTGGCGACAAAGAATTTGGCGACCCAAAGTGGTTCCTCCTAAGATTCAACCGAATGTTTTTCTTGTAGAAATTTCAGTCAAACCTTTCGTGCTCACACCTTTAGGGACAGAAAAACAAATGATCCCACACTACACTCTTTCGACTCTTTTTTTCTGTGTTAGACATTGAATCAATATGATAAAAATAATTCTAAAAGTTGATGATAAATAAAAAAATGCACTAAAATAGGATCCATCCGAATTTTCCATTTGAAATTATTTTTTAAACACATTTTAAAATCTATAGTTATTTGGCAGCATATTTGCATATTCCAAACTATTTTAATCTGATGGTTGCATTATGTTCATTATGGATATTCATATTTGTAGTGTTTCATGTTTTTTCAATGCATAAGAAATCCAGATTCTTTTAGGTAATTTATACTGTATGTGGAGTATCCTAAATTTAAATTTTGCAAGTTACGGTTAATATCTATGTGGGATTTGGAGCAACAAATACTATTATCCCAAATTCTGCAAGTTATGTGTGCTTTTTCCTGTAATGGTAGAAAAAGTTGTACTTATTAAATTATTTTATGAATTCTGTTGCTAAAAACTAATTTTAAACATATTAAAATTATGTAGATGCATCTGAGGAGCCATTAATTGAGATTCCACACATTTCTGGGAATGAATATATTCGAAAATCACAGATCTCAAGTAAGTAATTCTATTCTAATTAAGTGTAGAGTTTTGTATATTTTTATGTCTCTTACGTACGATTACAATTATATTGTTGACATTGAATAAAACTACACAATTTCTGGGCGGGAATATGAAACACATTGTTGAAAATACTATGCGAAAAATAAGTAGTTATAAATAAATGATAACCAATAAAAGAAAAAAAGGATAACTATTTTTTATTATTTTGTTATTATTAATTTTATATTATTATTTTAGTATTATAATAATTATGTATAATAGTAATTATGTTGCTATTGATTTTATTATTTAAGAATTTGGTAAAACCCAGGTTCCATTTTAGTATTCGAACTTGTCATATCAATGAACAGTTTGGTTTAAAATGGAGGCTAATGGGAAAAAATATGAAACAAAGCATTGGTTGCTAATTCAGCATTTATGACACATATGAAATTTTGGTTTTCAATTTAGTGAGTTATCTTGAAAGTTGCCATGGCTGCATAGTACTATTTTTTAAATCATGTTCCCCTCCCCTTTGTAATTGCAATAAGAATGAATTTGAAGTATAGTAATTTTTTTAAAAATTTTTACGAATACTATAGAGAATTTTATTTGTTTAATTATGTAATTTTAAAATTATAATTGTGTAATTATATTTAAATTTTCTTTAAAATAATTTTGTTGCAGCAATGGTTATTTCATTGCAATGATTTTTTCCCTTTTAGTTCCATATAAGTTGAACTGATTTAGAAATAACTACTTTTCAAAAATATTTGAAATGATTGTCTTCTCGCTCATTCTCTATATGCAATTTTATTTTTTGAGAAGAGGAGGCATTAATCATGTCTGAATGTAAATACACGGCACAATTTATTATATACATAATATGCATCAGCAGTTTTATATTAATGAGGATTTAATATTAGAGTGTCAACATATATTTTTCACAATATGTATTAGCTATAGTTGTGTTTTGCAAAATCTTAATTTTAAGGGCTTTATATTTTATTTATGCAGTCTACTAAAAAATTATTCTATGTTAATTTTTGAATTTGTGAAATAAATATGTTCTGATAATTTAAAAAAATGATAAAACAATTTATTTATAATGTATTTTATAACATTTAAATATTTATTTGAATTAGAATTCAATATTTTTGAATAATTCAATTTGAGTTTACAAGAATATTAGCATTAAAGAAAAAATACACAGTAACAAGACAACTTCTCTCAAAATAAACTATATAAATAGGATATTATTCCTCCATTCTTACCTCAACCACTGTGATATTTATTGAAAAACATTGATAAAATTCTTCAGAAATTTGTCTTTTTTACGATAATTACTTCCAGTTCTCTTTGCAGATGTAACTTTTTATTAGTATAAACTTTATAATTTCATGTACCCCAAGGTTTTCCTTTTGGATGCAGGTCTTGATTTTTAATTGACCATGACAAAGCATTAACTTTTACTTTTTTAAACCATTCCTGTGTGGATTTCGATATGTGAGAAATTATGTTCTGCTGAAATATCTTGTTAACACTATCTAAAAAAAAATCTCCATGGAGTTCAGATAATTCTTTAGCAAAGCTTGATATTAACAAAATCCATACATCCCCAAATTTGCTGTAAATCACAAAATTAATTCATCATAAATAACGACTCCCTGAAATCATTATTGATAATCCTCCCATTTGTGGAATAAGAATTCATTTGGTTCCTTCCTCAAATCACATTCCGGTTTTGTTTGTAGACATTTAGGCTGTCTAAAGTTCAATTTCTTTTTTTTTTTTTTTTTTTTTTTTTGCTTGGAAAGATAGATTTTGTTTACTCTTTATTTCCAGATGTGATATTTTTAGTCAATTTCAGTCATTCTTCGCAATAATATTTCAATATTAGTATAAGTATATTTAAGATTTTCAAACTGTAATATGTGAATTTTTTTGCTGAAACTTTTCAAAATTTCACGAATCCAAAAACCTATACACATTCTGTTCTCACAAAATACTTTACCTTTTATATTGTTTTTTTGTTTTGTTTGGATCATCTTCTCTAGTTATGACTCTTTTCCTTTACAATGGGACTGCAGATTGGTAATTACCATTGCTGACTTCCTCAAAGGGGAAGCACCTGAGCTCTGACATGTAAAATTGTGCTAGGAATTTAATTTTGCCAAGAGCATCGAAGCTGAACAGGCACCCATGGAACCTTTACATGATGCATAATCATGCAGCATGGACACTGTTGATTTTGTGCATTTTGAAAATCCACAGACTTAAGCCTATTTAACTTGGTCATACAAGGCCAGTGCCTAACCAACTTTACTCAGCCATTCTAATTATGACATTGTGAGTGGCAGTTTTAGAACACTTCATTAACTAAGTTATATCTGTTTTAAATTTATCAACAGTCTTATTAAATAACATTTTCTCACTTCTCACATTGTTAACTCTTTATTCTGCAGCATCTTCAATTATATATACAGTGGACCACAAAAGTGTTCGTACACTTGTAAATTCTTATAAAATTTAATGTTTTCGATTAATAAAAATTAATATTTTGGAATTGTAATTTTTTTTATATCTGCAACTTGTTCTTAATGGAATGACATAATTAATTTTTTAAAAATAGTATAACTTTTTTTAAAAAAAATTAATCAGAATGCTACTAAAAAATTACGCCACAAAAGTCTTCAGATACCAAACAAAAATCTTAAAATATAGCTTTAAATATTGTATTTCTTTCTTAATTTAGCACTTTAGTGTCCACAACAACTTTTAAGCATCTTGGTTTCTATTTAATCAGTTTTTTTGTAATTTCTGCATCGATTTTCCTCCATTCTTCTGTAATTATTGTTTTTACTTCACATTTTGTGTTCATTTGTCATGTTTTCTTTTTTTGTACATCAAAATCTCACCAGATATGTTCTACTGGGCTAAATAAAGGGACTGAGGAGGTGTATTCATAATTTGGGGACAGTTATAGAGACACCAGTGGCGTACATTGAGAGCAGTATGCTTGGCGTCATTATCCTGTTAAAAAGGAAGTCGTCTCCAATATCCAAATTTTGGTCGGATAATTTAAAATTTCTCTTTTAAATATTTAAAAAGATCTCATGATTCACAATACCATAAAAAAAATACCTAATTACGTAATTCTGAGTAACCCCTACGCAAGAACACCTTCACTTCCTTGCTGAAGCATTTATGTGAAGGAATTCTTGTTCCGCATAAATTATGAGATTAAACTCCTCATTTTTTCATTTACAAGCTATTATATGCCCATCGGAACCAAAAATGTTGAATTCTCTGTCATCCCAATCAGTTTGCTGTCAATTTTGAATTTTCTGAAACTTAATCCCAAGAATCTAGTTGGAACAATAAACCATGGAAGTGGAAGTGTTCTTGCGTAAGATAGTAAATCGGCCTCAGAATCAGGTACAAACCCACAAAATGTGAAGTAAAAACAATAATCATAGAAGAATGGAGGAAAGTCGATGCAGAAATTACAAAAAAACTGATTAAATAAAAACCAAGATGCTTAGAAGTTCTTGTAGACACTAAATTACTAAATTAAGAGCTATTTATTATTATCTATTTTAAGATTTTTGTTCGATTTGCGAACACTTTTGTGGTGTAATTTTTTAGTAGCTTTATGATTAATTTTTTTAAAAAAAAGTTATACTATTTTTAAAAAATTAATATCATTCTATTAAAAACAAGTTGCAGATATCATAAAAAAATTCCAATTACAATATATTAATTCTTATTGTCGATTACATTAAGTTTTATAAGAAATTGCAAGTGTACAAACGCTTTTGTGATCCACTGTATATATTTATGTATGAATAACATAATTAAAACCGGCACCTTTGCTTTTCGGGTAATGGTTTCATGAAATATAAATATATGCATTGTATAATGATTATGATGTGATGTATAATTTGCTAATTTTATCAAGCTGTCTTATAATTTCTAAACAGACACCTTATGTAATTTTTTTTAAAAAAAATATATAGATTTTAGTAAAATTTAAGTTAATTTTCAAAGTTTCTGGTAGTGTTGAATGTATTTCATGATTAATTTTAAATACACATGCTAAATTATGTATAAAATATCTTATAATTTCTTAATGCATTGTTATGTGTTATGTATTTAATATTATAAATATGTAACACATAACAATGCATTAAGATACATGCACTTATGAATAAGTTTTCTAAGAAAGGATAATTATTGTATGTTGATAGAGTGGGTTAATGTACAGTTTGTATACCAAATAGAAAGCTTTAGTAACACTTTTATATTAAAAAAAGATTTAAAATCTTCACAGAATTATATTTAGAGCCATTTAAATTTTCTTTTAAGATGTTTCTTTAAGTTTTTTCTCTTGCATTTTATTCAAACCTATACAATCTATTTTTTAAATTCTGTTTTTCAGTAAGAATATATATATATTTTTAATATCTAGATATGGATATTAGAGGAATGGTTGTAAGGTGCACATCATGCCTTCATCAGATTAACCATCATGATCGAGATAAAGTGAAGAAACATGTTCATTTGAATGTAATTGTATGCAATGTAAGTGTATATGTGTTACTAGTTCTGATTTTTCTTTATTGTCAACTTTTAAATACTAAATTTAGGAAAAATATGTTTCTAGTGTTTTAACTTACTGTTTGTGCCAGGGCAGTATTTACTCTAGTTAGTCTTTTTTTCATTTCTAATCTAAAGTTTTGTATTTAACTTGATAAAACCCCTTTTTGATTATTATACTTTTAATTTTAAGAAGTTGAAGTTATATATATGTAAAAAATGATGGTTATATTATTATTTTCATTTTAAATATGTCTTCTTGGGCATTAATTTTCTGTTAAGAAAATCTTAAGTTTTTATCTCATTATTGAAAATGTCCAAATTTAAATTTGTTCTATGATTTTTTTTTTGGTTTTTCTAATAGTTCTATTCTAAATAATTTTTAATTAATTTGATAACTTTTATTATTCATGATTTAGTATTTCTGTTATACAATTAGTTTTCATCTCTTATTCTGGATATATAATGCATATGTTATTACTAAATCTAATGGTTAAAAATATACATTGACTGATTATTGTACTGCATCAGCATTGCGTGTGTCATACATTCTTCAGCATTTAACTCTTTATTTCTACAAAGATATGTTTTATTGTGTTAAATGGGTTTGTGGTACATAAAATGGACCAGTTACAAGTTTCTGTATGGCTCTATATTTTGGAAAATTATGTTCTTGCTCAGGTGTGTTGTATTCATCCCTTAACCATGATTCGAAATTGCAAGGTCACTTAGTAATCCTTGTATTTTGTTTATAATTTGGAATAAATATAATATGAAATACTTCTCATAATTAAATTATGAAGTGTAAACAAAATGAAAAAACCATTACCAAATAATATATTGTTTTACATCCATTTATTCTAGGGTTAAAGCAGTTAGAGTAAATTATACATGTATAAATATTCCAATATAACAAATCTGAATACCTTTAAATTCTAGTTCGTAAAATATTATAGAGATGTTGAAGAATTTATGTGCAAAAAAAATGTTTTTTTATTGTGCAAAATGTTTTGCGTTGTCAGTTTTTAAAATCTTTAAAAACTTTGATGTGCTTCATTAGAAGTGTGTGGTAAGAGACCAGATATGTTTCATTTTTTTATATATAATCATGTTGAAGTGTACTATTTGTTTAAAATATATTTTTTCTTTTTGAGATCAGTTTATTCAGTGTGTATATAAATATGACTTTTGTTTAAAAAATAAGTATTTAAAATTTGTTTTTAGCAGTTATGTAATTTTTTTTTTGATCACATAATGTTGGAAATATGAGAAAGATTTGATACTTAAAAAAATATTGTTAGGTAGCTTATAATACAATATATTTAATAATATTTTAGCTATAATTATTTTTATGTCAATTAGATTGTCTACGTACTATAACATAATTTAAATATATCTGGGCATGTGTAGATTTTGTGTGTGTATACTACTCATTGCGAGAAACTAGTATTTAGGCCCTAACTTAGTCTAAAATAACAATTAATTCCTTTATGAAAAATGATGAAACAAATTAGATTTTCTTTATTGTGAGAATGTACTATTCAGAAGAAAGATTAATTCATGTTAATTTATTTTTTAATGATAATGTTCTTAATTTTGTCAATTGCATTGTTTCTTTTATCACATGTAAGAAATTATAAAATCTTATATTATTTATGATGTTAACATCAATTATGCATACAATCAATCTGTGAAATAGAATGAAATATGCTGGCTGTTTTATAAATTATATATGCTTGTTTTGCTAAAAGTAAATTGTTTGTTAATTACAAGAATTTATGATCATCTACTTTTATAACCAAGTTCTGTACTGAATGCATATGTAATTAGGTAAGCAAATATGTGTGTTTTAGATTATTCATCTTTATTGTGGTTTATTAAATATTTAATATTGAACATATCTGGTTACCTGTTTTTATCTGACTTGTGAACCAGGTTTAGATAATGAGGTTGAGTTCCATTCTTCACACCCAAGCCAGTATGCTTAGAGTTCCAACATATTTGACGTGCATCAGCTTTTTAATGCAATGGTCTCTGTAACAATGGTACCTGTGCCTAAAACCCATCACATTTATGTGTTTGATACTTACTCCAATGAGGCTTATTATGGTCTTATATTAAATGATGTATTTATTGAACTTTACTTTTTTTCCATAATGCATTTTTGAATTATACTTACTAAGGTCTTTATACTTGATCTCATTCTAATATAAACTTTTAATGTTTTTTTTTGTTTACACATGCACATGTGTTACATAAATTTAGAATTTTTTTCTTACAATAATATTTTATTTTAATAATTAAGCAGAAACTGTTTTATATTTCCTTCCATACTTAAAATAATATTTCACTATTCCTAAAGCTTATTTTTCTTGTTTTTGATTCAATAGTATTATAGCTGTATCATGTTGAGCAGTGCTCTCTAACCTTTTTATTTCTGTGGACCGGTTGTTGTTTGATAATTTTACTGTGACCTGCTGAAGGGGGAAATCGATTGATTATATTTTAGATTACTTTGATGTAATAGTTTTAATTTAAACATGCCTTCAGAATAAAATTAAGTGACACCAAAAAATGAATATAAAGTGATTTATTTAACTTGGACTATAAAGTGATTTAACAGGAAATATAAAGAAAGTGATGTGATGGATGTGCTCTCTCACATACATCAGTGTTCAAGAGTTAGAATGAAGATCAGCCATAATTAAAACATTATAACTTATTAACAAGTCTCAACAACCCAGGGTGGCCGCGGTAGCCGAGTGGTATAGGTATCGGACCGTGGCTTGCTTTGTCACGGGTTCGAGCCCAGTACCACTAAAGACCCGCCGTGTAGGGCAGCGATGCACGTTAAATCTGTCGAGAGCTGAAACGTCCTCCCGTTGGTGTGGTAGTTAGGAGAGGGGGTGCCAGCTCAGGTGTCGTCCACGTCACTTGACCATGGTTCAAAATTACGTGGTCCGTCGCCAAAAGCCCTCGTGTAGCTGAACAGCGCGACGTTAATATTCAATCAGTCAATCAGTCAACAACCCAGGTTAGGAAATGCACCTATTAGTAAGTATTGGAGCAAAAGCGAGGTAGAGGAGATAATTAACATTTAATTATGAATTGAATCACTTACTCTTGGAACGTCTTGGTAATTCACATTTTAAATAATCGAAATTCTGTTCAAAGCTAATCTACTTTAAGCCGACACCATTCCAATTTCAATATCTAATTGACCAAATCATCAATTATCAATTTTAAAAATATTATAATTATAAGCAATTAAGCAAAATATTAAGCAATAATCACTAGTCACTAAAATATTAAGCAATTAATAAAATATTAAACAATTAATCACTAGTCAGTCTGGAAGAGTTTTCTACTACTTTATGTTAATCACTAACTTCTATTGTCTAGTTCATAACCTCCATCTCTATTGAACCTAAAAATTAATGCTTAAATGTAAGCCTTTATTTACGTAAGTCTCATCTTCTGCAGAAAGTTTTCCAATAGAATAATATTTAAAGAAACAGTGTTTCTCCAAGAAGATTAGTAGGACATTCCCGAATAGACCTATTACAGTGATTTCCGCAAAAAGTGGCATAAACCCAAGATAAATATGGAACAGTTAATAAAATGGAAATAATTTAATGTTCCTTGTGCGATCTTGCACTATTTGATCCATGGATCGGTACCAGTCCACAGCCCGGGAGTTGGGGACCACTGATGTTGAGTGATCAAACTCTTTCTTATTCCTGAAGCTTGCATAAGTATGACTTAATTTGTATTTAATGCATCTTCAACAATAATTCTTTTTACAAAGGGAAAAGAAAAAATATTTTTCTAAAAATAGTATACTGACATCTTGTATTAGCTTTAATGAGATTCAAAATGTTGTTCAAGCAGTGAGAGGTCAAAGGTATAAATAATAAAAAAAAGTAATAAAGTATAATAATAGTATGGATAATATATAAATTATACACAAATATTGTTTTCCTTTCTGTTATCTGTATTATACATTGGTGTTACTTTAAGCAGTTTTTATAAGGTAACCAAACCTTGCATTGAGTGTTCTTTTGTTTATACATATTTAAATTAATGATTCAATTATCCATTACAGTTCAACTAAAATAATCTTGTAGAAGGCTGAAAGTACTACTACAAAATGGCTGCACTATTTTTACAAATGGATAAAATTATAAAAAGGGATTGAAATGTTTTTTTTTTTTTGGAACATAGAATTGGATCTTTCCAGTTGCAGCATGTTTTTTTTTCAATTTATCTTTTGTAGATCCAGCACTAAATGATAAATAAATTTTTTTATACAGTGGCATATCATTTTGCTTTTATATGTTTATTAATTTATGGTAATTTTATTTTTTAAACTTTTTAGGACTGTTCTGAATTTTATGGATCTGGTGAGTTCTCTCAAGATGAATCTGGCAACTATAATTATTGCGCATGGTGTGGTAATGGAGGGAAGCTATTCCTATGTGACTATTGTCCTAATACTTTTTGCAGTACATGTGTCCGTCGAAATTTTGGACGAGCTGCAGTTAGTGAGATGAGTAAAGAGGGTTGGAAATGTTATATGTGTCAGCCTGAAAAACTTAAATCTAAAGTTGCATTCTGTGATTTAATCTTGGAGTATTGTAAGAAAAAAGAAGATAAAAAGGAGAAGAAGACAGATTCAATATTAGCCATAAAGCAGAATGGTACTCAAAATTGGACAGAAACTCATGACTGGATCTTATCAGCATTTGATGCAACAAATGATACATGTAAGTCTTTTCACAAAAGACTTGAAAAACTAAGAAACATAGGAATGTCTCAGTCAAAAAGTATTAAACATATCATAAAGAAATTTGAAGACATTGTAAATAATCATAAAGGAGAGTTGAATCTGGTCATAAAATCTCTGTCTCGGCAGTATAATTCATATTTAGAGGCTAAGAAAAAGTGTGAAGAACAAAAGGAAGTAAAAAATAATTTAGATAAAACAGATTTAAATAATGATAAACATAAAGTTAATGGTTTAGATGTCTCTGTTGATGACAAATTAAATGAAGAGATTTTATCTGGTGATGGTGACAAAATAAAAATTGAAGATAATTTCAGAGCCAAGTTATCATTATTAAATGTCTCAGATAGTAGTCTAAGTGGAGATGAATTGAAAGTTTCTAATGTGGGGAGTACTGAGGATAAAACTGTTAGAGTTGGTACTGAGGATAAAACTGTTAAAGTTGGTACTGAGGATAAAACTGGTAAAGTTGGTACTGAGGATAAAACTGGTAAAGTTGGTACTGAGGGTAAAACTGGTAAAGTTGGTACTGAGGATAAAACAACTCCTTTGGAAGAAAAAGAAAGAAAATCCGAGACTCCCAAAACAAAGGATGCATTAGACATTAATGATGAAAATATAAGTGTTAGTGACATGGCAAAGAATGTTACTATGCAAGAGAAAGAAAAGGAATCAGATTCTGATTCAAGTTTTAAGATTTCATTTAAAAACAAGGCTAAAAAATCTGTAAATAGAAAATTGTGTTTTAATTCTGCTTCAGAAGAACTAGCTAGTTCAGAAAGTTCAATTATTCTTTCTTCTGGTAGTGATGGTAATGAAAAAAGTAAAATGTTAAGAAAAAAATTAGTCAAATCAAGGCCAAAGATTCATAAAACTCTTGACTATAATGACCCAAAGTTAAAGATGAAAACTTCTGTTGTTGTTGAAAAATGTGATGAATTGTTAGTTAATGGAAAAACTACTGTAAAAATACCTGAATATCTTATTTTGGAGGAAATGGATAAGGAAATTGATGCTTTATTGAGATTACCAGAAAAGAAGACATTCAGGGATAAAATGCCAAAAGATCCAGAGAAAGCTCCAAAAAAAGTGAAAGGTAAATGCTATATTTTGAGCAAATTTATTAGTACTTTTCGATTTCCGTATGTTTTTTTTCTGTTATTGAATTATTTACAGAAAATCTATATCTATGTTCCCCCCTGTAAAATTATTCCTTATTACTTGCTACTTAAAGTGAAATGATTTTTTGTTTGTAATTAAATAAAGGGTATTTGCTTATTAAATCGTCAACCAATATCACAATTAGAAAACATCGCTAAAGGCTGTTATTGATTTTGCAACCCACGTCAACAAATTCCTGTGCATCTTACTTCCACGTTAGCCCTGTTAGATGTGCAAATTGTTTGTCACTGAACTATAAATTCATTTGTTGTTTTTTTCTCTGCCTATTTTATTTTTTGCATTGTGATTAGTTGTTACATAGTATATATTCTTCGTGAAATTTGTAGTTGTGAGCACTGCATAGAAAAGAATAGTTGTGTGAAAATTTTGACTTGAAATTTCATCATTAAAGTCTGTTTTTAAAGGACTTTGTGTATTTGCTTAAGAAAATAAATACAGTAGTACAGCAAATGATTGTGGGTCCAGCAAGCTCATCAGCTAAATAAATTGGTGAAGAGAATTTAAGAGAAAAGTTAGGAAAATTTCAATTATTTTCACAACAATATAAACAAATAATATAAATAACAACTTTTAACACACATTACAACAACAAATAACAACAAATGTTATTATTTGAAGGCTTGCATAATCAAAATTGTTGTATTTTAACTTTATTGGCAGGACATATTGTGCCACATTTTTTAATTTGACAAATTTGTTTGCTGATATAATATGTGAGTACCAAATAAACAAATATCAAACCCTTAATTACACCAGAATTCTCATTTTATTCTCTAGTTTAATACTCATTTATTTTTAAATATTCTATATCAATAGTCTAATTTTCCTCTTAATTATTTTAATAATTTAATTGTTCTTCAAATGAATGATAGGCTAACTCCTTAAATCTCTGGATACTAATAACAACAAGGTTCCAACATTATGAATAATACTTTTTTTATTCAATTAAATTTTTCTATGAATCCTGGAATTTTTATAACATTACATTGAAAAAAAATCTAGATTAACAATATTGATTTTTCTTGTTTATAGTATTTTGTATCTAAAACTGTTTGTAAATATTGTATACTATCCCAATTATGAAATATTATTCCTATCAACTTTCTCTAAAAAGACTCATTTCCCAGTCTTTATATGCATGTGTAAAAAATAATAAGTTATGAATGAATTACTAGTAATCCAATTGTTTTGGTTTAATATATGTGAAAGATATACAAGGTCTCTATGAAAAAAGTAAAGGACAGCCTTTGTAGTTTTCATTTAGTACAGTAAGAGTCGAATAGTATCTGAACTTGTCGAGCAAATTTCATCACTGTTAGAATGTCATAGTTTTCCCAGTCAGTATACTTGCATTTTATCTTGCTTGCCATTAAAATGTGGAGTCCTAAAATTTAACACTGTTTGAATGTGAAATTTCCATGGAATTGAACAAAATGCCTATGGAGCATTTAAAAATGTTAACTCAGCTTGGGGAGAAGGCTGTATATCCTATATGAGATTGTTTGGCACAACATTCAAAGAAGGTTGTGGAGCAGTGGAAGGCAACAAATGCTCAGAATGGCAGGCAACTTAAAGAACTTATGAAAATGTGAATTGATTGAATATTAACGTCGCACTGTTGAGCTACACGAGGGCTTTTGGCGACGGACCACGTAATTTTGAACCATGATCAAGTGACGTGGACAACACCTGAGCTGGTACCCCCTCTCCTAACTACCACACCAACGGGAGGACATTTCAGCTCTCGACAGATTTAACGTGCATCGCTGCCCTACACGGCGGGTCTTTTGTGGCCCTGGGCTCGAACTCGTGACAAGGCAAGCCACAGTCCGATACCTATACCACTCGGCTACCGCAGCCACAATGAAAATGTGAAGAGATGGGCTAAATTGTTTAAACAAACCATTGATAGAGAATCCAGATGATATTCAGAACTACCACCATTAACAAAGACTTTATGGGAAATTGTGGAAAAAGAAATTGACAAAAGAATACACTAAAATGGCATGGTGTGGAAATTTGGAGAGTGGTTAAGTGTCTTCCTTATCAGTTGACTGTAGTTCAAAATTAGGAGATCCATCGCTTAGAGACTTCATGTTATTCCATAGAATGCATTAATAAATAGTCAACTATCAAACACTCATTCTTATCTGAGGATCATGTTGGTTTCTCTGCATGACTAAATCAAAAGCTCATCTGTAACAATCTGTGCAGTCTTTGGGCAAAGTGAATCAAGAAGTATCAATTCCAGTTTTTTAATTTCAACAAAATATTTTTGAGATGTTGTCTCTATTTTTAATAATTCAGATTTTTCTTAAGTTTTTGATGTAATTCACAAGTTATTTTTTATATTTAATAAAATTTTAAAAGGAGTTAATAATTATTCTCAATAAACTTAATTTATTTAAATGTACCCTTTTTAATATATTTTTTTTAAATTGAAAAAGGCTGGTGAAATTTGTATTATATTGTTAAAGCATTGAATGTGCATGCTCTATAAATTACTTATTTAATAGAAATAAACAAAATATTCTTTTCTGCTTATCAGGAAAAGCATTTAGAATTCAAGATACATTCTGGTAGATATTAGATAATAGGTTTGATAAAAATTTACATTCACTGCAGCTGTAAAACTCAATTTTGTTCTTTAAAGGTGCTTTTAATTTTTCTAATTAATTGAGAAATCAAATCAAATTTATTTTGCTAATTGTATCAAATTATCTCAACTTGTATAATGATGTATTTTAAAATTTATCGAAAAATATTTGAATTTAAAAAAAATTGTTCCTGCTTATGGTTGTATCTTAAAATATCTGAAAAATTTTAGTAGTATTAAACTTTTTTAATTAATTCTCAAACTTTATTTACAGATAGTCAAGAATCTTAAATATGTATTTTAAGTGCTTTTCAAAAATTTTATTGTAATTTAATTAAAAGATGCTGGGATATTTTAATTTGTACTAAGTATTTTTTACTTTTCTTTACAATTTCAAAATACTTTTACTTAAAATAAGCTTATAGATGCTTCACTAACATTAATTTAATATTTATGAATGTAAAAGTTTTATATAAAAATTCCTCTATAGAAATAATTCAATATTTCTTTTTTTTTTGTTCTATTTTCAAGCCCCAAGGAAAAAGAAAATTAGTGAATCATCAAGTTCCATCTGTTTGACCTCATCTGGAGAAGAAACAGAACCAAACTTTAAAGTAAGAATATGTGCTTTAATCTATACTGTATAAAATGATTTAAATTTCTGTGTAGTTAAAATTGTTTTAACAAATATATCTTAATGAAAATTAATATATTTTTTTATTAGAGTTTCTCATAACTGTGAACAATATTTATGTGGAAACAGAAGTAGATTTCTAACTGCACATATTGCTGAAATACCGGCTGGGTGGTGTGGTCGATTTGTCGCTGGCCTTCTGCACCTAAGGTTATGGGTTCACCCCTGCCCCAAGTCAATGGATTTTCATGATGCAGAAAATCGAAAGCATCCTTGTCATATAATTATATGGCATGTAATAGATCCCCAGAGTGTCTGTTTGGATTGGGTGCTCTTGGCAAAATTTAATCCTAGTACAGGTTCGCATTGTCAGAGCTCAGGTGGAAGGAAACTGGGTGTCAAAATTACCTGCGGCGATTGGTATCCGCCTCTATGATGCCACACTAAAAAGAGATACCAGCTTCTGGGGAATGTACTAGGTGTGCAATGGTAAAACACCAATCCACAGCCCATTAGAAACATATAAAAAAAAGATATTGCAGAAATTATGATTTGGAAACATAAAATTGGTGCATTATTTCAAAAACTTAAATTTCATTAATTTTCCTGCAAACAGGAAAAAAATGGCATAAGTCTAAAAACATGTAATTACATATTATTAATCGAGAGATAAAAATTGTAAACTCGTTTTTAATTTTTTCTACCTACTATGTCAATGAGGTCGTAATTTAAATGCTTATATATACTCTATGGAGCTGTTCTCAGTCTGTTTATAGATACTCTAGTATTCAATTTTTTTGTCTAAAATTTTAAATTCTTTTTAATTCTTTAATACTCATCTAGATTATTTTAATATATATGATAAATTAAGCAAAACAATAAGCAAGAAAATAGAAAGTGCTTAAAAAGTAATTTACATGTTTATGATCTCACTATACTCTATATTAAATCCTTTTTACTCTCAATAAACAACAGCTTTTACTACGTGACCACTGTGACTAAACCATATAATTCCTCTTACAACATCAAATTGTATCTTCTCCTTTTCTTTTTGCCTAATTCATCACTGATACACTCTGCTGGAGATTGCAGAATATTACACAGCTGTTGAAAAAGCACCATCTATCTTAACAGTACATGCCATGTACATATGTCTTAGCTTTAAGCCTAAGAGTTAGCTAATGTATTATTACTATTTTTTTGCTTATTATTTTATTTTAAGTTTAACTTATAGTAATATTATTTATCATTAATAATTATACACACATTTATATATTCACAAAATCTGTGATTTCAATTTCCATTTTATTCAATAAACTTTTGATTTATTTTTATTTTTCTATGACACGTGCAAAGTGAAAACATATCTCTGTTTTATAAAGTTTCTGATAGAAGAGAGAAGCAGGAGTTTATAACTTTAATTCTTTAAAAATTAAATTATTCTATAAATAACAATATGAAGTGGATCAAGATCTCAAAATTAAACACAAAGTCATTAAAACAAAATTCTAGTTCTTTCTTTAGTTAGATTAAAAGAAATGCAATACCATAGCTACTGTCTTGTAACATGTAATTCAGCAATTTGCATTAAAGTGATACATATTTAATAAATCAAAATAAAAAATTCCATTTGGTGGGTAATTGAAAAAGTTTAGTCAGAGGAAGGGTGGGAAAATTATTATAAAACAGAGCTCATATGCACATTTTGGTTGGTTTTACTGTTAAAATTATTTTTTAAAAATGTGTTTGTACACACATTTAGAAAAGAAAAGTGCTGCAGTATATTTATCATTTTTTTAAGCTATCCAACTTCAACAAAGGAGGTGATGCAAATACAGCTGCCAAAAATGAGATTTTAAACTCTGATTTAAGCATTTTCACTGATGAAAGTGATGAAGGTACTTACCAATTTTTCTCTTTCTTTCTTTCTTTTTGCATTTCCATCTGAAAAATTATTAGTATTGGAAAGTTTAAAAGTTGATCCTTGTTTATATGATAATAAATGTTATTTCTGTTTTTTAAAATATTTTTTTATTAAAATCTAGCATTTTTCTTTGAATATTATTAATAATGCTTATATTTTTAATCTGCAACATATATTTCTTTTGTGGGGTAATTATTAACTTTCCAGATGCACATTATGTATATTTTATGACATATTGCTAAATTTTCATTTACAGATTGTTAAACTTTGTATCTGGAGAATTGGTAAATAATCTATCATCTTTTGGATTATTAGTAAAAAACAATTTGGTAGCCATTATATGTTTAGTAAAAATTTCTCAAAATTTGCATGATATTATAATTTGAGATAAGTTCAGATTTTTTTCTTATGGTCTTAAATAAAAAATGATTAAGTTCATCATATTAATGGAGTATGTGTGTCTAATTTGATGTTTATCTGATTGAATATAACTTTGTTATCTTGATGTTTAAAAAGATTTAATATGAAATTATGCATAGGTTGTAAAAGCAAAATAAAAAAAGAAAGAAGTTTTACTTTGAAAATCTTATAAAACTGTACCCAAAAAGTACAAGCATTAAAAAACTATTGTACAAATAGTTGAAGCATTCATAACATTGCGAATTATTGTCTGTTTCATTAACTACTAGTGTGATTTTCTCATTTATCTTAAGCTCAGTTACAGTCCTTAAACTTTTCATAATTACAGATATCATAAGATTCATCAAAAAAAGAAATTCATACTGAAAGGAAGATTATGCATTAATTATATTTTGAATTCTCTCTTATATGACTATTTAAATTTTTTACATGATCTGGGGTTTTATTTTTTTCTTTGTTTTTGAGATAGGGATATATTACTGATTTTTTTTTAATATTAAGAAATACTTTAAATATTATGAAAAATATTTCAAGAAAATTATTTAAATTTTAAATAAGCAGTGATTTTTTTAAAATTTAAATATATTTGTTAGGAATGGGGGAAAATCATTTCTGTATTAAAAAGGATTAGCTTTTTATCAGTTTACCACTAAACTTGCTCTTAGTATTTAACTCTTCAAATAGTAGAAGCTAGTTCTTTCCTTATCAAATTATTCATGTATTCTTTTAGTTTTTCTGTTTGTCCATAATTATTTGCTTGTATTAAACCAATCATATATCTGTTTATCCCCCTTACAATTGATTCGACTAATTTTGGCATTTTGTAATACTATTTAAAATGTTTTGCGTTTGCTTTTCTTTATTCTATAGATGATGATTAGTAATTTTATTTAATTTGTATCAAACTGATTGTAAATTATGCATTATATTAATTTTCAGGTGTTTTATTTTTTTGAGTCTAAATTTTTTTACATTTTGCTGTTAGGTTAAATCAGAATACTCACGTTGAAAATAAAATTTTATGAAAGTAGTTTTGGAATAAATGTTATATTTCATTAGTAAAATGTAAATATATGTAGTTTATATAACCTTTTTAAATATGTAATATGCTGAGAGTAATTTATCCTATTATAATATCTTTAGAGCAAGAATTTTCACAGCTTGACATGGTTTTTACATCGCCAATTGTTGTCTTATTGAAATACATTAATGTAATTAAACCAAATTCCTCTACTTTAAAAAGTGATCTGCAATAGATTACATTCTAAATGCAAATTGCTTTTTACTGAATTATTGTTTTCGTTATTGAAGAAAAAAATTGTGAAAATGTAGTCTGAGATGTAGGCATCACAACCTATATTTACCCAGTGATTTTTTTCTCCTCCCTTTATTTTTCCTTACCATTAAGTTAGGATCCCTATTTTCTGGATTTGTTTGTTTTTTGTGCTTTTATTAATACATTATGAATTTTTTTAATTTTGGGGGCTTTTTGTTAAACATAAAATATATCCAAATAAAATAGTTTGTATTTAACAAATTATCATAAAAAACACGCACATCATGACTGATTCTCTTCATATATGATTCCTGCATTAAAAGATGTCAAGCACCACTTTTACTGCCTCCTCCGGGATGGATACTATTTAGATACAGGAAAGATCTATATAGAGAAGTTGCATGCACTGTTGTTGAGAGCTTTTAGGTACATTCTGCTCAAAACAAAAATGTTCTAGAGATTTAGAACCTTTGGGGCAGATGGTTGGATATCCATTGTCTCCTAATTTATTCTCTTTGTGTCCTAACATAGGCCTAAACCTTTCAACAATGTTGACTTTTCTTGTGCAACCTAAAACTAAATGCATGGAACTGAGTATTTTTTATAATTAAAAGAAAGAATGGCTCTATGAAAATTAGTTTTTGAATTTTCACCCCAAAGATTATTCTTGGAAAGGTGAAAAAAATTAAGTTAAATTAAAAAATGAAATATCGGTGTTGTCCTGATTGAAATGTTCTTCTAAAAACAAGCAGAGCTGGTCTTCAAGTGTTAAACTGTCCGGATCTAATAAATATCAAGAATTCTAAGAATTGTTTAATCAGCTAAAAAGTCAAACTATTTTTTTAAAAAATAAGTTAATTTATCATTTTGATGTTTTCAAATGAAACTAAAATCTCAGGATTAAAAAAAAATGTACCTTGGTTATATCAACAGCAGAAGCTAATTTAAAAAGCATTTTGTTGCAGAATCAGACAATCCTTGATTTTTATTATTTCATAATTTGCTCTTAGTTCTTTTGTAAACCTATAGGAAAAATTCTGTATAAATAAGTATATGCACACATGTAGATAATATAACATTCTTTACATTAAGAACAAAGTATGAAAGTAAGAAGCATCAGAGATTTTTAAGTGATGCATCTTGTAATATTTAATGTGTGTTAAAAGCAATTGAAAGTCATGAAATTTTAGTTACCTCTTATAATTCTTTGAATTAATTGTCTGGTATGATATCTGAAGTTAAATAATTGTACAATATAGACCACAACAGTCTTGAAACTATCTTAGACCAAAATATTTGTTTTATCTGATAAATAACAATTCATCACAATGATCAAATGCATCCAACAAAGCCCTTAATTATGATATTTAACTTGCCTACTTTTCCCAAATATACAAAAATTGCTTTTTTGAGTGGTTTCAAATTTTGTCCCAAACCTTTTATGTTTTAAATGCCAATGTCTGTTCTAGCTTGCTAATAACTGAAGCTAACAATAACTGCAAATCACAGCCATTCTAGATATTTGTAAGAGGAATCACCTAGCATATTATTGAATATGTTCCCACTGGTGAAAGAAAATATAGTGTGAATTATTAAAAAAATTGGAATATTTCTTTCTCTGAAATCAAGAAAGGAGTAACTGACTGAACCCAGGTAATTGATATGTCCTATTCAGCTGTAAGGGAGGAATAATTAAGTCGATTAGACAAATTGGCTTTTTAAAACAAGAAATCTGTCTTCCAAATAAGACAAAATTCTGTAGCAAACAATTTATTACTTTGAACTCATAATTTACTCTACATTTTTAAAGAAGCAAATTCTACACTAGCATGATATATAAAACTCAAGTCTTTTTTTTTTCAAATAGTAGTATCCCATCTGATACTTAAATTTTTAACATTTTGTTTCTACTGGATTTAAAACAATTCTGGATTCCAATCAAAATATTTGTAAACAAAAGGTTTGCTGAAAAAAAAAATCTTACAGTTACACATACACACACACACAAACATTTTGGATATAAAGAAGAAAAGAAAGGTATGGACACATCAGAATTTGCAACTACTACTGTAAATGTTCACTTATTATGTGTGTGGACAGTGACATAAAGTTAATGGACAATGATTTCTCTGAAATAGTGCCTTTTATTTTCAAATTTACTTTTTATATTGGCCTAATATATTGTTATGAAAGGTTTGGGTTTTGTTCACTTTTCCTCTAAAAGAATATTGTTGCCAGAAAGATTGTTTGTGGGCTAAGGAGAATTTCTCTTTCAATTACATTAACTGAAGGGTAATAACCTTGATGCAAGAGATTTGGTGAAAAAAATATATGTCTCTACAAAAGTCAAAAAGGGCTACTATAAGATGATAAGTTATCAGTTTAAGTTTGAACAGGAAGCACTATGTGGAGGTGACTGAATTCACCCCCCCCCATCAAAAATCCCCCCAGCAGAAGTTCAGCTATTTCTAAAAGCATTATTTGAAGGGAAAACTCAAAAAGTTTCTAGAAGGCTCTTTCCAGCTTATATAAAGACAATGCAGGAAAGCAACTTGAGAGTCAAATTTGCAAAAACTTAAGAAAGAGAGAGGGCTCGCAACTCTGGACTTATAGCTTTGCGTAAAACACAGGCTATTTTAAAGAGATCAATTATTGAAGCTAAACATTCTTCATATAAAAGTTTCTTGGAAAAATTGGACTTTAGAAGAGATGGTAAAAAGGCACATACATTTTTGCCCCAGCTGAACAATAAAAGAATTATTAGAAATGAACCTATAAAGAAAGGTTCTAAAGCACTTACTACTGATAAAGACATCTCAAGTGCTTTTTGTGGGCACTATGCAATGGTAAGCAACTTCAGACCTAATAAAAAAATATTAAAAAGTTATCTGAAGCCACAACAGAACAGTAATTCCTCAGATTTTTAACAACTTTTTAAGGATGACTTATATTTGGAGGAGTTACGGAATGATATTAGTACCTTTGTGTGTGTGTGTGTGAAGGGCAAGAGTGCAGGCCCTGATGGGATCTTACTTGAGTTTCTTATAAATCTGGGATACTCTGCTAAAACGACTTTGTTGGCATTTATAAACCAGACATGGAAAAATGGCTTGCCTAGTGCTTGGAGAAAAACTATCATCATACCATTTCTCAAACCTAACAAACCTGCCCAAAATATGTACAGCTATTGTCTAATCTCTCTTGCAAATACAACATGTAAGTTAACTGAAAGAATGATTGCTAACAGATTACCATATGTGCTAGACAAATTTGGAATAATTTCTAAAAGGCAAGCTGGTTTTCAGACATTGGTGCACTTCTGAACAAGTTGTCCGCTTATATCAAGAGATAAAGGATGCCTTTCAGAGAAAGCAAAGTACCCTTTCTGCGTTTGTAGACTTTAAAAATGCATTTGTAGAGTTTGGAGAGCTGGATTGCTTAAAAAGCTGGTTTCCTTTGACATTTCTGGCAACCTGTATAAATAGATTAAGAGTTTTTTTTACCAAAGATTTATTAGTGTTAGGTGTAGCCATACTTTGTCTGGCTTTAAGCAAACCAGACAGGGTTTGCCTCAGTTTTCCCACAGGAATTTAACCCTAATATGTGCCAGGTGATGTTGGAGACCCACATGGATCTTGTTTGGAATGTTGGTAAACAATTTTCTATACAAGGTGACTTAAAAAGTGTCCTTCAATTGACGTGTTGTCATAGTTTGGAGAGGGGAATGCTGGCTCAAGTGTCATCCTCTCCATTTGACTGAGGTTCAAAATTAGAAGGTCCATTGTCTACATCCCCTGTGTTGCTTTATAATCTGACGTTAAGATAACTCTTAACATTAAATTTTATCAAAAAATCTTTCTGCGTATTGTCCAAAGCTAGTTTTTAAATAGTTTTAATCTATTTTTATGAAATATTTTTAATCTTATGTTTGGTACTTTGTGTTCCATGAAGATTCATTGCTTAAAATTCAAACTAAGCAACCAACCTCATTTATATACGTATTATATACATTTCTTTATGATGGAAACTTAATTACATTTGCATTTTGTTATTTCAACACTGTGAAATTCACTAGTTAAAAAAAAACTAGTTAAAGGAATTAAAAATAAAAAATAAATGGAAGTATGTCTCCCCCCCACATCTAAAAGTTATGATAAAAGTATTTTTTTCCCATATCTCTGGTATTAATTAGGTAAAGAAATAACCAATGAATTATGTAATAAGGCTTTTCTTTATATTATGGAAGTATGTTAAATATGAAATTATGCATTAAAAAATTCTGTTGTCGTATATTCACATATGTATTTACCCCCATAGAATCAGAGCCCCAGAAAAAAAAGTCAAAGAAAAAAAAAGTATACTCAGGCTCTTCAGATGATTTTCAGCCAAAAAAGAAAAAAAAGTATGATAAGCTACTACACAAACGCCTTATATCTGATGACGATGATGATAAAGATAAAAAGACTGGTGAAAGGTACATTTATGGTTTCTTTGTAATGTTATATTTAAGAGATTTATTTGCTTTTATAAATAATGATTCAGTAAATTATAATCTGCCTTTTTTTTATAAAATTAAAGACCATAAAACTCGGCAAATAACTCACGCTTTTAACAAAAAAATAAGATCGAAATTTACCGGGGCGCATTTTACGCCGGGTATAACAATGGTAGCTTCAAAAATAAAATTAAAAAAAAAAAAAAAAAACAAAAAAAAAAAAAAGACTTTTACAAAGGTAGAAATACTTATTATTTAAAAGAAATGCCATACCTTATGATCTTTAATAGTTGTTTTCCTAGAAATATGCTATTTTTTCAAATTCTGGGATAAATCGAAAAAAAAAGGCCTTAAAGCATAATAGGACTGCTACCCTAATGTTGCAGGTTCCTTCCTAAAAGGGGGTGCATGTATTCAGCAAATATACCTTAAAATTAACTAATGCAGCTTGAAAGTATAGGTGTGTGTTATATATGCCGGATTTAATGGTATGTTTTTTAAATACTTAAATAGAAGCTATTTGAAAAGTTGCAGCACTTTTTTCCCTCTTGAAATTCTTTTTTTAAAGCATTTTATATTACAAATAATATTTTATAAAGAATATATTACATTCTTTAATTTTAAAGAGGAATTATAGTTTAAGTATTCAATGTGTGTGTCTATCTAAATTTTATATATTTCAAATAATCTTGTTAGGGTTTATTTTTAAGAATAATCAAAAATGTTAATAGTGCAGTTTTCTTTCTTTTTTTTCTTCAAATGTTATAATATTGTTATAATCTTTTCAAAAAAAATTATAATAGGAAGCCTCCTACAAAAAGAAGAGCTGCAGCTTCTGATGATTCTAAATCAGAAAGAAAGAAATCTGATTCAGATACTACAACCACTGATTCAGAAGAATTAAAACTGAATAAGAAAAAGAGGAGGAAAAGAATTAAAAAAGCAGCAAATTCTTCTTCAAGTGATGGAAAAGAAAAGGAAGATGGTGCAGTATGTTGATTTTTTGTTTTTGTTTTCGATTTATAAAAATAAATTACCAATTTGTGTAAAGTTGTAGTTTATTTTTGATTTGCTAAAATAGTTATGAATAATGTATTTAATCCTCCAAGTGGTCTGCACGTAAAATCCTGCCATTCTAGAGATGCATTTTTGCCGTCAAGTATTTTTAAAAATACGGCTCAACCGCTTTTGAGAATCATACTTGAAGACAAAAATTACGTGCGATGCATTTTCGAAGCATCTCTAGAATGGCAGGATTTTATTTGCAGACCGCTTGGAGGGTTAAAATATTTTTAAGTTTTACTATTTCTAAGTATTCTGCTAAATTATTAAAACGATTGCATGTAGTGTTTTGTAAATATATTGAGAATTTAAAATATTTTACTTTTTTGACATTTGAATTTTTTTTTTATGAAATTAAAGTATGAAATTTTCAAATGTTTTTCTGAGGAGGAGTTGTCATTTTTAAGTGAAAATTTGTGTTTTAAGTAAATATCTAGAGGAGTTTTAGAATTATGCATCCTATTGTTAAAAATTAATGAAACTGCTTGTTATATTTTTAAAAAGTTTTTTGTAATCTCATGTAACTTATGTGTATAATATGCTAAAGTATTTAAAAAAAACATTTAACTAATAGTGTTGGGGAGTGGTCCCTATGTGTTTTTATCTCAGGAAATCAGACGAGGATGTTGACACAACTCTTTTGTTTTCACACTCGGTTGCTCGGGGAGTATGTCGGAACACTTACGATGGGCACCGTAATTCTGCGCTCTCGCTCGTCTGATCTCCCCCACACACTCTCTGAAAAATCTTAATCCTCGTTTCGCTAAACACACTTAATCACCGCCGCGCGGCGCCCACTGCACATGCTCGAACACGCCCCCCTCCGGCCTTGCAATATTAATATTCAACAATAGCAATACAGTTTCACAATTCACAACAAGTTTCACAAAAATTACACAATTGTTTTCAAAATTATTATATATATATATATATATATATATATATAAGGTACTATAAATTTTCAGTAAAAAAAAAAAAGTTAAAATTACAATAGCACAATTTAAAGATAAACACATAATTTCTTAAATGAAAATTGTCCTTAACTATTTACATCTATATGTAGAATACAGATCTTAGTTATGGGCCTCTTAAATTCTCCTGTCTTTGTTTTAATTCTGACTGTTCTCACTTTACCATCAGAACCATGATAGACCTCAACAACGCGCCCTAAAAGCCAGTTGCAAACTGGTGTAAAATCCTCCTTTACAATTACCATTGTACCGCACATTACATTGTCCTTCTTGATCATCCACTTTCCTCTCTGTTGGAGAGTATTCAGATAATCGGTACTCCATTTTTTCCAAACTACCTGAATTACCTTTGTTTTCTGCCAACGGCTTAATCTATTGTCACTAATATTAATTACTAGGGGCTCAAGAATAGAATTAATTGATCTACCAATCAAGAAATGTGCAGGCGTTAATACCTCAAAGTTATCAAAATCATTGGATATTGGTGTAAGGGGTTTGGAATTTAAAATTCCTTCTACCTGGATAATCACTGTTTCAAACTCCTCGTATGTGAGTCGGGATCTTCCCAGTGCTCACTTGAGGTGATATTTCACTGACTTTATGCCCGCCTCCCAAAGACCTCCCATATGTGGGGCCCTTGGTGGAATAAAATTCCATTCAATACCTTCCTCAGTGAAATATGCCGCCAGATTTTGATCTGGAAAGTTAAGGGTTTTATAAAATGCCTTTAGTTGAGAATTCGCACCAACAAAATTTGTTGCATTATCCGTAAAAACTTTGGAACATTTTCCTCGCCTAGACATGAATCTCTTAAGGGTCGCAATTATTGCATTCAAAGTCAAATCGGAAAGAATTTTTAGGTGGATGGCACGAGTCACAAAGCAAATGCAAACACAAAGATAAATTTTATTCAAAACGCCCTTTCTCTGGTGCTTGTAAATTACAAAATATGGACCTCCCAAACCTAGTCCAGTTATACTGAATGGAGGGGCCATATTTACTCTTTCATATGGAAGATTGCACATTATTTGAGAAGAGGGAATTGGTTTACACTTGAAACACACCACACGAGTATGAACCGTTTTCCTAGCTAGGTTTCTACCTCCTAAAGCCCAAAATCTCAATCTTTACTGCATTCAGCAGTCCTTGTGGACCAACATGAAATAATTTCTTATGCAAAGTTATGAAATATATTTTACTTAATTTAGAATTTTTAGCCAGTATAGCTGGATGCTTTTGGCTGTAGGGTATGAAAGCTTTTTCCAGCCTTCCACCAACTCTCAGGACTCCTTTATCATCCTGGAATATATTCAAAGATTTCAGATTACCTGACGGGTCACTATTGTTAATGCCACTCTCTGGTCCTGTTTAATAAGCTAGGTTTCTGCATCATTTACCTCACTTGTAGTTAAAGGTCCCTTCTTTTTCACCTTGGATCTGCAATTGTGTAAAAATCTATAAATATAAGAAACAATATGTATTATTTTAAAATAATCAATAGAAAGGTCCATAAGATGGTTGAAAAAGTCAAAGTTCTTGGAATTCAGCAATGAAGTCTCCAGAGTTCTCTCAGACACCCTTAGTTCGCAGTCAAAGTCATCTCTCTGGGATGGTTCTGAAATGACAGTGGTTGAATAAGCACTCTGTAGAAGAAGCTCAGGACCATGCCACCATAGAGAGTCGTCACGAAGCTCCTCAGGAAGTAGTCCTCTAGATAACACATCTGCAGGATTCTGTTCTGATGCAATGTGATGCCACTGGTCACAGGAACTTAGTTGATGAATCTTAGACACTCGATTAGCCACGAACATCTTCAATTCTCTTGATTCTCGATGTATTCATGAAATCACAATAGTCGAATCCGACCAAAAATGTACAGCTGTAATCTGAAGATTCAATGCCTCCTTCACCTTCTTCATCAATTTAGCGGCAAGAACTGCCCCACACAGTTCAAGTCTTGGAATGGAAATCTGCTTCAGAGGCGACACTTGGCTTTTGCTCATTACGAGACACACTTTGACTTCTCCAAGGGCAGATATAAACTTGAGATAAATGGATAAACCATACGCCTTTTCCGATGCGTCGCTAAATGCATGTAACTCAATGCTCTCCGCTCTGTGAATCACAATACATGAATAGAGATGTTATTCACGGCTTCCAAGAGACGCCACTCCTTTTCTTCTTTAAAAGGAAGTTCATCACTTCATCCCAATTCCAGCAACCACAATCTTTGCATAAATATCTTTGCCCAAGTTATGATCGGTCTGAGTAGTCCCAAAGGGTCAAAGATTCTTGCAATAGTAGACAAAACCATTCTTTTGGTGAATGAAGTTGGCCTTTGTTGCTCTATTCTGAAAAGAAAACAGTCTAATTTAGGATTCCAAGTTATTTCTAGCGTTTTAGTCTCATCAGACTCCAAGAAAGCATACTCCTGTAGATTGGAAGTTATCTCGGGTAAATTTCCACACCACTTATGAAGATGCATCCCTGCAGTCTTGAACATTTCTATTAATTGATGCTGCAACTCGATTACCTCTTCCATACTCTCGGATCCCGATAGTATGTCATCCATGTACCAGTCATTCAGCACCACTGGAGCTGCTAAAGGAAAATTATTAGCTTCATCCATCGCTAACTGCTTCAAAGTTCTCGTGGCTAGATAAGGTGCGCTAACTGTGCCGTAGGTGACTGTAGTTAACTCGTACGTTTTTATTGGTTCTCCTATGCCTTTCTTCCACAGAATTCTTTGCAAACACGTTTGCTCCGGATGTATGTTTATCATGCAAAACATTTTCTCTATATCCTTAGTAAAGGCATACTTGTGCTTTCGGAAGCGAAGCATAATGGAGAAGAGGTCTTCTTGGACCATTAAACACCATGGCATGTAAATGCAACTCCAGACCCATCCTCCTTGATTTCCCTCATGTGGCCCAAATCCTCATATTCCTGTAAAAATTTCTCATACAGGCACAAATATTCTTTATCTCTACTTAGTCGTTTCCACAAGGAGTTTAATCTCTGAATCGCGGTTTGTCTGGATTCACCAAGACATGAAGGATCTTCTTTTAATGGCATCGCCACGGTATATCTCCCCTGGTCATCTCTCGAATGAGTGTTTTTAAAATGGTCTTCGCAAATATCTAATTCACTGGTTTTAACAGAATCGATTTCTACATTTTCGATTTCCCAAAACTTCTTAATTGAATGCTCTAGATTATCCGCAGCCTGAATAAACCCACAATGTTCTTTTTCCTTCACGTCTGCAGAAGTAGATCCGGAAAGGAAACACATCCGAAAATAGTGTTTTGAAAAATTACATTTGAACCCTCCATCTTGAACTGTCCAGGTAACATTAATTCATAAAATACTTCTGCACCTAATAGCATTTGCACGCGCTCTGGAATATTGAAATTTTTGTTAGCTAATTTAAGATTAGGAATATTATTCAGATTAAAATCGATTTTCGTTGTTGGAACAAGATCTTCTGTTACTGTTGGTACCAAAAAAAAGTTAATGTTTAATGTAATAGATACTGAAACACGCGAGTCTATTGGAATTACTGTTTTGTTTAGTCCCGAAACCGAAACATTAGTCTTATATTTTTTTTCAATCCAATTAAATCGCATAAGCTCCTCGTCAAAAAGTTAGATGTAGATCTGCTGTCTAAAATTGCTTTGACTGGGAATAAACCATTTTCACATTTCAAATAACAAATTGCTGAGCTTAGCAATACTCGTTGCGGTTAATAAGTTATGCATTTCTACACTGGGCGTGAAGTCTGGTGCTGATGTGTTTAGAGGTACAAAAGTGGAGTTCCTTACTTCCTAGTTTGGCTCGCGTGTTTTTCACTGGATTATTTCTAGGAAGAACATTCTGCAAAGGTTTTAAGCTCTTTCCCCAAGAAGTGTTATACAAGTCTATCTCTTTGGCAAGCTCTAGTGGGTGAAACCAATCATTTCCTGCTTGAACGGAAATGTGTGGCGCTACCTCTTTTTCAAGCGAACTGAAAATTTTGTCGGACACAATAAGATCGTTTAAGTTGTCAAAATCAGAGACCTTCCTTAATTTTAAGTAATACTGCCAATTTGTAGTTAAGCAAGAAGTATATTGAATAAATGTTTCATTTGGATGACACGTAGCTTTTTTAAATTGTTCAAGGAATTGATTTGCACTTGGCTCGTATTCTCTTAGTATTATTGATTTCAGTTGTTCATAATTGTTGAGCTCATCATCTGTAACATATGTTAACACATTTGAAGCTTTTTCTCCCAACAAATTTAATAAAATCTCCGACTTGAATTTCTCGGGCACATTTTTTGATACAAAGGCTCTTTCTAACGAAGCAAAAAAGAATGCCCAACCTTCAGGTCTATTAGGCTCCTTCGCCGTTAGGATTCGAACACTTTTCCCCAACACATCCAGCGAATTACAACCCTCACCTGTTCTCTCGTTATCTGAATTAACTCTAACATTTAAACGTGCAAGCTCAAGCTCCTTTTCTGGTAACCTATTTTCCGCTTCTTTTTTACGGTCTTCCTCTACTCGCTTACGGTCCTCGATCGTATATTGAATTAATTCTTTAACAAATTCACCATCCTCTTTGAAATATTTATTTTCTTTAATAATTTCAGTTAACTCAACGATAGTTACTTTTTCAGCAAGTCTCACCAAGTTCAAGAGCTACTATCTGAAGATCTTCCTTATGGCAGTTCTTAAACATTTTTCTAAAATTAATTTAGTCCTCAATTTATAATAATAAAAACACAAAAAAGACCACTACTCACGTCACCTTGAATAGCTCACTTCTCCGGCTCGGCTGGACGGACCATGTTGGGGAGTCGTCCCTATGTGTTTTTGTCTCAGGAAACCAGACGAGGATGTTGACACAACTCTTTTATTTTCACACTCAGTTGCTCGGGGAGTATGTCGGAACACTTACGATGGGCACCGTAATTCTGCGCTCTCGCTCGTCTGATCTCCCCCACACACTCTCTGAAAAATCTTAATCCTCGTTTCGCTAAATACACTTAATCACCGGCGCCCACTGCACATGCTCGAACAAATAGCTTTTGATAAACATTAATAATTAAAAAAAATACAGGAAGTTATTAAATGTATTTTTAACAATTTTTTGCAAATTATATGCTTAACTTATTTAATTAGCAAATTAGTGTGGTTTTAGATTTGTTGCTAAATTTATGAATGTCGAAAAACTAGTACTATGATAGACTGGTATAATAAAGTATTGGTGCTTAGAACAGGGATAAAATTTTTTGTTAATTGTATAATATAGCTCATATTGTTGAATAATATTTTGTAATAGTTGTGTCAATAAGTCAAATTGAAATAAATTTATCTTTTCTAAAAAAAGGCCATTTTTTAAAAAAAATATATGAGGTGTATATAACATTTTAATTTCTTTAATTTTTTGCATATATTTTCTATGTATTGTAAACTGGTAATCTTCATTGCTTTTAATTTTATGAAAAAATGGTACTTATAAACAAATTAATGACTATTAATTTCAATTAAAATTCAATGTCCTTTTATGGAATCAAAAACTTGAATATATGTTGATATCACACTACTCGTTATTCTGTAAGTGGCATGAGAATGAAAATGTCCCTCGCAGTTTTATAAAATTTATTTTAACTTAGCCTGAAATTATGTATCAAAATAAAAGGAATTTTATACTTATGTGCTTGAATAAAAATGTTTAGTTAATTATTGATTTAAAATCATTTTTTTTTTTTGTATAAGGAGCTGAAAGGGGCTGACAAAGTTATTGTGCAAAATGCAAATGAATGTGTTTTCTCTGAAAAATTTCTATTTTTTTTAAATAAATGATGCTGTAATTGGACTAATTAATGATTCATTGTATTCTTATAATTGATGAACTTGTTATTTTTAGTCACAAAGTACGCCTGGAAAAGGTAGAAAGAATATTAAAAAAATTCTGGCAAAGGAGGATTTAACTATAGAAACAAAAGAAGCACAAAATCTTGAAAAAGAGCGGAGAAAAAGAGTTCAAGAAAGACAGAAAAATGTAAGTAGAATTTTTTCTGCCAAGAAATTTCTGCCTATTGTTTCGGTTTGAAATGTTTAGAATTTCTAAATTATTATTGGAAAAAAAATACAATATTTAAAATAAGCATATGATGAAATTATTTTCAAAAAGCAGTATCAAGTGTTTAACAGCTTCTATGGAGAGGAGGGTGCCAGCTCAGGTGTCGTCCACATCACTATGACCATGGTTCAAAATTACGTGGTCTGTCACCAAAAGCCCTCGTGTAGCTGAACAGTGCGACGTTAATATTCACTCATAGCTTCTATGAATTTTTTAAAAGTGTTTTTGTGCTGTCAAATTCGTCCTTGCTTGTAAGGATATATGATCATTATGCTCTAATGATTGAAACTAAGTATCATTATGTTTATGATTACTTAGTGTTTAGCTTTGGTAAATATATATTTGTAGTACATTTATATTTTATTGATATTTTTTTATAATTAAACCAAGGCTGTGTATTGTATTTATGGAGATTTTTTTTTAAAATTTGTGAACAAGAAATTATTCTAAGTGACATTAAGGATTGACATAGGACAAAATAGTGATTAAATTTGATGTGAAGTTTTGTTGTCTTAATTAGTTTTTAAAATTTTATTCCTTTAACAAAAGTTTTTGTTTATTATTCAAATCTCTCGTATACGTTTTGTTAATTTTTATTTCATTGAAATGACATAATTGGACATCTATTTGATTTTATTGGTTAAGTAACAATATCTTGTCTTTTGAATTGGATTTATATTAAAAAAATAAAGTTATTTATTAATGCATTATGATTAAATAAGAAGAAATAGGTTTGACGTTTCATCTATCATGCCTCACATGGATGTGAGCTTTTCATGAAATATGACAAATATAATGTAGTTCAATAGATATCTGGATTAATAGAATGCAAAAAAAAAAAAAAAAAAATTAAGTGGGGTTGTAATATTTTAAGAAATAATTGCATAAAATATATCTGGCTGCATTTATCTTTAAAAAAAAATATTTGTTAGATTATATCCCCCCCCCAAACCAGGATAAAATTATTATCCTGTTTTACTCTCACAAAACAGGATAAGAATTTTAAAACATGTTAAAATAGTTAGATTCTAAAATTTTTTTAACAAAATTATTGTTATTGAATTTGATATTTAATTTCATATTTTGATTCTGGAAGGATTTGGCATTTTCAGTATATTTAGTGCTATTATTTGAATCAATTTTTGGCATCCTGTTAAGTAAATAAATGATCAGAGCATTTGCATCTTGTAATAACTTTTTTTAAATATTTTAATTAATATATCAAATAGTTTTTTTAAGATTGTAACTAATGTAGAGAACACATGCTTTTTTTTTCTTTTCTCTAGTACAATATAATAACTGATACATCAGCAGATGGCAATGAAGTTATTACAAGAAAAATGGTTTTAGAAATTAATCCTGATTCAAAAGAAGAAATTGTAGAAATTCATCCAGATATAGTTGAAAAATTGAAACCACATCAAGTAAATGGTAGGAGGTTTTATTGAAATGTTTATATCATTATTTTTAATCTGATGTTTTTACTTTTTTAATCTTTTATCAAAATGGGAATTCTTGCACTGTTTTTAAGTTTGATGCTTTAACAGTCTAGAAGTCATTGCTTTTTACTCGGTTCGTTTTCTCTCTTTGCTGTGAAATGCCTAGTCTTTAAGGTTTAATTAGGTTATTTTGTCATAGTATGAAGTGTTCTGCTTTATTTATAAAGTTTAGGATGTGTGTTTTTTTTACGTTTAAGAATTTTTTATTATAATTACATATTTGATCTACATTACATGCTTTATTATTTTTTTTACATTGTTTAGAAAACTATTGCTCAAATGTTTTAAATCATAGCTTCAAAATATGTTATATAAGAAGCTATTTCATTTAGTATTCAAAAATTATCTGTTGATGAGAAATAAAGCAAAATGCTGATTCATTTCAAGAAAGGTTTAGCTATATTAGTGATGAGATTTTGAAATAAAATATTTCACACAGCAGTGAAAGAATTTGAACAATGTGGGTTAAAGAGGATTGAAATTTTAAAAGTAATAAAACATTGCTGTAGAGGTGCTATGCAATCTAATCAAATAATGTTATCCAAATGTTAGTTGCATACCTACCTTACTTCAGCACAAACTGATTCTCCCTTTTCACATTATGTACATACACAGTGATGAGAGCAAAGCCTTGCACTATGTATGTGTGTGTTTGGGAGGGAGGGGGAGGTCTTAAGTTCTATTACAAAGATTTTTTTTCAATGAATTGTGAAAATTCACACCATCCAAGGTCTTCTAGAAACTTAAGGGGAATCTTCATTGCATTATTGAACAGTGGAAGAATTGATAAAAACCTTCAATGAGAAATGTCAAAATGTACTAAACCTGTATTGACCAGATTGTACATTTGTCAGTAAAGAAGTGTAATCACTGTTTAGTAATGTTCTTATAGCATTACTGAATAGTGATTGATGCTGCACTATTTGTGAGCTAGACAGAGATAGTATTGTTTTATATTCTCAAGAAATGCATAAACATAAAAAAATTTGGTACTTACATATACCTTAGACCAAGGATGTCAAACTCAAAGACTAACATGGGCCAAACAAACAAGATTTTAATTTTAGGTGGGCCACACACATAAAAATAATCTAAATTCTTAGAAATGCAGGTTTATTTTGAATAATACATTATAATAAACATATATTAAACAACAAGAAAAAGTAATGTTTATGTTCTGACACTTGACATCTCTTCTCTGCTGTTATATTTCTCATTTTGGGAGAAAAATGTAATTTTATTATGTATTATTGTGTGTCGATGTATTGGTTTGGCTGCAGAAACACTTGTATTGGGCCACGAGTTTGACACCCCTGTCTTAGACCAATCTTAATAAACCAAAAGATATTTCTAAATTGAAAATGCTGTCATGCAATTCATATGCTTCTCATTTTTCTATAACCCATAGTTTTTCAAGTACTCGCATATTTAATCATATTTTTGTAAATACTCTATGATGCTCTCTTGCTTAGAAATGATAGCCTAATTATCAATAGTTTTTCACGTAAAAGTATGAGAAAAGTAATGTTACATATTAAAACCAGTATTATTTTTCAGCATGCACAATCAACATTTTGTTTGACTATGCAAAATATCAATACAGCTTTATGAAAAAGGTTATTTTAGAGCATGTCCCAGTTAAATTATTGCATTTGAACATGTGTGGGAATGGTTTTCCACTACCAGTTGTATATTGGAGCATTTGACAATGTTTTTTTGACTAGGCAATATTGATCGACAGTATAAAACATAAGTACCGAAAAATTGCATCACAATAGGCTTTGGATATTTTGACAGAAATGCAGAGAGATAATAATATACTGCTCATATCAGCTTAGAGTGCTGTGAGTGTGAGATAAGTTTTCCTTTACTGCGTATCATCACATTGAATGAGACTTGAACCAAATTGTAGGATCCACAAACGGAACTCCAATGAAACAAATACATCACTATGGCTCACCATAAATCAAAATTTGCCAGAACCCAGCAGAAGGAAATTTATAATGATTCATGTATACGACTATGATGGTGTTATCACAATGCATTCAATTCTCTAATCGATGGCCATCATTGTGCAATGTCTCTGTTAGTATTTTTAGCATAAACTTTGACCAGCTTTGGGAACTGGAATGGTGACACTTGTGACAGAACCCACCCATCATTTTGTAGAACAGTGCTTGGCCGTATGTAGTGTGAGTTGTGACTGATTTGTTCAATCCATGAAACTGGCATTTTAGGTACTAGAGGTATTTTAGAAGAACCATATTGGCAACTGGTTTTACTGGGGGCTGGCAAACTTTTAGAGAGAAGAGCTGAGTTGGAAAGGAAACAAGAAAAACGTATGTATCAAAGAGCCATTTATATGGACATGCATGTGCAGGAAAGGGAGGGATTCTAATAACAGTCGTAATCAAGTTTGTCATGATCAAATTAACATTTTATATAATATTTAAGTAAAGTTTTATGGAGAGTTATATACATTTTTCATTCATTCAAGAGTTGTTTGAAGACATTTTTATTTTTGTGACTTAGTGCAAGAACTCCTAAAGTATAATATTCAGAATCAAAAAAAAATTTTGTTAAAAAAAATATTTGTGCCAATAATGCCATAATTGTTTTATTCTGGAATTTCATGTTTTTACTATGAATTAAAACTGACTGATTGGTCTTACTCATAAAAGTCAACACTCTTTTTATTAGCTGTTTGAGAGCTAATAATTGGTCACAAAATACTGATTCTGTTTTTGTCACTTCTGTTGATGATTTAAATTTATCTTTTGTCTATTCAAGTGTGCTTTTGGTTCCATGATCACAAATAAGTAAATCATTTTAAGAAATGTCTATTATATCTAAGACTTTTCATCAATGGCGGCACTTTTGCTAATAAATTGGAGTTTTTGTGTTTTAGAAATAATCATATTTTCTCTGATTTTCAATGAATTTTGTTAATGGGAAAACAATTTGATACAAAATTCTTTAGCCAATCAAATGTTTTAATTGGAAATGCAAATAAGGTAAATTTTTTCAATAGATAACTGAAGAAAAGAAGAAAAATTATTTTTATTAGGTGAATTATTTTTTGAATAATATGCAGGAGAGTGCTGAAGAGCCACAACTGTCTATACAAAGCCGCGGTTTTCAGATCCCTATGCTGGCGATTTTACTGTAGGACTATATAACTTTAAAACATGTCTATCATCCCTAATCAACCTATATTTGTTTCAGTCTTAAATAGATAAATACTTTAATTTATTAATGTTACAACCCTTGTATATGTGATGACGATAATCCAGAAGAATCATTATATCTTTCATCTACGAAAGTAAAACTGAAGAAAACTGTCACAAGAAATATGACTAGCACCTACTCATGGAAAAAATTAAAACATGTCTACAGGAATGCTAAAGACCTATTGTAATGTAATTCAATATAATTCTATTAAAATTTTATTGAAAATATATACTCTTTTAAGTAAATATCTTATTTATGTACACATAGCAATCTAATTTTTTAAACTAATTTCCTTAATATTTTTATGCTATTTGGCTTATAAGGAACACCCAAAGATTTTGATCTAATTTTTTTGTTTAGAATATGCAGCAATATACAAAAAGATTAAGATTTTCTTATTAACAATTCCTGGTAGAAGAATTTTTTTTTAAATTCGTTATTTGTATTACTGCTTTAAAAACTTCAAAAGCAAAATTTTGAAACTCGCATTTTTCTTTGAGAACTAAAAATACCTTAAATTTATTTCATTTATTGTAGCATTTCAATCTTTTATTAAAAATTATCGTATCCTTTATTGAATATCTTCCATTCAAAAATATTCATAAATATGAACATATTTTTCAGGTGTGAAATTTATGTGGGAATGTACCATTGAATCAGTTAAACGTTTAGAAAAAGAACCTGGATCAGGATGCATTCTTGCACATTGTATGGGTTTAGGAAAAACTTTGCAAGTTATAGCATTCTTACATACTTGTCTTACAAATAAACTTGTGAAGAAACATATAAAAACTGCAATGGTTATTTGTCCTTACAATACAGTATTGAATTGGTCTAGAGAATTTGAACACTGGTTGAAATTGGTGGAAGGTGATGATATCTTGGTAAGTAAATATTTGTGCTTCTTTAAAATATAAATGTACATGTTTAAAACAATGATTTTGTAAAATTGTGTGTGATATATTCTGTAAAATTTTAATAGGTGTTTTTATCAAAATTTGAAAATTATTAAAAGTTAAAATTGTCATGAAATAAGTTTTTAAATATTTTATTCTCTTTACTTGTACTTCTGTTTTTTCTTAAAAAACTTTATTTCTTTAATATACTTCTATGAATTTCTTAAATTTATGTGTCCTAAATAATAATGAACCTTTTCTTGGTTTTGAATTTCTGACTCTAAAAAAGCATTTTTTATGACTGAAAATTAATATATGTTCAGTCGTAAATTTGAAAATCCAAAATATTTTTTATCAGTAATCAAATTTTTGCATCACCTATTGGTGGTCAAATTTATTACCCAGTCGACTGATCTCTGGTTTTTTCCCCCTTCAATGTACCCAAGTTTTAAATTAAAAAAGAAAAAACTCTGATATCTTATATATTAACACACATTTATTTAAAATAAATATCTAAATAAAATTAATAAAAATTATAAAAAATGGGTAGTGGTTTTACTTCTACTGATAGCCTTTTGGGCTTAAATTCTTGTCTTCTAATTCACTAGACTCTGAATAAATATTATCACTTGATAAATTAGAACTAGTTTCTGAATAAGAGATATTGAATTCACTTTTTTTTAAATCACCCTCTGAATCCATCATAAAAGCTATTTTGACACGCAAAAATAACACTAGTAAGAATGAAATTACTAAAAATACAAAATGATTTCGATTCAAAATATGCATTCTCGCTGCAAAAATTGGCGTAATTAATCCTACTTTCTTCGCATCTCACACAATATTCAGAAATACAAAAATATCATAGAATTTAAAAACAGATATGCAAGTAGGGATGGGATAGATTCACTTTCAAGGATGAAATTTTTCTCTTTGTCACCTAGCATGTGACACCAGCCATATGTGGTGTGATGCTGACCTAGAAGGGGTTAAAATTGAATAGAGGTATTTACACATCTTCCAGTCTTATATAAATCTCTTGACTATCACTTAGTTATATTCAAATAATAATTGAAAACATTTTTAGAAAAAGATACAAATTTTTTCTTTTTAAAGAAAAATGATATTACAATAGAGTTAACTATAAATAAATGTAAAGCAATGTTTTTGATAAAGTAAAAAATTTTTATAATCAGATGGAAACATAATCAGTTTGCTTTTATCATTTACGTATTATATTATACTGATCTAATAATAATTGGAATAGTTTCCCTTCCAAATCTCTTTAGCTATAAATTGCAAATTTTGATGAACTTTGTCTTGTGTTTCAGTACATAAATGATTAATAAAGTTTGAAAATTCATTTATTTGTTTGCATAATGCATTTGTTGATAGAATCAATCAGGAATTTTTGTTTGATGTGGTTTTCATTAAATTTTATTTTAAAAAAAGAATATAAAGGAAAGTAGCTGCTGTCAATAAAAATTGCATGCAGTACTATGGAGATTTCTCTAAAACTGCAAGGAGGTATTTTCAATATTATATAAACCCTTGCAGGTCTTACATTTGAACTCATCCATGTATCAATTACATATGCATATGGATAGAAATTGTATGCATACAGTTGAATAACTGAAATGTATGAATGTTGCTTACTTAAAGCAAAAGTACTATTATTGTAATTCTTTAAGAAAGTCCAGCTTTTTAGACAGATTTGTCAGTATTATGAAATGTATTGTCTTATAATCGTAGACAGATATTCATTTGCAACAAATTAATTCTTCTAAAATTTTAAATAGCTTTAATCACCTTCCAAGGAATTAAATATAATTTCTGGCAACTGCCTAATTCACACAAAAGAAATATATTTGAGACTATATTTGATTTTTTTTATTGCTTAGTGAAGTACAATATATATTTCCCCATTAATTATAAATTTTGAATTTATCCTTAAAAAAAAAAGGAGCCAAGCAAACTGAACCTTGATGTTCTAAAATTATTATTGGAGTCTTAATACCAAAAACAGAGTAACATTCATTATTTTCAAAAGATAAGCATTGATGTAAAAACTTACTAGTTATTATTTCAACTAACTAATTCTGATATACATTCACATTAGTCAGTGGCATTCAAAAATTATTCATTAGTGTAACTATACTAAAAATGAGAATTTTCTAAAAATATAGGGTAATTCAATAATAAATATATTGTGTAGTAGAACTTTTTTTATATATAGAATTGTTTCAATATTTTTTTATAAGATATAAAGTTTGTCCACTTTTGTTACTTTTTAGAAAAGTTCAAAATGTTCTTAATTTATTTTTCTACTTTTATTATTAAACTTCATCTGAAGAATTCAACACTTGTAATTTTGATTAAAAATATGTCAATATTTTGTGACTGCCACTTCATTAAATGTTTTTAGGAATTATTTTTAATATCCTTTTTTGCAAGACTTTTTCCAATTTGAAGAAGCAGTCCTTGCAATGTTATTATTTTTTTTATCCTAAATGCTTTTTAAAAATATCTTCAATTTATTTCAGTACTCCTCATCACCACTTTATTTTCCTACTCAGTGTAATTTAAATTTACTCAACTATTATTGAAATTAGTAATTTGAGCTACAGTACTGTACCTAATTTTACTATCCCCTGTTTCATGCATTTTATGTCCTATACTTTTTTTTTTTTGGAATTTAGGTCCATCAGTTAACTGTGGCTAAAGATAACTATACTAGACTGGATATTTTGAATTACTGGAAACAGGATGGCGGGGTTTTGATTATTAGTTATGATGTATTTCGTCGTTTGGCCTCTTCTAAGAAAATAACCAAATTAAGCACTAAGAGCAGAAATAAAATTCTGGAACATTTAATCGATCCAGGTATTTATTTTTAAATTTATTTCAAAATTTATATAATTTTAATAAGTATTACTTTGTTATGTTGTCTTATCAATTATGTAACATTATATTGTTCTTACATAACTGCCAACTTTTACCTTTTACGTGTAAGATTTACACTTTTCAACCTTGTATGATTTTACACCTAAACTCTATTTTTATGCATTTTCACAAAATTTCTGTCATTCATTAACTCCTATAGCCCTTATTTATTGTTTTCTACTTGCAACAACTGAAGACAAAGAATATAGAGCTTGTATCCAGTGAGTTTTAAAAAGATTTATGAAGTTTATGATTTCTTCCTTCTTTTACATCACATTTTGTTAGCTGTTGGTTCTTGACTGATTCATAAGCATGGTTTTCTTAAGTGAAGCATTTTTGTGTTTTTTTTCTTCTGCAGAAACACTTCAAAACCTTGTTATGTTTTGTAGGTGTTTGTTTTCCTTATGCTTCATATTAGGTTTCTTCATTTATTCTGTTTACCACAAATGTCGATAAAAAACAAAATACTTTCTAACATATAAGGAATCTTATAAAAAGAAATTTGATTTCATTAATGCATCCTAAAGAAGGAGGAAGGTAGGATATGTGTTTTATGATGTTTGTCATTTTGACATATGCATTTTCCACAGATTCCTGTATGATATTTCCTTTGTCAAGGGAAACTCCAAAGCATGTCACAAATGATAAATCAAGTAGCAGTTGCTCAAAATTAGATAATCTTTTCAAGGATGCTGTGCAGTCAAATGTAATCAGCACTGTAGAACATAATGTTTCTTCTGGCTTCAACTAATCATACCAGCACTCTTTTTGGAAAATGTTACCTGTCTTAGCATAGAATATCTGTTAAAATTATTGAATTAACTTCTAATAAGAAAGAATATATGATTATAGAGAGGCTTGAGACACACACACCACACACACACAAGGACCTTTGACAGCAGCTTCTGTGATGACAGTAATGATACATGGAGCATGAAGCTGTGTTTGAGGAAGCAGATGTTTGAAAATTTTAATGTTTCATTATCTTTATTCATGCTTTGAAAAAAGTGAAATTTTTCAAAGAAAATCCAAAGAATGATTTCGTTTTTTATTACTGCCTAACATTTTAAATGCACTAATTGGAGAAACATTATTACTGAAAAGTACCAAGTGTGAGACTTATTTAAAGAAAGGAAACTATTATAGTGAGGAGTAATTGCTTTACAAAAGAAAAAACAAAAAGTTTGAAAACCTTTGTATAAAATGAATTATGAAGTTATCCAGATTTCTTTGCATACAAATTATGTGAAAAGATTAAAGCTCGTGATTTGTAAATTGTTTTATAATGCTTCATCTCAGATGTATCTTGAATTTTAAAATATAAATTAAATTTCGGTTTTAAATCAGACAATTTGTGTGTGTGTGTGTGAGAATTTCTAGTGTATGCTTTTCTTGAATATATGTTACTTTTGGTAGTTAAATTTTTGCTGATTTGAAGTGTTACCATATTATTATTATTAAATAGAAATATGACCGTCTTTAAAACAAAAGGATGCTATTTTCTCGGAAAACAACAGTTTCATTTCAACTACTTTAATAGCAAATAATTAATATGTTGGTTTTAGTATTATTTCAATGAATGACACTTTTAACAAATTAAATATTAAAGAGTCTGTAAGGAACCGCTGCCTGCACCTGGCAACAGGTCAAACAAGAGACGATATAGAGGGAAGGATCTGGCAACGACAGAGAAATAAAGGTCGGAACGGGAGAGGAGAGCGGTGGCGAGGAAACCGGGGTCGTAAAAGTAGACACGGCTGGACGATGTATCTTAATCTTGTAACATCTCAATATATTCTTTATTTTAAGAAATGTCCCATAGAAGGTGTGGAATAAACAGTGGGACAAAACCCCCTGTCTGCAATTATTTTCAATTCACAATGCGAACACGATCAGAAAAGAACCCACAAGTTTACACTGGTGTCAGAAGTGCGATGCAATGGAGCAGAATTTAAATGAATAAAATATTTCAAATTGATCGGTGTTCGTACTACATAATTGTGAACAAGGTTCTAGTGGGCATTCGGTTTGAAAGGAAATTTTTTTAACAAGGAAATAGAATCCTGCAGTGTATTTTCAAGTTGATGACCACGTGGATCCCGGGAAATGCCCTGCAGCAGTTTCAAGTGAAAAAAAACAAGACCTTCTTCATATGGAGTTTTACCATCACCTGCCGAGTTGGGCTATGAACAAACAGATGTCGTATTTTTCTTCATTTTCTGATGAATGGAGCCGTGATCTGAAAACAACGAAGAAAATCCCAGTAGTGTGCAAGTACAGAAACAGCGTTCATGTCGAGGTAAGTGGCTATTGTTCCCCTAAGTTAAAATATTGTGTGAATATTTAAAAGAGTAATGGGATGCAGTCATATTTAATTTGTTTTTTTAAAAATAAAATAGAAAAAGAAGATATATCTGAAAAAAGAAAATTTCATTGGTTTATTGCAATATTCTATGTTGGATTATTGTGTAGATGAAATATGAAAATTGTGTACTTATTTTACCTGGAAATGATAGGGTATCATTTTAAATGTTGTAAAATATGTTATTTAGAGTTCTAGTGTTAAACTATAATTTCTTTTTTATCATCATTCTTTACTGTTTTGAAGTTGTCTCAAAAATTAAAATTTGCGTATATTGAAGTTGTCTCAAAAATTAAAATCTGGGTATAGAAAGTGTTTTGCATAACAATTCAGTTTGCAGAATTTAAAAAAAAAAGAATTAGATTAATTTATCTTGAAATAATGGTTGCGAAAAATGTATGTTTGAGTGGGTGAAAAATATCCATTAAAAAAAATGTGTATATGTATTTCAAGTAGATGGACTTCCTGTTAAAATGTTGTAAATAAGAGATTTTGTAGGTTATTTATGACTCAGAATATATGGCATGTTTTTTTTTGAATATTATATGATAGTTTTTCATTTTAAGCAAAAGTGTTGCAATTTGTCAGTTAGTTGATAGTTTAATACAATCTGAGGTTATTTCCTTTGTTCCTAATTTAGGATGTATATGTATATTGGTTTTTTGTTTCCTGCATAAGATTCTTCTTTTAATTAAAAAAAAAGAAACTAAGAGTAGATTTATGATTTGAGAAATAATTCTATGGTAATGTAGCTAAAGTATGTTAATTGTGTTTTTTTTATTTTGAAAAAGGTTCTGCATTCTGATTAGTAACAAATAACTGTGTCTCATATAAGTTTTATTGTAAACATATTTCGTATTGTGTTTCTGGAATTTGAGTACTCTTAGAAAAAATGAGTAGAATTTTTCTTGCTTGTTAAATATATAGTACTAGGTCATTTAAGTGTTTGTAGTTATATATATAAATTTGTCAGTAGGTAATTTGGCATTAGGTTTAGCTTGATTAAAAATGGCATTTCTCATTAGAAGTAAGAAAATTGACTTAATTCAATTAGCGCGGGACTTAGATGAGTCACCTGATCCGTCTATGTCTAAAATTGTTTTAAGGAATTTAATAATCTCTAGTAAATATTACAAGGAGGAAGAGGCAAAAGAGTTATTGGAAGTTATTACAGCTGAAAGGTTAGAGACAGAACAGAAGCAAAAACTAGAACAACAAGAACAATTATCAATTGATTGATTGATTGAATATTAACGTCGCACTGTTCAGCTACACGAGGGTTTTTGGCGACGGACCACGTAATTTTGAACCATGGTCAAGTGACGTGGACGACACCTGAGCTGGCACCCCCCTCTCCTAACTACCACACCACACCAACGGGAGGACGTTTCAGCTCTCGACAGATTTAACGTGCATCGCTGCCCTACACGGCCAATTATCAATTGAAAAATTATTCTTGGAAATAGAATTATCTAGGAACGCTAATCAGAGTGCTACTCAAAATAATGGTCAAACCTCACGTGTAAAATCTTTAGATGAAATAGTTAAAATGGTTAGGCTGTTAACTGTAAAGGTACCCAATAAATCAGACGGGTGGGACTATTTCTTTTCTAGTCTTGAAAAGGCTTTCGCTAGTGAAATGGTTAGCGACGAGTTAAAACCGAAGGTTTTGTTATGCATGTTAGGAGACAAAGTGTCAAACTTATTAGTTAACCTAGGCGAAGAAGAATTAAAAGATTACGAGTCTTTAAAACAGGTTGTGCTCAAGGAGTATGAACCCTCACCCCAAAAATATGTTTAGAAAATTTTAGAAAGGCCAAACGTCACTCTGACGAAACTTTCTCTCAGTTCGCGTCCCGTTTAACATCGATGTGGTTATACTACTGTAAGTTAAGAGAAGCGAATGATTTTGAGTCAGTTAATCAACTGATCGTAGCAGATAAAATGTTTGAAATGTTGGATTCTGAGACGGCGATCCATATTGGTGTGCTCCAAGGGGAAGAATGGTACAAACCCAGGGACTTGGGCAAACAATGTGATATATTTTATGCTTCCAAAGGGAAATCCTACGATGAACCTGAGAGAGCTAAATGGAATGATAGTGAAAAGAGAAGTTTTAATGGTAGTTGGGGTAAACACACAGCCATTTGGGGAGAAAAAGTCAGATAATTTTTCTTCTAGGAAAAACTTTGATAAGGGTCAAGTAACTGAAATTAAAAAATTCGCTTGTTTCACCTGCGGATCAGATAAACATTTTAAGCGGGATTGTCCGAAAAACAAAGAGGTAGATAATAAAAGACTTAATGTGAATAAGGTGTCAACAGAAGGGACGGAATTGGTAAATGGGACGGTAGCTGCTAGAGTTGATTTGCTAGGTAAAGTCATTCCTAGACGGGCTATTGAAGACAAATTAAATAAATTAGTGAAAACATCTATCAGTGTAGATGGGAAATTAGTCCATGCGTTAGTGGATTCTGGTACGGAAATTACTGTTATCAAGAAGGACTTAGTTCCTGGAATATCAGTTGAAGGAGCTGCCACGATTTATTTGAAAGGTATTTTCGGTCCAGCGGTTAAATGTCCTTTAGTATATGTTCCAATTGGTCTTGCTACCGGTGGCCAGGTTAATGTGGTGCACCAGCAAGTGTTATGTGCTTTGGCAGAAGGTTTGGTAGAAGACGTGTTGCTTCCACCAGAGGTTTTGGATATGTTGGGAGGAGCCCAGAGTGAAGAGAATTCACTGGCTCAAAGCTCTCAGGACCTGAGGGTTGACTCAGGAAATGTAGATGAAACCGAGGTTTCATTGGGTATTCTGCCAGAGGAAGCACAGGAGCTTATTGAGGATTCTCAAAGGAATATTACTTCATGTCGGAATGAAGTGGGAACATTGGGTACTAAGGATGAGGAGGTGACCGCTGAGATGGATAAAGGAAGCATGGTGGCTGATAGTTTTCGTTCCGAACAGGAGTGTTGTGCCGAGTTAGCATTGGCTTGGAAGTATGCTAAGGAAGGCAAAGGAAACTACTACGAAGTAGATGGGTATCTATTTCGTAGGGATAAAATACTCAGGGAGAGTATTGGGCAGCTGGTAATTCCGAAGTGCAGAAGAACTGAGGTGTTGAAACTAGCGCATACTTCCGTGTTCAGTAGTCACATGGGTCCCAAGAAGACGCTTGAACGAATAAAGTATTCTTTCTTTTGGGAGGGTCTGAGGGCCGATGTGAAGAAATTTTGTGAGTCATGTAAAGAATGTCAGCTCACTCGATCGGTTAGGATTAAAGACCGATCACCCATTACACCTGTGGCAAGGTCTGAATTGCCATTTCAGGTGGTGAATATGGATCTGATAGGTCCAATTGATCCGCCAAGCTCAAAGGGACATACATATATTTTATGTCTGGTTGATCAGCACACTAGGTGGGGCGAGGCTAGGCCGGTGACTAGTCTCAGTGCGAAGGTAACCCATGAAGCTTTGTTAAAGATATTTTCGAGAACCGGGATTTATCTTTTGTTGAAAAGGGAAGGTTTTGTAGAAAAGAATAGCGCAGCATCGTGGGTCACGATACTGGATTTGTGGAAGTGGTATTTTTGTCGTTCTCTCACGAAGAATTATGCCGCATGCTTTATGTCGTTTGGAATTTGCATGACTAAAAAAGTGAGGTTTAAGATTGAATACACTTCTTATGGATGTAATTTAACGGCTCAGGTTTTAAGAATGTTAGAGCAGTTCGTTGTATCTCAAATAGTCGATATAGACATTCTGATGCAAATTTGGAAAAATCGTGTAAAACAAATTAACTTTGTATTAGAATGGGTGAGATGGGTTGGGTCGGAAATCATACCGGCCAAAGGCAAATTAGAGCCGTAGGAAAGTTTTTACTGTGTACTTAATATGGATTTAGTGAACTCATTGAGCATTCACATTCATGAGTTAATGAAATAAACATTGTCTAGATTAAGATAAAAACTGTAATGTATATATTTAGTGTTTTTTTTTGTATAATGTGTTTTCCATGTATCTGTTTGCAATCCCATTACAGTTTAGATCTTTCTGGGAACATAGTCACTTATTTCAATTGGGTGAACTATTAATATTATTTCATGTGTTTGTATTAAGGAACTTTCACTAGAACAATCATCAAGACTTTCGACTGTTGCAATTATTGTGTGTTCTGTTTGTGGATTTTCTGTGTCACGGTTTGTGAATTTTCTGTTCCTGGTGTCTGATATGGTAAAATCAGCCGCAAGGGGCAAATTTTACTCTTATGTGGGGCGTGTAAGGAACCGCTGCCTGCACCTGGCAACAGGTCAAACGAGAGACGATATAGAGGGAAGGATCTGGCAACGACAGAGAAATAAAGGTCGGAACGGGAGAGGAGAGCGGTGGCGAGGAAACCGGGGTCGTAAAAAGTAGACACGGCTGGACGATGTATCTTAATCTTGTAACATCTCAATATAGTCTTTATTTTAAGAAATGTCCGATAGAAGGTGTGGAATATACAGTGGGACAAAACCCTGTGTGCAATTATTTTCAATTCACAATGCGAACACGATCAGAAAAGAACCCACAAGTTTACAGAGTCTTTCTGGAGAATTAGGAAATTAAAAATGACATGTAATAACTTTTATAACTGGAATAAATAATACAGCAATTGTAAATAATAAATCTTTTGTTTTGTTTTATGTGAGTGCATCTAAAACTTCAAAAACAGAATCTTAAAATTCATTTCATGTTTGAAAATAAATTTTAAATGCATTTTATTAAAAAAAATAATACATCTTTTTTGTTAGTTTTAATTAAATAAATTAACCTTTTGTTAAAGATGTATCTGAACATATTAAAAAGATATTTTGGTAATTTTTTTTTCAAGTATTTCATGTTGTTTGAAACCAGAAAACATTCTCTAAAGTATAATTAAAATTTATTTCCAAAATTTGGTTTAGCATGTTATTACAATATTAAATGATTTATTACCTGTAAATGTACTTATCTTTTAACTTGTCTCTCTCTATATCCAATTCTTATCCGTTTGCTTTGAATCATTGACATGATAATTTTGCATTATGATACCAATGATTCAAAGCAAACATATAATATATGATAATTTTAATTAAATTTTTAGTGCTTAATAATTTGGTACTTGCTGATGATACACACTTCTGATTTCAATATTTGTTTCCATTAGTGTATTTGGGCAAATGTTAAACATTGTCAATTCTTGCTTTCACATACCTCTTGTGAGATACATATGGATTTATATGCTTTATTTATGATAAAACGATAATTTTGCTGAGGAGTGTCTATTAATGCCTTTTTTGTAATGATTGTTTATAATCAGATTAAGGAGTTAAGTGTCAAAGGTGAATGAGGTCTAGATTTCTTCCAATATATTTTGTTTGAGAATAAAGTGTGCATGGTTTCATATTCTATTTATCTTATTTATTCTACCAAATTTTGTAAAAAATTTTATGTTGAAAATTGAAACCAAAATGTAAGAATTAAAATTTTTTTCTTCATATTGTTTTAATTATTATGAAATGTTTTTTGATGTGTGATCAGAACACTATCTCTGAGTGCTAAAAATATCCTAACAAACATTTTTTTAAAAATTATTATTTTTAAAAAAAATATTTTAAAACATTATTATGAATTTTTCATAAGGTTATGGAAAATTAGAAAGTATTTTATATGTATATCTTCTCCTTAGGGCCAGATATTGTTATTTGTGATGAAGGTCATATTTTGAAAAATGTAAATTCTGCAATTTCAAAAGCTTGTGCTCTCATAGCATCCGAGCGAAGAATAGTTTTAACTGGGACTCCTTTACAAAATAATTTGTTGGAATGTAAGTTTAATTTATTTTTCTCAATTTGTATATCATAAGTATTATATTCATAGGAACTAGAATTATATATAAATATTGATACTATTAAATCAATTCCAGATCATTGCATGTTATCATTTGTCAAACCTCACTTACTGGGAACTCCTAAAGAATTCCGAAATAGATTTGTAAATCCCATTATGAATGGACAGTATGATGATTCAAATGAATATGATGTTAAGCGCATGAAGAAACGAATTCATATTCTTCATAAACTTTTAGGGGGTTGTGTTCAAGTAAGTTCATCTGTTTCAAATTATTATGTTATTTAATAATCCTTTTTTTTTAAAAAAAAATATTTGATCTGGTTCCATAGTGTTATTTATTTGGATCAGTTCATTTGTTAAAACTACTTAAATAAAATATTTTATGTTGCTAATTGAGCATTTTAATTTAAATAAGGAAATGAATTGGCATTGGAGACATGTACAAACTATACATTCTTTAAAATAAAAAATATCAATAAGATGTTTTTTTTTTTAAATTCAATGTTAATGGTTATAGAAAAAACACCACTGTTCTCAAAATCAGAGTGCCCTGCTTACACCTGGAATTTATTTACAATTTCTTGTAATTTACAAATAAGTCTAATTTTCTTTTATTCAATAATAAATTAATGAATGCTGCTTATTTTAATTTGGTTTCTTAAAAACTTCAATCAAATGTTAGTTTTTTTTGTAAAATTTCATTTGGTGTTTCAAGTTTAGCCTTTCTTGCCTTTAAGTTGTGTTCAAATATATTATTTTTTAGGTCCATTATTCCAATTTATTCCAAAGGGTAATGGTAGTGATATAAAATTTTTATCTGAGGATATTATGACCTAACACAACATTTATTGCTGTATAACTACCTCACAAAAGCTTTGCTAGATATTACATTTTTATCCTTACCTACAAAAGTGTACCCCCAAAATATATCTGATCTGAATTTTCTATTTGGATTATTTTCCCATTGTAGATGTTTCGATTGCTTTTAAGGTACAGTAATACCTTGACTTATGCGATTTTTAAATCTGGTCAATTTGTTTTTTGTTTGAGAGCAAGGCAACTCAATTATTCACTCCCCGCTTCCTGTTTATTATATACTGAAGTAGAAAGTTATTGCCAATCTAAACAGATTCTTTTTAAAATGATGCTAATAATCGATAACGCACAAGGTTACACCCTTGCAACTTTAACTAATTTTGACTCATTTAAAAGAATTTTTGCCATCCAGTACAACCAATTTGCTTCAACCAATGGAAAACATTCAAAGCTTATCCTACTAGATGATTATTTGCTCATATGCTTTAAGCTACAAGACGAAGCAATGAGCTCACTGTTAAAGACTTGGAAACTATTCAATGTTATGTTTTAGATGCAGGAAGAATCATCAGACAATCTTGGAATGAAGTTTCACAAAAGACTTTTAAGTGGTGTCTGGAAAAAACTGTGCCTTTTTTTTATTATTGTAACTCGGGTGGAATCAATGCCAGAGCCTGATGAAATTGATAATGTGATTGAAGACGTTGTCATTCTTGCCAGGCAAATAAATTTAGAAGTGAATAGTACTGACATTCAAGAACTGCTGGATTTCCACAGTGAGGAGCTGACAATTGATGGAATAGAAATGCATGAACAAGATATTGAAGAACTTGAGTCTGTAGACCAGTTCAATTAGGTTAAATGACGGCTGGGAATTTGACAGAAGGCTTCAATTTAATTTAAAAAGGGTTACAAATTTTAGAAAATATAGATTCCAGCTAAGAGCATATTTTTTCAACTAAACAAGGGATTAAAAAAAAAAGTATTAGCACGCTAAGGGAAAGATTTTGCGGGAGAAAAAAATCTTTGAGCTGGCAGACTATTTTCTTTGACTTTATGAAACATCCTACAGCAAAATAACTTCAATTTGCGATTTTGTATTTATGTTATCTAAAATTGTATTAAACACATTTTTTTTTCCTAAATTATTTTCCTCTCTGCTTCCAACCAAAAAAGTTTGTATGTATTTATATGCAAAATTATATCCAGACTTGCGTAAATTTGACTTACATGCCCAACTATTGTGTAAGTTTGGGGTATTACTGTGTTAAAACTGGATGCATCCTACAATCCTGTAGCATCTATTGTTATGTAGAAATAGCAGCAGTAAATCTATGAATGATGAATTTGAAATAGAATTGTTTCAAACTAAAGTTTACAAGAAATAACTGGAAAATTTAAATGAATTGTTATCATGTGAAGTAAAATCTTGTGCAAACTTCTAAAACATCTTTGAGGAAGATTCTAGAAGTATCAGAAATGTAAGTGTGCGTGAGGTAACCACTGAAACCTTTTATAGACTGTAAAAGTTGTCTTTGTTAAAAATCTGAAGAAGAGACTTTATTTACATTTAGCTAAAATTATTGAGTTGATTCCTGGAAGAGATGGCAATGTTTATATCATAAAATTTAGGTGTCATAACTTAGTAATAATCTGTCCAACTCAAGAGTTTTCTCATTGGAAATTCACTCATCAGAAGTTACAGTACTAAAAGAGGCTTCTGTAAATACTGATTTACCTATTCAAGTTTCTATTATTGATGACTCGTGGATTGTTGTAATGCCTGCTGATGTTCCTGTTATTGATGTGATCAAAATATCTAAGAACAGATTATCAATTTTAAACCCAAAATAATTAAACTCATAAACATATTTTCAGTTTTTTTATTCTAAAAAAAAAGGGGAGAATGTTAATTAGCATGTCATTGAGAATTTTGGTTTTTCTCTCGTGAACATTTTAGTTTGGCCTTATTTTATATTTTTTTAGTTATTCATTTTTATTTTAGTCTTTATGATTTCATCTTGTGAAATAAAAAATTAAAATAGTGCTTGTATATCTTTGACCTTTTAATTTGACATTCTTTATCATCATAAACAGCAATTTTGGTAATGATAGGGTTTCCAATACGTATTGAATCTTTTTTTGGCACACAGTTTTTTATGGAACATATGTCTGTTGCACATATATTTTTTCATTTTACATAAGTGCATCATTTCACAACTTTCATCATGTTCATCTATTTTCTAAGTAGTATAATTAAATCTCAAAATTAGAAATCTAATCTGAATAAAAATATGTATAAGTGTTAAAAATAGAGATTATACATATTTATAATTGTATACTAATCTCTTCTTATAGGTGTAAAACTGAACAAAATAATTCATTATTTTAATGTCTACCAAAATTGTTATTATGCCAATCAAAATTTATCAGAATAAAAGTAGCTTTATTGTTTTCTATTCAGACTTTATGTTTTGTTTATTATATTTTTTTATAATATATCTCATTTTCTTTTTATAGCTCTCAAACCTAATAAATCTTATTTTCATTTCAGTTTTTTCTTTTTGTGAAATTTTTATCAATTGATTGTATTTCAAATCTTTGATAAAAACTAATGATAAAATCAAAATTTTCATTTTCCCCAAAATGTCAGTTTAGTCCAGATTTCCAATAGAAATTTCATATATGCACATGTTCAAAACTCGTTTTATATTGTTACAAATTTGAATGTATAAAACAATGAATTATTTTCAACATTTTTAGAAACTTGTTTGTAATGAAACTTAAGAACTTTTAAAATATATGAATAAATTTTTATGTAATATAAATTTATTCATATATTTTAACTGTTATTTCATATATTTTCTCTGTGCAAAAGCATAAATATTATAATATAACCTTAAAAAATATTTATAGACAGTGTTAAGTAATTATCTTTTGTTCCATTCATTTGAACATTTAAAAAAAATCTTTCATGCATGTTGGTTGCATTTTTTTTAATGTTAGGTAAACCATGAATTTTAATATCCTCATTTTTTGAGATTTTTAAATAATTTTAAGATAAAAAAAGTGTAAGTGTTAAATTATTTTTAAAAGTCAAAATTAATAAATGTTTTTCTTTACATATATATGTCATGTTCCAAGCCTGCATGGTAAGAATAGTAATCATCATCAGGCTTTATTGTAGCATGGTATAACTTTTCCCATATGACCACCCTAATTACTTCAATCAAAGAACACTGATGCAGTGAAGAGACACCTACCTGCTCATCACATCTTATCATTCTCTCTAAAACTTGGCATGCTTTACTTTTAAATTCTCTTACTCATTCACTTACTTTATTAAAGAATTTGCTTTACTTTTATTTATTATTCCCTTAAAATTTATTTTTGCAGACCTGACATTCAGATGCTTATCACAAAAATGGAAGCATCTGTGAATAAGGGACATTTTTAATGCACTTCATAAGCATTAAAATGTAATAGTAGCAGCTATTTTTTTTATAAATAGAAATGTATATATTCTGGCAGTATGTAGTAGCTTTATTGAAGTTCTTTAAGTCTTTGATTTTTTTTCTTTCAAAAGCGTAAAATGTCAGACCTCTTAGATTTTCAAAGAGGACAAATTGTAGGAGCCTGTCTAGCTGGAGTTAATGTGACCAAAACATCCTAACTTTTAGGGATTTCTAGAGGTACTGTGTCTAAAGTCATGACTTACGCACAGCTGGGTAGACAAAGCAAAATAGAGAATGGAAATTGAAGCTCAGTGAAACAGACAAACTGGTGTTGAAGAGGATTGTAATGTCTATATAAAAATGAACCTGTAGCAAAAGTGACTGCAAAGCACAATCAGCATCTGGATTCACCAGTATCAAAGATTACAGTTACAAGAAACATATTAGTTCCATAAATGTTCTTCCATAATCAGAACATTTATGGAAGAGCAGCAATTCCCTAGCAGTCTGTCACAGATGTTAATGCCAAACGTCATCTACAACTGTGTTACACTCACAAAACGTGTTTGATTGATTAGGGGAAGACAGTAATAGGGTTCGATGAATCGTTTTTCACACTTATTCCTACAATAGGATGGGGGCACATTTGGAGCACACCTGCACAAGCATATGATCGTGATTATCTCCTTTCAACTGTAAAGCATGGAGATGGATTTGTCATGATATGGATGCTCGAGTCATGGTTTTCTGCTGGACTAATCGTTACCCTTAAAGGAAGTATCACTAGATATTTTAGCTTAACAGGTCCATTCTTTGAAGCAACTTTTTTTCTGCAGTTGATGAAATTTTCCAGGATAATAATACCCCAATCATTGTCTGATGAACACAAGGATGAAGTTAAAAATCTACTTTGATCTGTATAGTCAGCCGACTGCAATATAACTGAACCGTTATGGTCCATTTTAGATTGTTCAATATGGAATCTATATCTTCCACCACCAACTCTTCCAAAATGTTCATAATATCTCTATGAAGAATGGTACATTTTCCCTCTAAACGCTATTCAGCACTTGTGTGAATCAATTCCTAGACAAATCTAAACTGTATTACATACCAAAGGCAGTCCTGCACCATACTAATAACAAATTCTTTATAAATCTAACGAGTTTCCATTATTTTGATAACCATCTGTGTGTGTGTATATATATACATATATATATATGTATTTTTTTTTTCAGAGATGTGATTATTCTGCTCTTACCAAGTTTTTACCTCCTAAACATGAATTTGTTATTAGTGTGAAATTATCAGAAACTCAAATAAAAATGTATCGATGGTATCTTGATAATCTGTCTCGAGCTAAAACTGAAGTAAAAATTCGAGGAAGCTCTTTATTTATGGATTATAATGTTTTAAGAAATTTATGTACTCATCCTTTCATAGTGCGAAGAAGTTTAGAGCGACTTGAAAGACAAAAAGTAAGTAGAATTAAAACAAACAAAAAAACTTGTTTTTTTTGTTGTTGTTTTTTAATAATTTTAATTTTTTGTTGAATTTTTAAAAATATTGTATTTTTTCTCTCTGAAATTAATTAGAAAGTTTTTTACTCTCAATTGGGGGAGGAGAGTGCTGTGTTTGTTTAATGAGGATTCTTAAATATATTCTATATAAGTGGAAAGGAGAGTAGATTTTCTTTTCAATTTTAACTTTAAAATGCCATAAAAAGAACAAAAATACTCTTTTATATATTTCTTTAAAATTTAAAGTTTTTACATGTAAAATGTTTACATGTATTGTCTCTAATTTTTCAAAATTTACTGCAAAAATAAATCTTATAAAAATAATTTTAAATTCTGAGAAAAAAGTAATTGTATGAAATACAATAATTTCTATTAACTTCTTTAAAAAATGGTGCATGTTTTTGAGTTTTTAAGAAAAGTCATTTTTTAAAAATCTTGTGTGATATATTATGGATAATATTTCGTGTATTGCGTGTTTTGATGAATTTTTCTATGGTTTAGTAAAAAAAAAGCTTTCTTTTATTATTAATACAAAGCATTTGATTGTAGTTAATTTCTGTATTTCTATTGTGCTTAGTGGAATTATATGGATGAAATCATTAATCTAGTACTAAAATGTCATAAACCTAATGAAATAAAGCAATGAATAGAAGTATGACAAGATATATATATATATATATATATATATATATATATATATATTATTCATAATAAATATGTATTATTTTATAAAATGTTAGATTTGTTAATAATGTTTTAACATGTTAGTAATATGAACATAGAATTATGTTCTCTTAAGAAATATTTTTTTGATTGTATTCAGTAATTAATTTCGCTGTGATCAATTCTAATATCTTGATTGTAAAAAATTGTTAAATAAAAAAATATAAAAAATTTGAAGTTTTTACATAATTATGCTTAAAAAAAATTTTCGATGAAAGGAATTTTACAGGTTTTTTTAAAAATATAAGGTTTTGTCTTAATTTTCGAAAATTTCACTTGTCAATATTAATTTTTAGTTTCTAAAGGAAGATAATGAAAGTGATTTCATAAATGATGCAAGTGAAGAATCACAGTCAACTCCTTCGAAATCTGATGATTCAGAAGCTGAGTAAGGAAAATTCTCATTTGTTTTTCTTCATTTTTTTGTTTTGTTTTATTTCATTTGATTAAAATTTTACTTTTGTGACATGTAGGGAAGTTGTAAAGATTTACAAAACAAGATCTAGAAGAAAAGAATCAGGTAACTTTAATTATTTTTTCTATTATCTAGAGCAGTATTTCCTAAACTTTTAAAATGTACCCCTTCTATAATTTTTGTAATTCCGAGTACTCCTCATCAAAGAAAAAGAAAGGATGTATTTTAATAAATATATATATGTATTTTTTTTGCTGTACATAAAATAATAAAAAATAAAAATAAAATTATTCATAATAAATATAAAAAGTTATATAAATAACATTTATTTGGATTACTGAGAAGAATGAAATTGTGCTGAGGTGACAGAGCATCATTATTTGGTTCCCTAATTGTGAATTTGAATCTGAGAGGCAGTTCCGTATCCAGTTGTCTGTTCCTTTTTTTCGACTTAATGTCTACTGATGCTGAAAAGCAACTTCACATAAATACGAAGTTGGAAAAGGCAAAAAATGTATTGCAGAACTTTTTCTGTTAAAACTGGATGCACACATGTTGCATTTGTAACCAGAATGATATTAAAGTATCCTACTTATATTTATTTTTTAAGAATCCTGTCTGAAGCAAATTCCAACAATTACTTTTCTTCCACATGGTAACAAACCTTCTGACTTGGATGTTGTGTTAATGTTCAATGGATATCTTATCCAATCAGTATTTTGTTTGAAATCAAGGAAATAGTTTTTCTAGCCCACTTATAAGTTCTCTAAAATTTGTGTTATGTATTTCAGTGTATCAGCATCAATTTTAGTTGTCAAACTGGTTATAAACTCATGAAGAGTGGGAAATGAGTCTACTTCTCCATTATCAACTCTCTTTTGCCATAAATTTTGTTTTAGAATGGCAGCATTCACTTTATCTTGAGCGTGAAACAATGAAATGTTCTTGCCTTGTAATGATAAGTTAAGGCCTTTTTAAACAAACATTAAAACATTTCTTTTAAAAATATTCACACAAAAACTTAAAAAACACAGGTGCCTGGAGAAGACTGCTAACTATTAATGAAGTAAGCTGTCTCTGTTACGAAGTGTGGTATATTCCCACTGTGTCACCCCGGACTATCTCGCAAGACTGTCTTGACTTGACTCATGCATCCTTCCTTCCTTCCTCAGTGGCTCAAAAGCATTGTCCTTCTCAAGAAACCTTTTCCATGCCAGCCTTATTCCTGTTAGTGTTCTCCAAATTTTAGTTTTCGGAACTAGGAGATCTTTTTCTAGGCCCTCAATGCATCTTAGGTTAGGCGTGCCTTTTTTCTGTCTCAATTTCTTGGGTGTAGAAGAATTTTTTAGTGGGGCATTCTTCGTCCATCCTGGCAACATGGCCTGCTGATTTAATTCGTTGTACTTTGATGAAGTTAATGATGTCAGATTCTTTATATGAGTGATAGAGTTCTAAGTTTGGTCTTCTTTGCCACTTGCTGTTTTCTTGAATTCCTCCAAAAATAAATCTTAAAATCTTCCTTTCATAGATACTTATCATGTTCTCATCTGTTCGAGACATGGGCCGAGTTTCACATGCATAAGTTAAAACGAATCTTAAAAGATTTTTATATAATAGAACCTTTTTTTATTGCATTCAATTTAATGTATTTTTGTATTCCATTATAATATCTATTAGCCATAGAAATTCTCTTTTGGATTTCAGTGGTACAATCATTCCTGTTGTTAATTTCAGAACCTAAATAAGTGAAACTGTCAACAACTTCAAAATTACACTCTTCAAATTTAAAAGTAGGAATTGTTAAAACATGATTCGGTGCAAGGCATATATATGGTCTTTATCTCATTAATTCTCAGTCCCATCCTGGGGGGCCATTTTCTCTAAAGATAAGAAGGCTTGTCTTAGTGCAGTGGGTGTTCGAGCAATAATATTGTCATCAGCAAAAGCCAACAATTGTATTAGTTTATTAAAAATATTTCCTCTGGTGTTGATGTTGGAATCTCTTACCACTCTTTCTAATGCTAAATTAAAGAGAAGACACACTAGTGCAGGGATGGCGAACTAGTAGATGGCACACGGCACAGTATTTTGGGCACATCAGTGATCAAAATGGTTTGCATTTTATTTCAAAATAACAAAGTTCACCATGAAGTATTATGAACAAATTCAAGTAATCATTGGCGGTGAGCACACTCGTTTAGTATTGTCTTACCTTAGTTATGTTGTGGGGTACAATTGCCTGGGATGCAAAATTTGTCTACGCATAGCATGGTCAATTTCGTTGACACAACTGTATTTTTTAAAGTTTATTTGTGTTATATTTACGATTTTTAACTGTTATTTTTTTTTTACATGGGTAATTCAGCAAAAGAATAAAAAGTGCAGTATACTAAGTGTAGAAAATTTCAAATTTGGTGAATCTAGAAATATGGCATTTTTATTGAAGGCAACTGAGTGATGCGTGTTTTATGTTCTGGAACAGTGGTATGCAGAGCATCGTCAATAAAACGGTATTTTGAAATGAATCCCAAATCCTTTTGTCAAAAAAGTGAACCACAGCAAAACTAATTAATTGGTTAGAAACTGTTTGGCAGATAACTCCAATTCAGCATTCATTTTACTGAAAGTAATATCTTACAAATCTAATATAAGTAACTTGTCATCCACTCTGCAATATTAGAAATCACACTAATGTTACTTTATAATTTGAGTTACATGTATAACTAAAACATATTTACAACTATACAGTTCAAAAGGTATTTTATCATAGTAAATAAAGAGTTTTGAGTTGTTAGTACTTAATTTTATTATTTTCCCAATAATCACTAGTCAAATTTATTTTACGGCATGCCTATACCTCATTAATCAATTCTTTAGAAAAAATGGCACGTTGATCCATAAAGGTTCGCCATCCCTGCACTAGTGCATCACCTTGTCAAACACCATTTTTCATTTCCAATTGGTCTGAACAATAACGATACTAAGGTTACCTGTTATGCAGACAACATTACGATATGGCACTCTGGCAGGGAAATGGATATCTTGGGAAAAAAGCTTCAACACTCCTTAAATGGAATTCTAAAGTGAACACACAGAGTTTAAAATTAAAGATCAATGTCAAAAAGGTAACTGTCTGTGTCTTTACAATAGATAGAAAACGCAGGTTCCTAATGGAAGGCAGTTATATATTGAGGTTATGTAATGGTTATATATAGAGGGTAAACTTAAGGAATCATCCTTGATGCTGAACTGAGATTTACCGAGCACAGTAAGACCTGTAAAAAATAAAGATCATTAAAAGTCCCAAGACCTTATAAAACAACATATATTTCACTTATAAGATCAGTTTTGGAATATGCCACTTCCATGCATCTAAGACCACACTTCAGCTGCAAAAGTAAGTTTATTGGGGCAGTGTCCTCTGCTAACAACTTAAAGGTCTTAAAAGATTGGGCTTGGTAGCCTTGACAAGAGAAGATTATAACTTGATCAAATTCACAAACAAAGTTAGAAGTCTTGAACCAACACGTATTGCTAGAAGAACATTTGAAAACTATAATAGTAACACAAGATTAATAAGATCTCCAATGCAATTTGATAGTGAAATCGATTATCCCTTGGCCTTGAGCACAACAAATTTTCTATTTATCAGGAACCTCTTTTCTCTGCTGGGCTTCCTAAAAACACCACAATTGTAACAAGTCTATTTGAGCCATGTACTAAAAGTGAGCCTACTAGTATCCTCAAAGCAAAAGGGTTCCACAAGATGATTTTGTATATGCCTTTACAGACAGTTCTGATGAAACATTTTTGAATGGAGGTTCGGGCGTAATGACCACTCCCAAGTGATGCAAGCTACCTACGACTAATCGGTGCTGGGGCCATTGCCTCTTGCTTCACTTGTGAGCTTCAAGCAATAATTGATGCTTTTGATCTATATGAGACTCTCCCTATTCTAGAACAGCTAAAGATCTTGTCATTTTCTGTAACTCAAAAGCAGCCTTCCAGACAATTCTAAATGGAAGTTCAAGGATTACTGAAGAAATTTTCTCTCGTCTTTTTAGATTACAGCAGTTAGATAAAGTCTGCTTCCTCCAATCGTTAGCTGCACATGGTTGACATTACAGTCAATGAAAATGCAGATAAACTGGTGATAGAAGCTAGAAATCTCAGTAATGACAACTTTGTCAACATTACTTTATTAGACACAAATGCTGAATTAAATTTCTGCTAACAATTCTGCTGGAGAGAGAAGTCAATTCCTGTAAAGCATCAGATCTGTAATAAAAGTGGAGACCGCCTTATAACAAAAACTATTGCTAGGCTAAAAACAGGTCATTACAGAGGAATGAAGTTTGATAGGGATGGTAGAAGATCTTATAGGAAATAGGAATTGTGATAACTATTTAGATACAAAGCTAATACCTGCTCTTATTTTTGACAGTTCAGCTATTCTTGCTGCTCTCCTCTTTTTGTCAACAATCTTTATGTGGACAATATTGAACAGATTGCCAGAACAATACCAGGGTCCCATCATAGATACGACATCATCATCATCAGTCAGAAAGTCTGAAAGATTGCTCTGTATTTTGACCATGATCTTAATTTCATTCAATGTCAGGCTTACCAGCTTTAATAACTTGCCAGGAATTTTATATTCTTTCATGGCTTTGATAAAAGCCTTTCTCTTGATGCTATCATAAGCTGTTTTAAAGTCAATAAAGATGTGATGTGTATCAATTCCAAATTCTCTTGTTTTCTCCAAAATTTGATGGATATTGAATATCTGCTCTGTAGTGGATCTTCCTTTCTGAAATCCATTTTGATAATCTCCGACTGTATTTTCCAATAGTGCAGAAAGTCTGGTGAATAAAATACATGAGAAGACATTATAACTTGTACAAAGCAGACTGATTCTTGTGTAATTTGAACACTCAAGTATATCCACTTTCTTATGTATTACCCAAATTATACTTATTTTTCATTCATCAGATATTACTTCATGTTCCAAATTGATTGAACCAAGTCATAAACTTCTAAGTTTCTTTTCCTCCATTTTTCAGTAGCTCAGTTGGAATAGTGTCAGGTTTGGGTGCCTTATTGTCTTTAAGTTTATTTATGACTTCAATGACTTCTTCCAGTGATGGTGGTTCAATCACATCTTGGCTCTGAGTTTCCATGCTTCCTGTAAGTGCTTCATATTCACTATTATCACTATTAAATAAGTTGTCCAAATGTTCATTCCATATCCTTAACACTCCAGTCTTATCACTCAAAATCACTCCTTTTTTATTATGATTAGAGATGGTTCTTGGCTTAAAGACCCAAGGTTTATTTCTCGAAAGAAAACTGCTTTCATTGGATCCCCTCAAATGTTCCACATTTTTAAAAAGTTTCTTGAAAAATTTCCTCTTTTTTTGCCCTATAAGTTCTTTCCCCCTTTCTTTTTGCATCTTTGTATGCAATCACTGCATTTCTTGAATATCTTACTTAGTAGTTTACAATATACCTCATTCTTCCTCTTTGTAGCTATGAAACAATCATTGTCAAACCAGTCCTTTTTATTCTTTTTCTACCTTTTCCACAATTAGGTTACCTGTTTTGATGATTGTTTCCTTTAGGGTATTCCATTTTTTGTCTATCCTATCCTCATCATTAAAAATGTCATTAATTTCTTTCTATTTATTTTTGAGATTTGAATAATGAGAATGTAGAATTAGATACAGTGAAGCATGGTGCAGTGCTGCATATCCCCTCCAAATTCCTGTGCAACATGTACCCCCACCAAACTCTTTCCCCACCCCTAGGGGTATGTGTACCACACTTTGGGAAACATTGATCTAGAGTGATTGTTTTTGTTATGAACATTGCTTTAGCAGTATTTTGAAAAGTATGCTATCTCATTAGGATTAAATAAATATGGTTTAGAGATTCAGAGTGGCTGAAGTTGTTTTTATAGAAGTATTTTCTAAATTTATATCAGCTATTTGTTTTCAGGTATTGAAAGTAGTGAAAGTAGTGAAGAAAGCAATGATGGTAATAAAGAAAAGCACTGGTATGATGATTTCATTTCAGAAGAAGATAAACACAATATTGAAATAAGTGGGAAAATAATTCTTCTAGTTGATATTCTTAAAGAATGTGAAGCTATTGGTGACAAAGTGTAAGTGACTCTAGTGTTAAGTTCTGGAAATTGTACTGTGATGTTTTTTTCAGTTTAGATAAATAAAGTATCTTCTCCCCATAAATTATATCGATTTAGAGATTTTTCTAAAAGAACTAGAAATTAAAATTCTAAATATATATGCAGTAAAAATAGCTTAATATATACAAATATGAGGGAACTGAAGGACACTGAATTTTTTGTGTTAAAGGATACGACAAAAAATAAACATATATCATAAAACATATATATTAGAGTTTATTTTATTTACATAGATATGTATATATGCGTGTATTTAATAAAAAATCAATGAGAAACAAAACATTCCCAAGAAGTAAAAGAAATTTAATACAAAATTTTCAAATTTTTTCACAAAAATATGCTTGAGTTTTTGTGAAGCAATTTGATATTATTCTTTGTGTTGTCCTTTTTTAGCATTGAATTGCCAACAAATGGTTTGATGTCATCCATTTTTTTATTCATTTCACCAAAGGAATGAGCATCTTAATAACAGCTCATACTTTTCATGATATTCCTCATTTCAGATTGCTGGGAACAGGAGCTGCATTATTCATTTTATTTTCATTATTGGAATCGGCATTAATGATATGTTTTGAACTTTGAGCAAACTCTGAAATGTTATTGTCTGCCATAATTGGCACTGTACGCACTTTATCATCATCTATTGCAACAAAGTCTTCCGATGATGCAGCAGGACAGTCCAATCTGGCTGGTGTTTTCCATTCTTTGTTCATTCACGCAGGGGAAATCTTTTCGTGTGAAGCAATTTTCATTTTGTGTTAAGAGAAAAGAATTACATGAAAATGCATAGTAGTTTGTCAAGACCATTGTATTAATTTTTATTAACTGATATTTCATCTTAAACATTTTTGCATTAAGCGTATTATATATATATATATATATATATATATAAAGCAAAAGTAATGCATTCAAAGTCAGAGTAAATATACAAATTTTTGTGTATTTACTCTTGGAGGAGTTTTGATGTCTCTAATGAGAAGCTGAATATCGCTGATAATGACTTTTACTAGGATAAGTCATTAAGTAAGTTGCAAATACATATGGCAGGATTTAAGTAATAACAAATATCTTCAAATAATGGTGATAGAGGGCAGCTGCATATAGAAGAATGTTATTCAATTCATATTGAGTAGGTAGCATACTTACGCATACATAATGCAGTTTCAAAAATGGTGATGATGCTGAGTGATTGTAGGATAGAATAGTGTGCTTTGTTCCGATTTTTGTGGACGAAAGAACTTGAATAAAAAAATATATATTCATAAAGAAATGTTACTTGTTAATGGAGGGAAGTGTTTATCCCTTATCCCGTAAAGCAGTGTACAACTGGGTGAAGGAATTGTTGCAAGGCCATTCCAAAATTGTTGATGATCAAAATGGCTGTGCAGTTTTGATTGTAACAAAATGAACTGGGCAACAGGTGGAAGAGAATTGATTCAGGCTGAATAGGGCGTTCTCATGGCTTAGCATAATGCATGATCAGTTGAATTTTTGACAAATGTGTGCACATTGGGTTCCCTGGCAACTGACCCATAAACATAAAAAATAATTGAATAGGCACTTGCTTTCATCTGCTTGGTCCACAGGAACATCTTGTAGGCAAACAATTTGTATATGACAACAATGTAATTGCTGTAATTGTGGGCTCTGATAAAATGATGAGATAAGAGCATCAACGTTGCTGGAGATTATGTGGAAAAGTATAAATTGTTTTCAAGTGGTTATCATGTTGAATTATCTTTTGTGACTTACTTAATGACTTTCCGTCATAGAATTCTGTTGAAGTATTTTCAATATTGTCTTTCATTCCATGTGATGATACAAATCTTGGTTTAAAAAATTGTATAAATGATATTGAATTGCATTTTTCAAACTTTTACAGACTTATTTAAAGTAATGTGTTAATAAGAAAAATTTTTTAATGTATGTGGAGAGGACTATGACAAAATATAATACAAGAACCATGGAATCTCTCTTTTCAATGAGTTTAATTTATAAATGTCATTTATAAATTATATATATATATATATATAAAATCCCTGTATAGATTGAAATATGCTTATCAAAACCTTAATTCTTCCTTTTTTCACCAATTCAGTAGGTTTTTTTTATTTTTAATTAAAATTACTATTTAGTAATGATAAAATTATATTTATCCATAATTTTATTATAAGTTGAAATATTTTACACATTTTAAAATAGTTTGAATCTTTATTATATATACACACACATGCCATATTTTTCTGTATGTAATCTGCAGCAGCATATGATTTGCAAAGCCTTTTTTACTGAGTAAAGGAAAAAAAAAGTGTTACCTGATCTGTAGCTGTTTGTAAGGAATCTGAGCTGTAAAGAATTGCTCGAAGCAGCGCTTGTTAAGTAATATGGAATCCAAAATGGTGGCCTTGCTGTAACAAATCAGGAAAATAATTTTAAAGAACTGTTTTGAAACATATTTCAAATAAAGAATATAGGAATTGATTGAAAATAACCAATTTGCATTTCAAGGCATTTTTAGCATTCTCACATAGATGTGTTTTCATCAAGTAACACTCATGAATTATCTGTTATTTATTTTATAAAACATAATTGACATTTCTTTTAAAACCTTACTGTAAGCTTTTCTCTGATGCAGAATGTTTTTTATCAGATTATCTGTGGCAGCATATAATACACACAACAAAATATGAAACTTTTTAACACATAATAAGTGGATTAAATACAGAAAAATATAGTACTGATATGTGGAATGAAAAGAATGTGCAAATTGTGTCTATACAAAATAATTTAACAAAACACCTGAAAAATTTTGCAAATATTCAAGGTAGAATACCTAAGTGTATACATGCATGTTCGTGCAGCTGTGACTGGAAGGGTAAGCACATAAAGATTTGTTGGCTATTTTTTTACTGGAAATTCTCTGTGGCATTCAATGTATTTCTATTAGATTATATAATTTTAATCTAAGTTATTTTTATATTGGATCCTCCATAAACTATTTTCAATCCCTGAATATATTTAATGCTGCAACATTTTTAATTGATGTAGCAATCACTAAATTTGCATTATGCTTCTGTTATAACTAATTCATTTCATATCCTGTTTATCCCCTGTGAAGCATTATGTAACTTAAAGAGACCAATCAGATTAAAGTTTTGTTCTCTTTTATGTAAATCTCTGTCTATATATTAGAATGTGTTAAACTACTTCACATTTAATTTTTTGATTCACTTTAAGTAAATGCATCCAATTTTTCACTATATTTTTTTATGCACATTTGAGCATCTGCAGTTTAATTCTTCATATATGATCTAATTTAATTAATTTGTAATTCCTTTCTCTAGCATTGTGTTCTCTCAATCACTTCTGACCTTTGATCTTCTTGAAGATTTGTTAAGTTTTTTGGACCAACAACCTGTTTCAGAAGAGGATAAACAGCGTGATGTTCGAAATTCTTGGTCTAAAAATGTAGACTATTTTCGAATGGATGGATCAACCTCTGCTGAGTTCCGAAGGCAATACATAGATCATTTTAATGATCCTGCTAATGACAGGTTTGAATTGAATTTTTTTTAAATGTAGTTTTTCACGAAAATTAAATGTGTGTAATTGTTGAATATTGACTGTGCTTTTTAGAAATAGTGTATGCTTCCTGAAAATTTTAATTTAAAATGTAGTTAAATATATTTCATTCATTCTCTTAAAATGTACTGGCATATTTACTTTTATAATTTTTTCAAGAATGAACTTATGACAGAAAGATAAATATATATCTTGAAACTTTTACAATACAGAATAATTCTTAAAATACAGAATAAATTCTAGTTGTCTATTCTTGGATTTATTGACTTATAGGTAACAACTAAAGGTATTTTAAAAGAAAACTAACGGCAACCACATCCAGTTAAAAAGAAATTAAATATGAATTTTTAAAAGTTTGAAAAGTGGATAGAAATTTTCATTAATGTTGTCAGTTGTAATATTGACCCTCTTGCCAATAAAATCTTCAATAAAAAAAAAGGAGTTACATCTGTTGAAGGATGTGCTGTTTCATTCCTCATTAAAATCAGCATTCTCTCTCTTTGTGACTTTTTCTTGGTATTTTGGATTTCATTATTGACACCTGAGCTGTATGAGCATAAAGAATGAGTTAATGTATATTGTGTTTGACTTTTGTTTGTGGGTATTATTCCTATAACCTTACATTGATTTTTCTGCCAACCACTTACTATTTATGTCGTCTACACAGTTGATCTATAGTACAGAAGAGGAATTTGATTGTAGCATATCAATTGTAGTATTGTGTTTGTCATCTAGAAACTAATTGGACCAACAATACTGTATGAATAAAAGAATGAGTATAAGAAGTACTGAATATAAAAAACTGCTGTTACTTATTCAGGGGGAATAATAAGCAAGAAGAGAAGGTACTGGTCAACTACATTAATCATACAAGGCTACAAAATTAAAGTTTTGGAAAAATACAAAAGAGGTTTTCAGTTATTTTTATATTATTTAGTGTGTTGATTTCAAAAATTGCTAAGTATTTGGATGACTTTGAATTGGAAGAAATCTTTCTATTTGTCACATATTGATGGGTCATATTATTGGTAAAGAGTATTTGATGCAGTTGATTATTTTGTAGCATGCCTTTATGCATGTGTGGCAGAAGCCACCCTCGTAATGAGATGATTCACTACTGTATACTGACACAACCTTGCTTTGAAACCTGGGCTGGTTGCTGGTTTTTATAAGATAATTTAAAATCTTCTTTTAATTAAAAAAATAAATACTTAAAAACATTTCATTTTTATGAAATATTAGGTATTTCCGGTAGAACAGTAGTTTGCACCATTTTTACAATCTTTTCCCTTCATTACAGATTTGAAAAACATATCCAAATTATAAAGTGTTGAAAATTCATTACTGTTGTTTTTGATCTTAGAGAAATTTAATGCTGTGGGAAGAATTTTTTTGGCAAACAATGAATAATTATAAAGTAATGAAAATACATTGCAGCATTTAAATCACTTAACCTAAGCATACTAAGAAGAGAGTAAGATTGAGTAAGTATAATTTTAATGTTTTGAGGTAAAAATGACAGCCTCACATTTGCTTAAATATTCTCAATAGGATCTTATTTTCAGTAAATTCTTGAACTACTGATTTTTTATAAATTAAAATGATATATCATATACACAGGATCTGTTAAAAAACTACCCGATCTTGAATTTTCCTGTGCACAGTAAAGTTTCTAAAGGAGCATCACAGTGCATAGTGAAACCTTAATGCACTTAATGTGCGTGCTTGAATTTTTTTTCTGCCTTAGAGTGTGCCAGTTTCCTGCATACAGTTGAGTAAGGTGGTGTTATGTGTGTTTATCTGATCTTATTTCTCTAAAGATAACTGAAGAACTTGAGCAGAGGTACTGCATCTAATTTTGTCAAAAGCTTGGTGATTCTCAAAGTGAACCAATGGATAAGATTCAGCAAGTGTTTGGAGACAATGCTATGGGGGTCACAGAAATTAAGGAGGGGTTTAACTGATTCATAAGTGCTCACTCGTTGATAGAGAGTGACCAGCGTTCTGGGAGGCCAAAAACTCCTCGAAATGCAGTTGTTAAAAAGTTGGGAAGTCTGATAACAAAAGATTGTTGTTTGATTGTGCAAGAGATTGCTGAATGAGTTGAGTTCAGTACAGGTTTCGCAATGCTATTTTGTGAGATGATTTAAACATGTTGCAGAGTGGCTGCAAAATTTGTCGTTAAGCTTCTGTGGGTGGAGCAGAAAAAACTCTGACAGTTGCTGAAGACCTACTTGACACTATCAATGCTGAACCTGTCTTCTTACGACTTCTGGCTGTTCCCTAAAATGAAAATAATCATTGAAAGGGTCCCGTTTTCAGAGTAAAAATGTGATGATGGAGAACTGGACGAAGGAGTTGAACACCATCCCAAAAGAAGCCTTCCAGAAGAGTTTTCAGCAGTGCATGTTGGGCTAAGTGTGTGGAGGCGCAAGGGACCTACTTTGAAGGGAATTAGGTTCCCGATCCTGCAAAGTTACAAAGATATTTTTTCTGACAAAGGATTGGATAGTTTTTGAACAGACCTTGCATAGTATTTAATTTTTTAATGGGAATTTTGCTTAAGTTTGATCTTTAAGAAAATTTTTTCATTTTTATTGTTTCTTTTCAAGTTTATTACTGGTGAAAGTAGGCATCAAATGGGGATACACATAAATGTATACACTATGTACTTTACATATACTGCATTAAAAGATAGCTGCAAATCATTATTGATGTAGATTTATAAGTAGGAAATAATGACCTGTTGTAGTACAATAAGTAAATGAATTTATTATCATAATTAAAAATAAAAACTGTATGTCAAATAAAGACGTATAATGTAATTTTTTTAGAGCTCGTCTTTTTCTTGTCTCCACAAAAGCTGGAGGTTTGGGGACAAATTTAGTAGGAGCCAATAGAGTTATAATGTTGGATGCTTCTTGGAATCCTTCACATGATGTTCAAGCTATTTTTAGAGTATATAGATTTGGTCAAAAAAAGCCAGTCTATATTTATAGATTACTTGCTCAGGTAGGTTTTACTTTATTCTTTCTGTAGCAAACATTTGAGTATAATATAAAGTTTCTCTTTTTAGAAAAGTTATGGCAATCAAGGAAATTTTTTTTTAAAGTTAACATTCTTTTATTTATTTTTAGAAAGTAATAACTGTTTATACATTTTTAATTTCAAAATTGAAAAGTGTCATTGTAATAGTTACTTGTTAAGAGAAAATATCAGTGGCTACTTTACTGGATTTTAGTAAAAAAAAAATATTGTCATTATCCTATAGAATAGAAATTCTTCTTCTAGTTGTAATGGACAATATATATTTTTAAGGGTACTATGGAAGAAAAGATATATGATCGACAGGTTACTAAATTATCATTGTCAATTCGTGTAGTTGATGAACAACAAATAGATCGCCATTTTAATGCAGCGGAACTTGCTGAATTGTACAATTTTGAACCAGAATCTCAACCAAATCGTCCAACTCCTATTGTCCCTAAGGTGAGTGAAACTTTTTTTATTTTGAGCTTTGTTCAGCAACACCAATGGAACTTCTCAAATAGTCTTAAGGCAATGCTCCGGAACGTTTTTATCGCTGCGGACTGATCAACATTTGATAATTTTATTACTGCCCGCTGAGGGTAGGACGCGTTGATTGCTTATACTTTAGATTGTTTTGATTTAGCAATTTTAATTTAGTTACATTTAAATGTGCCTTCAGAATAAAATATAGTTACACCAAAAATGAATAAAAGTGATTTAACGTGGAATATAAAGTGATTTCCGTAGAAAGTTGCGCAAATCCGAGAGAAATGCACCACTTTAAATAAAATGGCAATAGTTTTATGTTCTTTAGGCGGCCCGGCACCATTTAATCTGGGGGGTGCAGATCACTGGTCTAAGGCAGTGATCTGTACTGTTTTAATGTGAATATTTTGGTACAAAGTCTTTCTGCATGGTATTATAGTAAATTATAGGTATTATAGTAACTGAGTTCATCGTAATATGGCAAGTAGCAAATCAAGAGGCATTGGGAAGGTTCAACAACTTTTATGTAATATAATCGCAATATTATAATTTAAAATATTCAAATTGGTGTGAAACAAACTTCAAATTCTCATAATTAAAAAGAATAAAATATTCACTTAACTCAAAATATCTTTGAGGGACAGCCTTGCCGTTTCAAACTGCAGAGTAAGGCAGGAGAAAACCATACATAGTTCATAAGCTTCAGTCTGACCCATCAATTGTAATTTAAATAACAGTCCAAACAAAACATCTCTTATTTAATGTTACACCTTGCAATCACCAAACTATTTCCTTTCTCACCATCCTGTGTTTTCTTGGTTCAAAATGTGGCAAAATCTGATACAACCCTTCCTTGTAAATGAAATCTGATTTGTAGCTAGGTCCAACTGACCCATTAAAAATTACATTTAAAATTTAAAGTCCTTGAAATTACACAAAATTCTTAATTTTACTGCTCTACATACCTGAACTTAATTCTAATTATGCTTAAAAGTAAAGTAAAATGTGTCTCAGCAATTTTTATTTTCAAATGCTTCAAAAAATAAATGTTTGAAAAACTCAATCCCTAAAAATTTTGTTACTGAAAATTTATCATTAATTTAATTTAAAAAATTACTCAAACTAATTTTGCTTCGATGCTGTAACTAATGAAAGTTTACAGTTGTATCAATTTCAGGTGAAGATTTTGGGGAACCACATATGGGCAATAAAAATTTAAATCATGCACCGAAATATATTTCACAAAATATATTTCATATCTTTTTTCAATAATTCATTAGCACTGTGGGCGTATCATCCAGTATTCCATCTACAATAATTAATCCACTAATCTTACAATTACACTATATTTTTTTCTTTAAAATCTTGATCATTAACTGTAATCAAACAAATGCAGTTTTCAAATAAAACAGCGAAATAAATTTCCGTAGAAGGTAGTTAAAAATGCATGAAAATATATATCTGCTACAGAACTAATTAAATTCATTTCTCAAATTATTAACCGTACTGTGACACGTTCACATTCAATTAACATTTTCCTGAATTTAAATAAACATATTGTTTGAATTTGAGACTGATCTTAACATGGACTAAGAAAACCATTTATATCAATTATGTATTTTTTAAGTAGAGGGATTTACCCTAATGGAATTCTTAAAGTAAGAAATATTTTACATTGGGTTTTTTTCCTTTCCCTCTTTTTTATTTATTAACAATGACTTTCCATAAAAATACATTTTTGTAATTAAAGCCTAGTAGTTAAAATTTATTAATATTAATATCTATCATTAGGACACTTTGCTTGCTGAAATGCTTATAAAGCATACTGATTGGATTGTAACATACCATGAGCACGATTCTCTTTTGCAAAATGAAACAGAGGAAGATTTAACTGAGGAGGAACGAAAAGCAGCATGGGCTGAATATGAAAATGAAAGAGAAGGCCGGTTTGTACAAAATGAAGAAATGCCTTTTGATGAAGGTCAGCATGTTTTTCTACAAAACATTTCAGAAAATATTAAATTTTAAAAACTTATCATGAATGTGAAAAATATTTAAGAAATGTTTAAGGTGTTTTTAAAAATTTGTGTTTGTAACCTTTTTTAGATTTGAATCTAAAACATATGTGTGTGTGCAGCATTTTCATCTAAAAAATTAATCTGAAAATGTTTAATTAAATCATTTTTTTATTTATAAATATAATTTTATTATATTTATATGATATGTAAATTATTTTTAGCATGTATCTTCTATGTTAAAAAAGAAATGCATTAGTGTTAGTATTAATTATATTGTAGATTCTGAAAATGTTTAATACATTTTTTGTCATTAAAAAAGGCTATTTTATTCTAAATATATATAGAATTTCAACATTTTACTTATGTAAAATTTATTCTGAATCCACTTATCATTTAATACATTTTGGTGTCTGTAAAATGTTAACTCACGCTGTTTTTTTTTTAAAAAAAATTCACAACTGGAAACATAATTTAAATTTCTACAGTAAAATATATAATCTGTTTGCTCCTACTTACATAATGAACTGAAAATTTTAGATTTATTTTTTTAACTGCACGGTTAGATGAGTATTGAAGTTTGGAAAAGTGCTTGGTAGATAGATGCTTGTGTGGGAAATTTAGATAATTTGAAAGTATTTCTTACATATATAAGCTTTCTTTCAAATTGTGTTTTGGATTAGTATTTTGATACATATATATGTATATAATGTGATTATTCATTTTGTTAATTGTTGTATTACAGTCATGGCAGGAGAAATATAGCCGAGTAGAAAACTTGGAATTTGTTAATTTATTAAACATTAGAAAAAACTTCTTGTATCATCTCACTACTACTGTCCACTACAAATGAAAGGAAGCCTTATACAGTCAGATTTGAAAAATATATTATGTGAAAAATATAATCACATGTTCAAGTGAAAGGAAATATTATTTTTAGAAATTATATAAGTGGTTTTAGGGAAAATTTCAATCATTTATAGTAAGGCAGGTGTAAGCTATTTAAATATTCTTTTTCTAGGAATCATAAGTAAATCTGTCAAAATATAAGGTCTAATTTTTTTAATGCAAAGTGGAATGAGACTTGGTTTTTGAACTATGGTATTCATAATTATGGTTTAGAGAAAAAATATATAAGATTAAAATTTTTAATTAATCATGTGAATTTTGATCTTTTGTAAAATTTTAAACTTATCATTAAGCATATGTAGTGCCTTACACACACATGTGCTTAATGTTTTTATTAAGTTGACTATTGTTATTACCTTCTAGATTAAATATATTTATGACTAATTCTTTTTTTTTCATAAGACATGAATGAATTCTGCAAGGAACCTGATTTCACAGTAGCAAATTATGATGGATTATTGATATCACCTGTAAAAACAATGATTGAAAATATTATTTCTAGACTCAAACTAAAGGTATGTGCATACTTACAAACATACATAGTTGTTTAAATTATGCAATTAGGTACCACAATTTATCATAATTTTCCATAACCTACCAAAATTTAATGTTTTGCGGTATGTTAAATGTTCAAAACCTTATTGTAGATATGTTCACTAAAAGCAACAAGATGGAAGTAAGTTTTCAGGTTAACTATATATTAAATTTCACTGCAAGTTTAATTTCAATATTCCAGTAACATGTTATTACATTGATTTAATAAAGTTTTAATAAGGGAATCTATCAGACATTTGTAGTATTTAGATGCAAATGATATACTAGAATGATTTACTTTATATATAAACATAAATTAGCCTTCCTCGAATTAGGGAAACTGTTTGGTATATGATACCAAGATATTATCACAACCCTAAGATGTTTTTCTTAATGTTAAACTACACTCCCTGTCTTATACTAGAGTACTTCATTTTTTTTTAGTAGCATATGCTTTATAACACAAAATTGAGATTTGTCCCATAGTAAATGTGAGAGTAGAATTTTGTGATAAATGTGGTAAATTAGTTAATGTTTAGTAGAGGATAGTAATTTGTCAAAATTATATATTAGGCAAGATTTCCCAATTATAAAGTAAATGTTTTAGTCTATTTTTGTAAACATTATATTTTCATTAAGTATTAATGCAACTATTTTACAATTTTGCATCTCATTTAAGGGGACAAGGTGATTTACGGAAACATTTTTTATTTAAGGATTTTTAAAATTTCTTGGTTACCTCTTACGTGTGTATGCTATGTAAAACAGATTTTATGCTCAAAATTTCATAAAAGGCTACCCATATAATTTTTTAAGAAAAAAAAAATTAAAATTTGTGAAGTGATTTTAAAATGCTACTCCTTCAAAAAGTTACATATACACATGAAATTTGATTTACTAGTACGTCAAACTATGTATAACAAAAGTTGGTATGGGTTTTGCGATAACATGATTGGTATTCATGCAATACGTCCTTTTATGTGTGCTTATTGAAAATTCCTTAAAAAAATGTATAAATTCTGAGTTCAATTATTTAAAAGATAAGAATTGCTTTAATTCAAAAATGTGTATCAACTTTTATTATGTGTACTTTTGGCAATAGGTTAAAAAAAAAAATTCAAAGCATTAGACACAGTAGAAAAAAAAGCCTTAGCATTTTAAATGAAGACAAACACTAGTTATTTTATCTTTCTGAGATAAGTAAGTTTATAAAGTTTTGATTTGCAATAGATGTGAATAAAAACGAACTTAAAGGCTATCATAATTCTGTGTTTTTTAAGTTTAGAGCTTTCAAACTTTGTTAGGTTATAGAAAAGAATATAAAGAATAATATAGGCTAAAAATATTATATTTGATTTTTTGACCCATTTTTGTCAATTGAATCGTACTGTCTCCCCTCAAGTGCTAATGATATATTGATGTTCTAGATTGTAATTAATAAATATATTGTAACATGCCTTTTGAGTACCTAAAATGTGTAAAATATTATCCAATTATGCTGTGTTATATACAAATATAAATTAGTATATGAGTATATTTTATAAAATATATTTTGATATTATCTTTACTTAGGGACAATTTAATCAATATTGAATTTAGTAACAAACTAAAAGGATTAGAAAAGCCTGATAGTTTTCTTGAAATAAATTGTGTAACAATTCTGCTTTCAAGTATATGACTAATATAATGATTTTCAAGAACTTAATGAAGTTGGAAGCAAAGATATACTGCTATATATATCAGTGACATATGTTTTTGAACTATGTGCAGCAAAGGGGCAGTGGGGTTTTTTTTTTTAAAGGGAAGGGGATGCTTGCTGTTAGTTTATGCAATTGAAAATTTTAGTAAAATCCTGCCTATTAATATTTACCTTTTATTATTTTTTAAAAGATCAAATATTAGTTTTGTTTAATGAATGAGTACTGTAATTTGAATCAGTATATTTCAAAATAAAACTAAATGGAAATTAAAAAAAATCAGAAATTGATGTTTTTCATTATTTTCAAAAATTAACTAATGATTGTACATGTTCAAAACAAACTAAGTGATTCTTAAAAATTTTGTATTTTCCAGGTAGAGGAAGAATTATTATCATTTGATATTTTATTCGAGAGCTTAGACTCCAAAAGCATGTAAAAAAAATCACTTTATTTGACAAGAGATTTATTAAAAGAGGGGAGGGGGAAGAAATTTAAACTAATTTTTTGAAACAATTGCTTGGAGGTTCATCCTATAATAGTTTCAGTATACTAAATTTCTTATATCTGAGCCTATTTGTATTTGCTTTATGCACTCTATGCGCACCAACTTGTCCTTTTATTAATTCATGTTATAAATTATATTTTATTTTCAGTACCCAATATCATCTACAGCAGATTTAAGAAAAAAACTTCTAGCTTCGCTGTTTGGTTTAAGAGCTGTATTCCAAGAAAAACATCTGAAGATTCTTAGGATGAAACAAGAAGTAAGTAAATACAATTTAATTCATCATTCTGATATTCGTATCATACATGCTTAAATAATTTAGAAATATATAATTCAATTAATATATAAGTGCATTTATATATACAGGGTGTGGCAAAAAAAATCTCCCCTGTTTCAAAAGCAGGTTACAAACAAACAAAACAAGATACAGAGAAAAGTCTTTTATTGGTGAACAACAAATATGATGCCATTTTATGTTAATTGATTTTAAAAATTGTCTTCGCTAAATGGCATCCTCCAATGGTGACACATTGAGGAAGGCAAATCTCCTTCGAAAAAATAAGGACCCCACAAAGCAAATTCTGTAACAACGCATCAAATTGTCACAGGAGGACTGTGAAGTGGTTGTTGGTGAAGCAGCCGAGTGTTTTCTGCCGTCTAGTAGCAAAAATTTTGTTTATTCACAGTGCCTGACAAGGGGAAGTGGGCCTCGTCAGACGTAATCAAAACAGCGCCAGGGGAAATGTTCTGAAAAACTTTCGGGAAAGACTTCTTCAATGTTTCACTTTTGGAGAATGCCTTTTAGCGGACATAATTTTTTTAACCAATTAATGTAAAATGGCATCATATTTGTTATTCACCAATAAAATACTTTTTTCTGTATCTTGTTTTGTTTGTTTGTAACTGCCTTTTGAAATGGGGGAGGGGGTGCCACACCCTGTATTATTTAAATAATGGACTATTGTGATGTATTTTTGCTTGATATTTTGTGTGTATATATGTATATATATATAGGAAATCTTTGTTTAGGAAATTTAGATACGAACTCATTTAATTATCTGTAAATAATATTTTGTAAAATATTTCTAAAAATTTTGCCCTTTGGAACTTTTAAAAATTATTCCAACATTAACACAGAATTTATATATTTTAAATATATTACACATAGCATCCATTCATCTTGCAAAAGATTTAAAGTATGCTGTGGGAAAATGTATTAAAATTTTTTATTAAAAGTTAAACAACAAACTTAAAAATGTGTCATTAAAAAAAACTTCATTCTATTCAACTTAATAACTGCTATTTCAATGCACTTATAGTTCAAATATTTATTATTATTCTAGACATTAAAAAAAATTAAGTTAAATTTTCCAATTTGTATTTGAAAAGTTGGGAAGTCCAGTGGCTGAGTGATTAGTACATCGTGCTTCCACACCACAGGTCCAAGGTTTAAACCCTGGGCTGGGCAAGGTTGACTCACCCTTTCATCCCCTCGGTGGACCAATAAGTGAGTACCAAGCTTGCTTGGGAACTAAACAATGGGGGTTTTGCGTCAGACTGACCACCTAACCGGAAAATCTGCTCTTGCATCGCATGGTCCAAGGTCATGTATATTGAGTTGGACACAGTAGGCCTTGGCCCTCATAGGTTTTTCCACCACTGAGTTAAGTTATTTGAAAAGTTACAAAATTTATGAAAGAAGGGAGAACTCTAAACAGCAAGAATTACCGAATGATTTAAGCAGAATAGTAGTATTAGTCAATTTTAATAATATTTTATAATCCTTAGATATTTTATTTAAATTATCTATCATGTGCATTTTTTCAATTCCTACTATTAGCTCACTCTCTCCTATCATTCAAATTTTCAGTCATTAATATAATACTTTCTATTTATCCAATTAAGTTCAAATAATTATTTTATAATTTGTAGTGGATGACACTTGATGTTGATAGTTTTTTCAAGTATGAATTAATTAATTTAATTACCAGTTTTCAGCACCAACTTAGATTAGTCTCCTTTGTTGTAACAGTGTAACTGTTAAAACAATGACAAAAGTTGGCGTTGAAAATCGCATTCTTACAACAATGCTGACAAATTGAGCTATTTTTCCATACCTACTATTAGTTCACTCTCTCCCTGTATATATCTTGATCAAATTTTCAATTTTTAATAAAATACTTTCTTATTCATCCATTCAAGGTAGGAATTGACTTAAAATTGTTTTTTATATTACTTGTTAGATCTTTATTCAAGCATTCATATGTATTTTTCATTTTAGTTTTTAATATAATGCTAATGAAATTATTTTATTAAATAGTAAAGCTGTTTTATTTTTTTATTAATTTCATAGTATGTTGCTAAAGGATCTGTACCTGTAGTTGTTAATAAATATCTTGAGGAACTCAATGGTGTTGTCAAAAATTTAACTACTCATTACGAGAACGTTAGTGTGGTAAGTGCACATATATATTTTCCTTTTTAAATTATATATGGGTTATTTCTGAAATTTTTTTATGCTGATTTTTTTAAAAATTTTTACATAACTTCAAATATAAAGACGAGCAAATAAAAACGTAAAAAAAGGTGCTTCATAACTATTTGTTCTCAAATGTCTGTGATCTGTATTTAATTCTTTGCTCCTATTCTAGCATTTTTGTTTCATTTCCATTCATTGATGATAATTTCAAAAATTATCACTACTTAATTGAAGTTCTACATAATTGTCATCTGTGTTTGATGATATTTACATTTCTTTGCTTGTTTTTATGATTTTCTTTTTAAAAAAGAAACTTTTGTTAATCTGAAACAATGGTTTGTTGAAAACAGTGTATGAATTTAAAATTGTTTGTTGCATATGATGTCATTCATGAATGTGTGTGTGGTGAAAATTTTATTGAAAGAAATAATATGGAAAATATTCAGCTTTTTTTTCTTAATTCTCCCCCCCCCAGGTAACATGTTTAGAGATTAAAAAATTTTGTGAGGAAATTTAAAGAAAAAGTAATATTGGTTTGATGGTATCAAACAGATATCCACTCCCATTCCCCTCGTCCATATTGTTGTAGTCCAATAGTTATTGTCATGAACTCTGATGTTAAGTGGCAGGTTCAAGTCTTGAGGGTACTGAAGACCTGCTGTGTAGAGGGGGTTATGTAGATTAAATCTTCTGTGGTTCAAAGTCCTTACTTAGGCATGCATAATGGGGTGTAAACTTAATCATTATCCTCGTCTCTGGACCATGGCTCAAAATTATGAGGTCCGTCATCCATAATTCACCCCATGTTGTTTTAGAGTGATGTAAATAAGCATTCACTCACCCCATTTTTTTTCCTCCCAAATATTCCTAGAAATTAACAAAAAACAGTTTGATGATTAAAAACAATAAAGTAGAATGATCTTTTCTTGAAAAGCACATCTTTTCTTGGGTGTAAAAAACTTGAAAATTGGAAAATTAAAAGTATATTTCTCTAAAAATAGTAATCAGTATTAACAACAAGTATTGGTGCTAATTTGATATAGGAGTACTAAGTGCCTGATGTTTATGTTGTCCAAGATAGGCTATTAACATAACAATATGGTTACCTTGATAATTTTATAATTTAGTAAAGAGGTTGCTTTGGGGATCAAATTATTGGAGTTAATTTTTATTGGTTTTTATCCCTCAGAAACCCTATTGATTTCAGACTATTTTAATTCAATGTATTTAAAAATGTAACTATTTTCATTTCATTTGTTCTTCATGCTACTGTTTCAGTCTTCTGTTATATTTTGTGCTATTTTTGAGTATGGATATTTCTAATATCATTGGGGAGTACCTGGATATTTTTTTTAAAAGAAAGAGTGATGTGCTTTTAATTATTGCTATAAATCACACATTTCCACTTTATTTTACTTTTACTGATGCATTTTCGAATGTTCCTTGTTCGATGAAATTCTTTGAAGGAACTCGCAATTTTTGGAATATAGCAAGTTATCAGCACTGATTTATTGATATTCATTATTAATTTTAATATATATTATGTACTTATTTTATTTGTAATTAATATAGAGAAATATATATAATAATTATTATATTTTAGGAGCATTATTATGTATAATATTTAATGTTACATTATATTATGTGATAATACTATATTCATATTCATAATTGATTAATATTGGTTATTTTTAATCTATTCCTATATTCTTCATTTGAAATATATTTCAAAGCAGTTCTTTACAATTATTTTCCTGGTGATTCGTAACTACTTGTATGCTATCTTGGATTCCATGTAACTCAATAATAAGTACTGCTTGACACAATTAAGGAATCCTGCCAAACAGCACTTGGCACCTAGCACTCCTATATCAAATAAGTTTCCAGGTATTTTTGCTTCAGTGACATATTGAGAACAGGAAAGATAACATTTTTTTAAAATTCTTTTGATACTAATTAAAATATTCTTTTGAGGAGATTTTGAAAATGGTGCTATTTTTAGTAAGGACCATGTTAGAACATAATTTACCTTGAGGAAAGCTTTTTGTAAATAGGTCACACACTGAAAGGTAATGGAAAACTAGTAATTAATTATAGGCCCTTGTTAAAAGCAGTGGCTAAGTATACTCTTATAAATTCTTTACAAGCATTTATCAACTAGTGATTTTGTTTGAAGTTAAAAATTATAATTTTAATTTATGAAAATTTGACCATATATGTATGTATGATTACATATCATGATAAAATTCACCATGTTATTAGATTCCCACTATAATTATTGGTCTTTATATAGAAACCTTAATACAAGTAAAAATAAATACTATTGCTAAGCTATATTAATCCAGAAATTTTAAGTGTTTCAATAAACCTGGGAAGAAATTGCTAATAACTCAAGATATTTATTAAAAAATAGTTTCCTCAAATCTTTAAGAAATTTGATTTAAATAAGCCCATATATATATATATATATATATATATATATATATATATATATATATTATATCAGCATGCTTTGAGGTTGTTTCTTAATTGAAAGTGATCCAATTATTGCAAATGACATCTCATTCTATGTGTTAATTTTCTGTGTGACTGTTGACATCAAATTAGATTAGAAATTTATTAAGTAATGGAAATCATACATGTAGGCTTAAGAATCAATTAAAGTTATGTAAAATGTATCAGATGGGCTCTAGTTAACATAATTGGTTACAGTTGATTGCATAAAGATTGCTCCTGGTTTTATTTTGTATAGAATTAACTAAAAAGAGAATTCTACTTATAAGAGTTTTCTTGATGATAAGAAATGAAGGTTCCAAGTTCTAGAATAGTAAATAAGGATATTCTAAGTATAATAATGCCTTCAAACAAAATTCTCAGAGTTTTTTATAGATTATTAACCACTGGGCTCAAAACACTATTATCTAAGCTGTTAGAAAATAAAATAATGAATAAGCATGATTAATATTTCTTATAGTGATATATTTTGATAGCCAATGATATATTTGAACTGTTAGATATACTCTGCTCTTTCTGCTGTTGTAAATTGTGGAATTGTTGAAATTTGATTAGTTTCAAGGGTCCTGTTTGATTTGATACTCATAAAAAAATGTAAGCATCTGGAAATTGGGGGTTAGAAATTTGATCCCTTTAATTTGAGAGGCTTCATTCTATGTTTCAAAATATTAATTTTATGTATTTAGAGGCATGCATGAATTAGTTAAAAGTTTGTATTATTGGACATATATAAATAACACAAATAAAAACAAGTTTTGTTTATCTATGAAAATAACTTCAAACTTTTATTTTAAATTAGTTTGGATGTCACTTTTTAACATAATTTGGAAATGAAAAGAACTCTTTTTACCTTATATTTCATTACATATTTTGAAATTTATCCTGTTCTAAAAATTGTTTGACTGAGCTTTTCTTTTCTTTTTTTTTGTGCCATAATTAAAAATTTAAAAAGATCATTTTTTACGGTTTGTATTACTATTATAAATTAAGGAATATCTTCGTTTGATAAACTAAAATTTTTATTTTAATTATAGTGAGAGGGGGAAACATGTTAAAATAATTTTTCATAAATATAGCAAATGATTTGATTCTTTTATTGCAATATTAACTCTTGTGCTCAATGGAATACTGTAATGTCTGTGAAAAATATCTTTTTACTCCCTTTTTGTCAGCTTTGGGACTGAATTAAAAATTATTATTGCTATACATGTGCATATTGTTGCTACTAGAGGAAATGAAGGTATAGGCTATTTAGAATATTATTTACTTCTGAGAGGGGGATAGTTAAAATTATATATATTTTCAAAATTAGTTTAGATCAATTGTGTGTGTCTCTCTCTCTATATGTACCTACTTTTGTTCATACTAATCTGGTAAAGTCAATTTTCTGCTACATTTTGAGCTTATGTTTTGGTAAAAGGGCACTGTTTTTCATTTTTGAATAAAAATATAATTTTTTTTATCTTTTAGCATTTTTTAGCTAAGTTTTTACTGTAAACTTTTTGTACTTATATGTATTTGTGTGTAGCCTTTTTGGGCTAAATTGCCCTTTTTCTTTGTTGATGTTATGAGAAAGAAAATGTGAAGTATTGTTATGCATGTTAGTCTTTCATTCTGAGTTAGAATTTACTTGTTCATACCAACAAGTATAGATAATAATATAAAATTTTGTATACTAGTTAGTATTATTAATTTTAAAAAAGGGGACAATTTTTGTCTTATAAAATTTTAAACCAAAGTACAGGTAATTTTTTTTAAAAAAAAAAAATTATTGTTCTAAAAATTTATTTCCTTTATCAATTGGTCTTTTTCTTTCCTAGATGGTTACTCAAGATACCAAAGCAGCGATGCAAGCACACATTCAACAACAGCAATCCCAGCAGGCACACCAACAGCAGTCCCAGCAAGCACAAAATCGTCAATTTATTGGAACAAAACCACCTTTTGCAGGCTACAATATGTTCACCAATCGACCAAGTGGTGTCCCATATGCCCAAGTGAGGCAACAGTATATTCCAAGATATGGGCAATATACAAATGCAAATGTTGCATTTAATAATATGGTGGCTGGTATGAATTTCAAACAAGCAAATCCTGGTTGGAATCATGCACAGGCTAATGCACAAGCATATGCTACATTTTCTGAGGCACTAAAACATGCAAGAAAACCAGTAAACATTGCTACGAGTAATGTTTCCAAGCCTCAAACTGTGGTTACTGAAGTTGATAAAGATGAACCTGTATCAAATAATCAGAAAACAAACCCACATTCAACTGTAGTGATTGAAGAAATTGAATAATGAATGTGTTTTGTCTATCAGTATTTAAATTGCAAAAATTTGTGCGTAAGATTTTCATCTTTTTGTGAATGATTTAATACATTTTAACTGAATCATCCTGTAAATATTATGCATTTCTTCATGTAGAAATTAGTAATATTTTTGTGCAATCATAGTGGTAAACATTTTATTTCTTAGACATTACTTATTGCATTTTATTTCTTAGACATTACTTATTGGTTTTTTGAGGGTTTGTTTAAAATATAGCATTATGTAAATTTATTGTTTGTGCTTTCATGTAATAGCTTTTGATTCATTTCAAATCTCATATTTGTGTCTGTAATATAATCTAATTTTTTTAATAGTTTTCTTTTCAGTTTTAGATAATGTGAATTTGAATTTAATATTATCTACATTCCCTCATCTGTGATAATGTTGCTGTTCATATTTGTTAATGTTATACTTATTCAATATTGTCAAATATTTGTCAATGCATTCTTAATTTTTTTTCTCTGTGTTTTAAGAGTATAATCTTTTGAATCATAGTATTAAATGGTTGCCTACTAAAGTGCTGTAAAATGTTTCAGACTATGTACTTTAAAACATGTAATACAATATAACTTTATAAAAAAAATGTCTGTTTTTCTGCAATGTAAATATAATTTATTTCACAGATTTTGTTAAAGCCATTCATCTTTTTAAACTATGTTATATGTAATAGTAAAAATTAAATATGTATGAATGAGGTTTTATAAATAAATTCCCACTTCTAGTTTATTATAGTTGTCTCAAATTAGATATTCAATCTAAAGCATTAAAATTGAAGCACTGATAAGTAATCGATTAAAGTACTTTTTATGAAAAACATGATCTTGTAATTGATGTTTTTAAAAATAATTATGTGGTTCATTTGGAAAAGGGTTCTGGTTAACTTATAGAAAATGTTTGCCACTTTTTGTATAATTTTATAGATTTTCTTGGAAGTGGTTCTTAAAATTTTTGTTGAATATTTTTTAATATTTAGTTTTTTGAAAAGTTTTTAATTAAGGAGCGAAACTATATTTATTTCAATAAGAAAAAAAGCTTTCTTATTTCAAAACATTTTAATCTGATTAGTGAAAACAAGTTCGAATTTGTTTCAAATTATGCCATAATTTTTTAAAAAGTTGTGTTAATTCTTATGAATTCGCTTTCAAAGTAATATAAACACAACATAAAAAAAGGGGAATAAAATTTTTTGTGCTAATTCATACTTATTAACACAACCAGCAAAGTGCAATATCAAAAAAATATATAGATTTAAAAAAAATTATAAGTGAATAAAAGGACTCAAATATCTTTTTAATTAAGAGATATATTTAATTATAGTATAATATTTTAATAAATTTTGCATTTACATTATTTTAAAGGCTTGTTTATCTAACATGAGGCCCATGGCAACAGTACACATAATCAAAGTGGCATGTGAAAACATTTGAGTTGGTCAAGCCTGGTGAAAATCCAAAAGATATTGAGTTTTTTGTATGAGATCCAGGGATAGGATGCATTTTTTCACTTTCACGCTAAACAAGCACAAGTTTACTCTTGCATTGAAATTGATATGTAATTTGTTTCAGTTTGTGTGCAAACGTGAATGTAATATACATTCAGCAACAACAGCCATTTTTAGTACATTGGGGGGCTAAATAAATTCTAATCCCATTTTTTGTTTCTAAACAGAGGTTAAAATGATCCAAAAAGTCTGCCAAGTAGATTGACTCATCCTATTCGGTCATCGTACATTTTTACAAAATTCCGTTGCAAAATATCAATTTTCCTATTTTGTTCTTGGCGAAATCTTTTGGTTTTAGTTGTAGGCTTGTGTGTTGAATGGTATAATTACCACAGTACTGTATTTCCAATGACAAATGAACACTTACCTGTTACTTCCTAAGCAGTTTCATGAGTTATTTCCTCACTATCCATAAATGTAGAAATTTCAGTTTTAGCTTAAACAACTGCTGGCAGAACAGCTTCAAAATTATCTTCTATTACATTTTCCTTATCAAATATCCTCTGTCTTCTGATGGTAGTTGAGAAATATTAACATTTATAATGTATAATATAATCCAGTGCTTTTATTACAATTAGAAATGCTTTTAAACTAGACACCGGAACAGTATTTTGCACCTTCATTTACTGAAGAAACAAGAGTACAGGGAAGAAAAAAAAGCCTTTATATCATGTGATTCTCCAGTATGAAAACCTCTCTAAGTTAGTTACAAATCACATCTAACTACCATCAAATACTAATGCTTTTCGGCAGCTCTCTGAGTAATCCACATGAGATCTATTGGGAATGTAGAAAAGAGGGAGGAATATATATTGGAAAAATTAAGAAATATAACAAGAGTCATAAACATTTCCATTTACGCTTACTTGAGAGCTTTCGCAGAAAATTTTCTTATATCTTTCATGTACTGTAAAACAAAATTAAAAATGAAAGTTTTATGCATTATGTACCATTTATGAAAAAAATCCAAATTTCTAACCTTATAGTAAAGTAATAATAATAATCTTTTTAAGATAACTTGTAGTTTATCAGCATAAAATGATCCTTTTTATTCACTGAATTATTAAAACATTGTTGAATTTTTAAATTTTATATTATTTTTGAATATTTCTCGACACAACAAGCTTTTTAAAAAAAGCTGAATTATGCTATTTTTTATCAAGACACTGTTTTAGAAATATTTCCTTGTTACTACAAAATTAATCCATACTACCTTTCTCCATAATAATTTTATAGAGCAATGGGAATAAAATTGTATATTTCAATTTTTTTAGCTTATGGAGCATTGCATATAAGGGGTTATTAACTGTATTTTTTGTTGCTAAATTTTTAAATTTTGAAGGTGTTCATTCACTTTAAACTCCAACTATGCATCATATCTATGAGTGAATCAATTTATTAAAAATGAAGCCCTGTTAGAGAGAGGTTTTGTGTTGATTATTAAAAAAGGTTTAAATCATACCTGGCTTTTTTTGAAGTATCAAAAAAATGTATGTGCTTCATCCTAAGCTTCGAACTGCTAGGTCGTTTATTGGTATTCTTATAAATTCATCAGGAATTTAGATTAATTTGGGAAAAATGAAATTCAATGGTCTTTGATGTGTTTAAGCATAAGATCTCCCTTTTTAAAATTATTAATGACTTCATATTTGACATATAGGGATGCTTGGAAATCCAACTTCTCAAATGTAACAAAGCTACAGACATCCAGATGGTTGAGGTGTATAGCATTATGGACTCCATAATAATTTAGTGGAGAAGTTTGTACCTGATAAAAAAATTAACTCACATGAGAAATACTCACTGACGTGGATGCATGACTGATGTTGGTTGTCTTATGATGTACATGTGTTAAATTCATTTGCTTCTATAGTCAACCATAGTTTATGTATTATGATTTACGCTAGAGATTGGCAGGTAAAAATGAGGACAGCAGGTTAATTTTCTATGCACTGCTGCCTTGTAAAATGAGTACAGTGAGATAGATACTTTATAAGTTACATGTGCCAGGTTCCTGGTTCCCTCAAAAGAAAAATATATAAGGTTAAAGGTCTGGATTCATTAGTGACTATAACTGTCTCTAAATGATTCCTGTTCTAATGTCAATGTTATCTGCACCATGCTAAATTTGTTCTTATATAGCCTTCTGGGAACAGTGATCCTTAAAAATTGGGTTTCTTCAGCAGTATCAAGTCCATGAAACAGTTGATAAGCTGTTGTACTCTCTTTGTGCCTCGCTATGATGGATAAATGTTGGTTTTCATTGGTCGCTCTGACTCTTGAACGATTATGTCTACACCTTTTCTGTCCTGCCTTTTTGTCTCCTAACAATTCACTCCATTCCATTACTTGAAAAGTCATCAGGGTATGTGAATGAAGGAAGTGTAAAAAATGCACATGCTCTTTAAAAACTTGTTTTCTAAATGCAATCCTACTCACATGTATACGTTAACAAAATCAACTAGAAAAATTTGCATGTTTGTTTGGAAACATTAATTTTCTCTTTTGTTTTGTACTTTTTGACAGATTCAGTTAAATATACAAATCCTCTTAATTTTGAGCACCTCTATCATCTATTTTCATGACCATTTGCATACATTTCTAACTGGGTAGCTATAAAGTTCGTAGTGTCATGTACGAAAAGATCAACTCTGTGGGATTCAATTTGTGATTGAACGGTAAGATACTACATTTTCGATTTCAACTAAAAAAATTACTAGGAGTTAGATGTATCTATATCATAACATCACTATTTAGTCTTGAAAAATCAAGGCCTAACGTGGTTACTAAGCTCCCATACCTAATTTTATCAAAGCCTTTGACCACTACTCACCTGTTTAGTAATTTTGAAAATCTTTTCATTACGGATTTTAAGTAATCAAGCCACCCGGTAGGGGGTTTTAAAGCTACTGACATTGTCGTGTTCCAGGTTTGAGTCCTGAGGTCAATGAAAACCCGTTGTGCAGAGGAGCTGATACACGTTAAATCTATCAGGGCTCAAAGTTCTTCCGGTGGCATTGTGTTGAAAATTGGGAAGAAGGTATTAGCTCGGGTGTCATCCTCCTCACTTGATCGTAGTTCCAAATTACGAGATCCATTGCAATAACCCTCACGAAAGTTCAGAGTGTGATTGATGTTAATAAACACTTACTTACTAACGAGGAGATATTGAGTTATTGTATTGCTAAGTATGGAATTAAATATATATATATATTTTTATGCTGGATACTTTAGATTAAAAAAAAATTATACTCGTTTTCCCTGATGGGTCTTAATTTGTAGCAAAAGAAAGTTGATAAAATTTTGACTTTGAGGTTTTATTTTTCATGAGGGCCCAGGAAAGATTTTTCCAACCAAACAATTGTACGAGAGCAAGTCATTAAGTCACAAATGCATATGGCAAGATTTAAGTAGTAACAGATATCTCCAAATAAATAGTGATAGATAGCAGCGGCATGAAGCTTTACGATATTCAATTCATATTGAGTTGGTAGCATTCACACGCATACGTAATGCAAAAATGGCGATGGTGTTGAGTGATTCTGCAATAGAAGAGCAATGTGGTGTGGTCCGATTTTTATGGGCCAAAGGACTTGAATAAAAGAAATGTTATTGTTTATGGAGAGAAGCGTTTATCCACCCCGTAAAGCAGTACATATATAATTGGGTGAAAAAATTTTCGCAAGGCCGTTCCAAAATTGTTGAAGATCGAAGTGGTCGTCCAGTTTTGATTGTGACAAAATCAACTGAGCAACAGGTGGAATTGATTCGGACTGATCGGAGAGTGCCAACTCACAGCTTTACAACGGCAATAGAATGATCCCATGGTTTAGCATACAGCGTAATGTATGATCGTTTGAATTTCTGAAAATTGTGCGCACGTTGGGACCCCCTGCAGCTGCCCGAGGATTTCGAAAAAGAATCGAATGAGCAATTGCTTTCATCTGCTTGGTCCACAGAAACAACATCTTGGAGGCAAACAACATGAAGTCCTACTGTTAATGGCACAATAACCCAAAGAATTTTATGCATCTGTAATTGGGGTTCTGATAAAATGATGGGATTACATCAACTGTAATAAATCACTCTTAACCCTCTAACTGGATACCTTTCTCCTGAAAAGTTATTCCGAAAGCGTTTTACTCTTATATTGCTATTCCCTTAAAAAATGCAACAGACTTCACAGTTCTTTCCCCCTTTTAAAACTTGGGAGGTCGAAAGGGGACAACTTTATGACTTGGTTCGGCGTATTTGATCATTGAGAACCAGGATAGCCATCGTTTACAGCTAGCTGTTAAGTTGCCTTGGGCAATCTTGTATGAAAACCGTAGTTCTTTCTACTCTGTCGTTTTCCCCATAGATTCAGTCACAGTAAAATTAAAACAAAATGCAGGGTAAAAAAAACATGAAATAAATGGCGTGTTAAAAGTTGAAAAATAGTTATATTTTCTTCAAACAAAATTTATTTTTCTGTCATTTTTTAAAAATTAAAAAAAAATATTTTGGTATTGCGATTTGAACCAGAAAAAAGCATCCTGTATTCATTTTTGAATATGAGAGTAAGAAAACGCGCTCACTTTCATGTTTTTAAAAAAGTTATGAGGTAAAAAGAGTAAAGGCCCTATCTTTTTTTTTTTTTTTTAAACAAGACATAAATGGTGCATATTTATGAAATAAAACAGATCTTTCTCTATTCAATTATATTTTTAATTTAGAATAACATAAAAATGATTTCAATATACTTTTAATTTATTTAAATTTAAATCATATAAATGATATTTTTATGTTAACTGAATATTTTTCGGAAAAAATCTAAATTTTCATTCCTAGTGCTCTCCTTTTCGAACTCCTTGTATTAAATAAAAATATATTTTCTACATCGGCATTTGTGATGGACATAACACACATTCAGTCAAATATTTTTAATTTTAATGGGGGGATATACTTCTTCAAATGCGCATGAAAAAGTACTTCTAACCATTTTCTACTCAAGTTAAATTTCTTATCTTTATGTTTCTTTTATTACAAGGAAAAATGTCACACATCGATAACTACATTTTCACACAATTCAGTCATTACAAATTCTATTGTGAGAAAAGTTCTCCCTAATTAATTTTGTCTTTCAAAACAGTACACTTAAAACAATTTTGTTCAGTGAAGTTAACCGACAGTTCCACAATGTATTCATACTAAATTTTAAAAACAAATTTAACACTTGGAAATGTATCCAGTATTAAATTATTCAGTATACACAAATATTTCCTGCTGTAGGGAAGATATAGTATGAGAGATGTGGTGTGCGGTTGTGAAAGAATGTTTTCGTACGTGTAGACTATTTTTGAAAATTTAAATATCACTGAAGCTGATCATATAACTGCAAATGAGCCTTATTTTAATGTGTGCTGGTATCAAAGTAAAACACTTTACAATATTAAACAGCCTATGGAATTATACTCAATATCAAACTATTCGCAAAATGGCTTACAACTTCTATTCAAATTGTAAAGAAACTGAAATATAAATATATTATACTACAGTCAAAAATATTCATAATATGTAAGTATCCTATTTCTCCACTTATTTCTGTACATTTTAAAAACTGTAGCTGAATGCAATTTTTTATATTTATAAATGAGGCATAACAGAGCTCACACACTCGTAAAAATGTCTTTATCATTTTTAAATTAACTACTATAAAACGTATATGGATTGTAAGATCAGTTGTAAAATCCTAAAGGCTTTTAGAGGAGCTAAAAACATGTAATTTTGGATTGATCAAATTTTTAATATAATACACAAATATACATGTTATTAAGCAAATACATTTGAAAAATCAAACTTCCTTCTGAAATAAACGTAATTGAAAGAAAAATGTTTAATTGCAAATGAGTGGAAATACATGTTTATCTAATGGGAATCCCCAAAGTGAGGTAATCCTCAAACTTAAAACTCAAACTCAGAGGCACAACAATCCATGAGGGCCAGGAACTACTGTGCCCATCATAATACACGTGACCATTTAACGCTGAGGTGCATGAACAGATGTCCCGATTTGGTGGTCTGTCTGAAGAGAGACCTTCAGTGTTTAAGACCCGAAGCAAGCTTGGTACTCATTTATCGACCCAATGTAGCGGGAATGAAAGGCAGAGTCGAACTTGCGCAGCCCGTTAAGAGAACCCCAGACCTGTGGTGTGGAAGCACTATACACTACCACTCGATCCTATTCGGTGAAAAATAGAATTTAATGTAAGAATCTTATATAAATCCCTAATGATTGAGGGAGTCCTACCTTTTTTTTTCATGTAAACTGTTTAGACGGAAATGGTTAATTATGAACATTTCACAAGTTGCATAAATTAAAATTAACCGTTATAGTTTACATAAATTTTTAAGGGTGCAAAAGGTGTATTTCGGCTGCGCGAATTAATTTTAAAAGGAATACGGTTACGAAAAAGTAGTACAAATCTATCTAAAGTAGGGTTGGTTACCTTACATATTGTCAAAAACAACAATGTATTGGAAGCCAATTCCACAATTCGTTGTTATAAAAATGTATGGAACATTACAAGATTTATTTTTGCATTTGTAATTTATATATATATAATTTTTCCTGGGAACTTTAAAAGCTAGAGCGGCATCCATCAAAACCGCGGTTCTCTCTGTTTTTCCAGATCGCCCCTGACTAAGCCGGCTCTGCCATAGTAAGTGAAAATGCCGGATTTCGTTTGTCAAAATCATTTTATAGCAAACTGCATTTTTCATGTATTTTAGATGGTTGTTTTATATTTTCTACATCAATATCTTAATGTCTGAATTTAAAATTACATAAAATTCTTGACATTCGCATCAATGACCATTATAATTTTTATTAGTATATGAATGTGTCATCACACGATTACATGACTGTTATTAACATATTATTTTAACCATTTAATTAATATTAAGTATAACATAACGCACACAAATTTTCTGAACTTTAAAATAAATATTTCGAAAACTACTTCAGATATACTCAAAATTTTCATTCCTACCCTTTAGCTTCTCAGTTTTGCTTCTATGTAAAACTTTATTGTATATTCCACGGTTTTTTTAGTATATTTTTTGCTCTTAGCATGCATTTTTCAACTGAATTGTATGAAATCTTCGAAATATATTAAAAGAAACCAAAGAAGCTATATAACAAAATTTGAAAATTATATTATACTCAAAGAGTTGCTAGAACTTATGGTAAATAATTTTTAACTTTGCGATACATTTTTTTTTCGAAATTTCAAATGGAATTTCTAACATAAAATTTCTAGCTTTATACGGTCGAGATTTCAAAAAATATCCAGATTTTAATTACTTATTCAGTTAGCCTTGAAAAAAAGATAAATGTTGAGGTATTTTGCATAAATATATATTTTTGAAGAATAATTCGAATGTTTTTGAATAGCTCGAATTTAAAATTGATTTTTATGTTTATTTATATGCATAAATGTCTACTGTAAATGTTTCCGTATATTTTTGATTACCATTTATTCAAACATTCAAATTATAAAAAAAATGTGGGAAAATCTTCATTCATGTTGTCTTTGATGTAAACTGAAGTTCAAGCACTTAAAATTAAAATATAATTCGGTGTATTTTAACAATATATAACTAGGCACTGTACGTAAACTTCCCTGAACACTTAGGCTTTGAAATCTAAAAAAAAATTAATAGATCTTAATTAGTTTTTTTTGTTATTATTTTTATCAAAGTGTAAGAAAATGTTTCAAATTATTTGATGAAGTTTAAATTTATTCATTTTTAGTGGTTGGAAAGTTGAAAAGATTTTAAATTTTAAAGTGTTTGGTGTTTTACTTTTTTTGGGGGGCATCTTATAATGAAATAATCATGTTCCAAAAACTGAAAGCATTGATTAAGATAAGAAAAATGAAGCGAAAGAATATACTTTAAAAAAGATAATTTGTCTAACTATATAAAATAGCAGATTGCCCTGACACGCCCCAACTTGTTACAGTTTGAAATTAATATGACACCAAAAGGGAATTGTAACATATTTTACTTATGCGTTGGGACTTTTGAAAACTTTTAAAATACAAGCTAGCAAACAAACACTTCTTGGGTTCTAAAGAAATTTCTCCTCGATTTTTTACGATTGCCCCAGGGTCAAAACACGGGGTTCCCTGCGAGCCATAAAACTCCTGCTGTGTTGCTTCCTCCGGCCCTCATTATCTTTCAAGATGTTAAACCTTAAAAGGGGGAAAGGATTTCAGAAAAGTGCGGGTAATCCGCTTTTGAAAACGTTACTTGAAGGCAGAAAAATCAGTGCAGTCCATTTTCGAAGCATCTTTACACTGACGGAATTTTCCGTGCTATCCGGTTAGAGGGTTAATTTATTAGAAAGTTTTAACAAAATAAATAATGTCCAAACCCTTTCTGATGTTTTGTGGGCAGAGAACAAACAAGGTGTAGCAGCTAGCTTCCTAATATTACAAGAAACAGACTATTGTTTCTGAATTAAGTTTTAATCACAATTATTGGTTAAGAATTTATATACGTTGTTATATTACAAACGAACACAAGACATAAGTTTAAGTTTAAATCGCGGTAAACAGAGAACGTTCCTTTGTGAGCGTCTCCCCAAATCAAGTGACGAAACAACGATGAAGCTGGACATTATTGGGAACTGAAACGCGAAGCGTTCCTTCGTCCCATACTGGTGTATTTGGGCTCTGACGTTGAGAGGCATTGATTGAAACAGTGTGTCCTGATTGGTGGACGTGGAAGGAGAAAGTGGGAGGGGCAAAGCTGGCTGGTTTCAGCGGTATCAAGAAAGTCCAAAATTCATGCATGACACTGCTATCATTAGTCAACACACTTATAATTTCAAAATTATTGAAAGGTTACAAAATTACATCACAAGGCTTCAGCTCTGGCTCGTTGCTTGGAAAATCAAAGTTAATGCATCAAAAAGCGCAAACCTCCTCTTTACGAAACACAGGTGTATAGGAAACTTATCCAATATCTATATTTTTGACCAACCCGTCCCCTGGGTCACTGAATTTAAGTACCTAGGGTTCATTCTCGACGCAAAATTGAACTTCTCCCCCCACATCCGTGCTGCACTTCAAAAAGCGACAGGAATGAGCCAAACGCTCAATTGCTTAATTTCTCGAAAGTATAAGCTCCCAATCAGACACAAGGTTTTGCTCTATAAATTATTTCTCCGACCAATTTTGTTATATGCATCTCCCATCTGGGCTTCTGCTGCAGTAACTCACTTGAAAAAATTGCACGTTTTTCAAAATAAACACCTTCGAAAAATTACTAATGCTCCCTGGTGTGTCAGAAACGAAATCTTGCACAAAGATCTCTAAATTGACCAATTCTTGATTTCATTGAAAATCAGTCCAAAAAGTTTTTTGACAGATTACCTCAAATTCCTAACCAATCTATCCGAGTCATCCCTGCCTATGATAACTCGGTACCAAGATCTGCAAAAAGACCTAGAGCTGCTCTTCACCACATATATCGGCATTTTCCAGTCTTTAAAAGACTTCAGAGATCATAAATTTTGTATGTGCAAGATTTCATCGTCATTAAATTACTTCGACTTAAACCCACATTCTTTTGAATCGGTCTTGCGTGGTAGTTTAATTCCATGTCAATTATTCTCCTTTTCCACATCTTTTGTGGATCATCTTTTATTTTACTCATTTTCCAGCAGATGTCATCACATTATGGACACTTTTTGTGTCAACGCCTTCTCTTTTTGTTCGCTGTTCAGCGACACTCCCGTCATCACTACACGATTCAGCAGTGTTTTATCCTTTCCCTTTATTTAAACATCATGTACCACGAGCACCACGGCATTAATTGCTTTTATTTTCCATTTCATCTTTTTTATCTTCCAAATTCCGTGTCTACTTTCTGATTTCGTTCCGTTAAGGACGAATTAGAGAAGTGCACAGATTTCTACCACCTGCCTCCGGGATGGTGCCTCATTAAATATGTTCCATACTTGCCGATTGAATTATTTCTCGCTCTCTCACTGGTAGTATGTCCTCAGTTAGTGGTGAGAAGCTTTCTTTTAGAACGGCGGCTCTGAGCTGTTGTTAATAATTTTGATAGTATCTTAGAAATTTTATGGAACTTTCAATTAATTCTTCTCTTTTTTTCTTATTAATTATGATGAGAGGGTAATACTGTTTTTTGGTAAGGTACCTCGTATTTTGAAGCCGTGAGCCAAAATTCATGCAAGCAGACGAGAGAGACTCGACTGCTATTGGTCGTCGGGGATCAGTGAGAAAGCACTCTATTGGCTGTCCTGGTGTCAAGGAAATTTAAAGAGTAGGGGAAAATTTTAAAGTTACAAGGAAAGGTAGCCTATCTGGGAAGCATAATTAAAGATTAAATAAAAATGAATATAAAAATAAAAAAAAATAAGATTAAAAATTTAGCAATAAGAGGGTGTCATTCTCCACAGGAGAAAGACTGAGAATTAATGTTAGGGGGATTGTAAGAGCCCAGTAAAATTTTTCTGGACCTCTTTTTATTTAAGTTGGGATCATAATTTTGAGGGTTTACGATATTAAAGTTATTCATGTTTGGAAGATTGTCAAAGAATTTAATTGCAAGTTTTTGGATGTAGGCTTTAAATGGCAAAATATTGAGAACTTTGTCAATTTCTCTATTTCTAGTATACTTGCAAGATCTAGTAATACTTCTAATTAAGGAATTTTGAGCATTTTCTAGTAATTTAATATTGGAATCAGTAGCATAACCCCACACAGGGCTACCATACGTTAAAATGGGGCGCAAAACAGTAGTGTAAAGAGAGAGAGAGAAGTACTTTGTTATATAAATACATTTTTGAATTCCGACAAATTAAGGGGTAAATTGAGCGAAGTGCATTCCGGAATTTAGTACGCGCGTGTATAATGTGTTGTTTCTATGTTAAGTTTTTCTCTAGGATTAGTCCTAGAGAACGACACAAAAAATATTTCTTGTTTTTATGTGACGCAACTAGCGTCCTCTGGGGGGAGAAAGCGTGATTCACAGATGTTTTGAAGTTAAGAGTTTTTAACATCAACGTTTCGAGATTATGCGGGAAAATAAAAATTGATCTAAGTGATTATCATGTTAAATTATTTTTGTATTATCTTTTGTGACCTACTTAAAGACTTTCCCTCGCAATCTTGATGTTACCATTGTGTCTGATATAAGAAGTGGAACGTGATAAAAATTCTCTCAATTGATTGAGAATTACTTGTATAATTTTGGAAAAAGGTTTTTCAAAGTTAAGGCGATTGCAAGATGAGCATAATCGAATTCGTTTAATTAAAGAAGGGGGAAAGCGCAGTATTCTGAAAGGCTACTAGATCAATTATTGCATTGCACTCTAAGACATTATTTGATACGTACTAGAGTGTGAGGGGCACCAATTCTTGCATTTGGCTCCGAAAGTTTGGTTTCATTGATCGAAAAGTTTTTGATGTAGCATTATTAGATTCCTCATCGCTTGCGTTTATTTCCTTTTTCAGGCCATCTTGTGATTAATAATCGTAATGAAGCTAGCCAAAGTTAAATTTTGCGGCTACAATCAACTATAAATATTTAATATTTAATAATCAGGTGATCATCTAGCTGAAATTGAAAGAAGAAAAAGAAGATCAAGTGTACATTTCTTGAATGCATTCATTTTCATGTGTCAAATGAGCCAGGACTGTAGTAGGCATTTGAAGCATCAATTTTACAATGTTGGAATTGAGTTATGAGAGCACGCCAAAGTGGCGTAACGCATACCTCCGTATCGCGAGGGGCAGGGTTTTAAGGGGCTCCAAACCTGACCGCCACCAAGCACCTACCCTTTGTAAATTCCAATTTGAGTGGCTCAAAACCTGACCTTGCAGGGGGTCCCGATGTTCCCAGTTACGTCATTGGTGAGGCGCATTAGTGAACCTGCACATTGTAACTTGACGGAAAACAAGTAAAATAAAAAAAAAAGTCGATTCCTATTTTGAATAGATGAATAGAAAGTATTTTATTAACGATTGAAAATTTAAATGATATATATACATACATATATATATATACTGCTGGACAATTGCTAAGGACGGATCACAAATTGCTATGTAGCATAACATTAAGCGAGACATGAGGCCTAGTAGGATAAAATATAGTTGCCACACTGTTCAGACATTAGAATAAAGAATATTTATTGTTCTGGAAAGTACAAAAGCTGTGAAACATCTGAAAGAAAAAAAATGTTCATTTGATCTGCGTACGGAGAAATGGAACAATGCATCTAAAAGTCAGCAGGCACCTTAAAGAAAGGTATCAGTACGGGATATGTCCACCGTGGAGTGTGATGCAACATTCCACACATCGTACCATACTTTTCACAACATTATCCAGCAGATGTTGAGGCAATTTATCCCATTCCTCTGTGAGTGCACGGATGAGGGTATTCTTGCTTGACGGAGGATAGTTTCGACCAGCAACTTGCCTCCCAAAAGCCTCCCACACATTTTCAATGGGGTTTAGATCTGGAAAACACGCTGGCCATACGAGACGTTGAATACCCTCGCTGTCTAGACAATCCTGAACAGCGAGTGTTCGATGACATGTTGCGTTGTCGTCCATAAAAACAAATTTATCACCGACAGCACCACGGAAAAGACGAACATGAGGAAGTAGAACTTCATCAATGTATCGTTGGCCTGTCATAGTCCCATTCGCAACCACATGTAGGCGCGTGCGGCCATTGATCATGATGCCGGCCCACACCATGATACTGCATGTCGGATATCGGTCCTTTTCCTGGATACTTTCTGGACGATAAGCAGTACCACACTCGCGCCAGATCAGTTGGCGTCTACAATCCGATGACAGACTGAACCTACTCTCATCTGAGAATAGTACGCATGCCCAGTCCTGTTCAGTCCAATTGTGATGCTCACGACACCATTGCAAACGGGCAGTACGGTGCTGTCTGGTCAATGGGACACACACAACAGGTCTGCGTGCGTATAGTCCTCCTCCCATCAAACGTCTGACAACAGTTTTTCGGGAGATCTGCTTTCCTGAGGCAGCAAGAAACTGATTTGCCACCTGCTGAGCTGTAGTGCGCCTGTTCCTTTTTGCTGATAGGACGATATATCTGTCTTCTGCAGGCGTCGTACTTCTAACACGACCTCCCCCGTGCCGTCTACTACACATTCCAGTAGTTTTAAATGACTTCCACAGCCGTGAAACAACGCTGTGAGCGATGTCGAACTCCCTGGCAACATCTGTTATTTTTCGCCCTTCTTCGATTTTTCTAATAATTCGGCCATGCATAAAATCATCTATGTGATGTCGGGAAGACATGCCAAAAATTTTAAGTTCGTCTATTAAATCTTTCCTGTAAAACTTTGACTTGAAACAACAACTGTCCACACGCGTCAAAACCTTTAAAGCTCTTATGAATGCTATCACGTGATGAACAGACGTGGAAAAAAAATTTGCATACTCATACTTCTTCTTACTAATATCCCGCACTTATTCTAATTTTCCACATTTTGCTTCCTTTCATTTTGTGGTTGCTATGGATGATAGTGTTATCCGTCCTTAGCAATTGTCCAGCAGTATATATATATATATATATATATATATATATATATACCGATATGGGCAAAAAGTCCGTAAAAACTTTAAAAATTCATAAAATCCGGAGAAATGAACGAAAAGAAAACTGTTTGCAGGATCAGCATTAGTATGTCACGGGACTTTTTTTAAGCTAGAAAAAAAAAATAATTCGATAATCATACGGTAGGTGGCGCTGTTACAAGCGTCTGTAGTGGAAATATGCAAATTAGACGGCTATAAAAACCTTTGCTCTCAATGAATCCACATTCAATTCACCATTACAAACAGTGAATGTGAAGAAGGATACTCAGTGCGCCGGATAAAGCTTTGTTGGTGAAGTTATTTTACATGAACGAGGAATCAGTGACCATTGCCTTGCGTAAATTCCGAGTTCAGAAAAAATGTGGAGAGTGGAAAAGGCCCTTTAACACCCGAAGGTCTCTTAAAGCTTGTTAAAAGTTTTGAGGAAACTGGAAAGTTGGAAGATCGAGCACGAGCCGGACGATCATGCTTGAAAGAAGAACATGCACCCTGCATTGCTGTCGAAATGGAAGCGATTGCGTCCGAAGCAGCTTCAGGGACCAGCAGTGCTCGTGAAGCTGCCAGACTATTGGGCTTACCACCATCATCTGTCTGCAATATTCTTCGTCGAATCCTTCAGCTGTACCCGTACAAATTGCAATCGTGCCATGAACTTTTGCCAGCAGATTCCGCACAGAGGGAAGCATTTGAGAAGTGGGCCTTCTCTAAAATAATACAGGATCCCACCTGGGTTTTTAACATCTTGTGGACAGAGGAAGCTCATTTCTCGTTTCATGGCGACGTTAGCAACCATAACTGTCGCATTTGGGCGACCTCTAATCCAAGTGAGTACACACAGAAGCCATTGCATTCCCCAAAAGTGACAGCATGGTGTGGTTTCACGGGTTCATTTATCATAGGACCCTTCTTCTTTGAAACGCAGTGCCCAGTAAATGGATGGATAACGGAAACGGTAAACGCTCAGCGTTATCTAACGCTTCTGCGGGAGACTGTCGTGACATGTTTAATTCAACGAGGTCAGATTTCGAATGTCACGTTCATGCAGGATGGAGCTACCAGTCACACTGCTAACCCGGTTAAGGCATTCCTGATACAGACGTTCGGGGAAGACAGAATCGTTAGCAGGTGCTGCAGGTACCCATGGCTCCTCGGTCTTCAGATTTAACCCCGGAAGACTTCTGGTTGTGGAGATATTTGAAATCTCGCGTGTATCTATCCGGTCCATCAAGTCTGTCGGAACTGAAAGATGCGATCCGCAGAGAAGTATCCTCCATACATCCGGACATGTTGCACTCTGCCGTTGCTGGATTTGTCACTCGTCTGGAATGTCTTCTCCCCTGTGGTGGTGGTCATGTGGAACATATTCTGGTGTAATAAAGTTGTGAAAGTTTTCTTTTCATTATTTATGCATTGTTTCTTTGATTTGCGTACATCAGCGCCACCAACCGGATGATTTTCAAATTATTTTTTTTCTAGCTTAAAAAAATCCCGTGACATACTAATGCTGATCCTGCAAACAGTTTTTTTTCGTTCATTTCTCCGGATTTTATGAATTTTTAAAATTTTTACGGACTTTTTGCCCACCCTGTATATATATAAAGGGAGAGAGTGAACTAATAGTAGGAATTGAAAAAAGGGCATGATTTGTCTGCATTGTTGTAACAATGCGAATCCGGTTTGGATAGTTTAGCTGAAAAACAGGTTTTCGACACCAACTTTTGTTTTGGTTTTAACAGTTACATTGTTACAGCAATAGTGACGAATCTAAGATGGCGTCAGAAACACGTAAAAATGAAACCAACATGGCTGTATCTGTAATTATTTGAATAATTAGTTTTAGTCAATTAATTTTAATTCAATTATCGTATTTTTACCCAAAACAATAGTGTATAGAAACTTTCAGTTCAAATGAGCGCTTTAAAATATTAGAAAAAGAGCCATTTCAAGTTTTGACACAAGTTGCCAAAATAGTCGCCAAGTCACCAAAAATGATGCCAACGTGGCTGTATTTGTAATTCTTTGAATAATTAGTTTTAATCAAATAATTTTTATTAATTATAATTAAATTATTGTATTGTCATCCGAAATAAAATCATGTATATAAAGTTCCAGCTCAATTGAGCGCTTTGAAATGTATTTTATTAACGATTGAAAATTCCACCAAGATAAATAAACAAATAAATAAGTTATAAAGAGTGTGAGTTAATAATAGGAATTGAAAAATAATAGAAAAACCAAGTTTTTTTTACTTACCCATATGTTAAAAGTGTAGCACGAATGAATGTTTTTAAATAACTTGGTAAAATTGCAAATCCTATAAGTCTTAGAAACTAACATTCAATGTCGTATACGAGAGTAATGTTTATGGATTCAAACCCTTTAGGACAACAGGTTTTTAATTTCTAGCTTAAAGATTTCGCGTCTATGTTCTTTTTAAATAAAACCCATCCCATGAAAGTAGTTTGTGTACACCACTGCTCACATTTTATATCAAATTTTATCGAAGCTCTTTGATGCACCTGCACTAAATAAAAGAGTATAATACTCTTGGATTGGTACTATCAAATATTACTCGAAACCGCTTGAGGGTTATACAGATAACACGAATTACTATAATTATTTTTATTATTTTTGACAAAAATTAAACTCGGTAATTTAAGACTTAGATCAAGTTCGTAAGAGAGTAGGATTTAGTTTTTGAGTAAATTTAGAAATTTGGACTCGTATCTACTAAGTATTTATATATTAGTCCAGTTAATGTTAGGTCTCGGGAGGGAGAAAGTTATGTAGACATTTTTACTCATGTCTTGGCTTTAATTTTCAGATACTTTGAAATAGATTTACTGTTTTCATTTTATGAAACATTTTATGCTAATTGGTTAGTTTTGTTGTGTCACATATGACCAAACCCTTACTATTAACTGAAATAAATTAAAGTTTAAAAAAACTATAAAATACCCTTTTATAGTTAATCGAACTAAATTGTGTAACTTAATCTTTCAGTCGCCAAATCTGGAAATGAGACTTGGAATTAGTCACCAAATGCGGGATGGGATGTGAAAATGGAAAATCGTTAGTCCTGATCAGGACAATGGCACAAAATTATTAAATTATTGCATTGTCATCTGTTCTGGACAAGTGAGCAAAATTTCGAAATAATCTGACCTTTCAAATTGGATAAAAATTGAGTTCAAAGATTCCGTTACATACAAGTGAAGCTTGTGTGTGTTAAAAAACATGCATCTGTAACATTGATAAAACTCTGTAAATTCCAGAGAGGAAGAAAAGAGAAAATAAAATGCTTAAGAAAAGAGTTGAAGAGGGACCATCTCTCTGTTTTAGAATTTTCATGAGGGAAAGAAAAACAACGATTCGGGGTCTCAGTAGTGTAGACAGACTTCCTTTGCAAGGGAACCAAAAATTATATTCCAAAAAACACGCAGATGAAAGCGCCGAGGTGTGACCTCTATGCTAAAACTTATAAGTCTTTTGACCTAATTGGGGATCGAACTCCCTCTTGAGTATCCCATTGGGGACAAGACCACTTTACCGCTTAGGTGCTCTGGGTACATGCCAAGAGCGCTAAAGATTTGTGGGTGCAAAATATTGGAAGGTGGAAAAAGAAAAGAAAATTAAAATTACAGCTAATATTTCTCTTCCTAGTGAATGATGAGTGAAGCATTTTTGCTCTTAAGGGGAAGGACTGAAATGAGATCTATTATGGAAAAAGAAAAGCTTAACAGTTTGATGCTGCGATGCACTCAAAATGACATTGCGATGGAATTTGCTTACAATGATGTCATTAAGGATTTCGTAGTGGTCAAAGTTCGAAGAAAACCTTTGTTGTACTAGTACAATGGCAGTGATTCGACAAAGATTAAGGATATAAAAGTAAAAGATAGTAAAGCAAGGAAAAATATTAAATCAACAAGTTGAAAGCAATTCATGCAATAATGTGTACTCCATACTGTTATTGCAAACGAATTTGTAAATTTACTGCGCTTACAAAAAAAAAGGGGGAGGGGAGTGCGTGATCCCGTAAGATAAGAAACGAACGAGATTGGCCAAGTCATACCACTATCTTCTCCTTACGGCTGCCGGTTGCCAGTCCAGGACACAGCGGATTCATAGGTGGTAGATAATGTAAAGACTCTCCAAAGAGCAAAAACAAAGAATGGAAAAAGTGTAAGAGAGTTGAGGGAAAATCTTTCCCGAACCCAAACTGGAAATGTAAGAACTGAAGGTGCTCTGGAAATTGGAGGGGGCATAATTTGAAGTGCCTAGGGCAGGGATGGCGAACCAGTGGCACGCGTGCCATCAACGGTACGCAACACAATACTTTGGGCACGCCATGATCAAAGCGGTTTGCATTTTTATTCAAAATAACGAAGTTCAATATGAAATATCTCGAGAAACGTGAGGGATCGTTCGCAGTATTCAGCGAGACTTTCTCAGTTCAAAAAATTATCGGAAACGCTCAAGTTTTTAATGTACCTTGATGTGATTTCATTTAAGAAACTGAATTGGTTTCAATTCTATTAGTTGTAAATTGAAAAATTTGAAATGCGACTGATTGATTTTCAGTCTAGTTCAATATGAATTCAAAAATAAATTTGTTGAAAAAAGGAAGTTAGAATTGATTAAAACAGAAAGATTAACAAGCAATATAAGTAAAAATGCTAGTAATGAAATTTTGGAAACATGGAATTCGATTCCAGATATATTTAGCTGTTTGAAAAAACTGGTCCATGCTATTCTAACCATATTTTCATCTACCTATGCCTGCGAGGCATTATTTTCAGAGATGAATAGCATTAAAAACTCGCTTACAGTGACACATGACTCCAATTCAACTTGCATTCTGGTAAAAGTAACATCTTATAATAGTGTTTCTCAAACTGTGGCGCGCGCTCCCTAGCGGGGCGTGATAACTTTGCAAGGGGGGTGCGAGCCTATTGAAAAATCGAAAGCAAAAAATTACTTTCAAAAATTATTTATTTACTGAAAGCAAACAAACAAAATACATTCTGACATAATAAAAAATAAAATACACATTTACACTGACATAATACATTTATGAATCTATCAGTACTGTTCAATGTATTTTGCAATTTATTTATCAATACTAAGTTAAGAACAAGTTTTATAACGATCAGTGACCCCATGAGCTTGCCATATTAACACTTATCTTTATAATTTGATCGGTTCAAATTTAATTACTTTACTTCTGATTTAAAGTTACGCGATTCGTTCCCCAATGCCACAGTTTTCCACGTAGTTACGCATATATGATGTATTGGGGGGGCAATTCTCAATAAGCAAATTCTTTGAAATACGTAAATCCTTTGAAAACCTTTCCAATGACCTATCCCCTACACTACTGGTAATTAAAATTGCTACACCAAGAAGGCGACTTGCTACGAACGTGAAATTTATATGCCAGGAAGAAGGTGCTATGATATGCAAATAATTAAGCTTTTCAGCGCATTCAGACTAACCAGGCACCAGTAGCAACGCCTACAATGTGTTTAAAAGAAAATGCTGTTTAGTCGGTTTCTCATACACAAATTGTATTTGAACGTTGTTACCTGGTGAAAAGTTGGTGTTATGCCTCGTTTAAGAAGCAGAAATGCGTACCAGCATGTTTCTGACTTTGATAAAGGCCGAATTACAGCATACTGGGGTAGCGGCTTATCGTATTGCAGTATTGTTGCTCGCGTCGGTCGAAATAAAGTGCTTGTTAGCAGAATATGGAATTGATGTGTTCAGGATGGTATTACGGAACCTCGCACTGGGCCTCAACGGCCCACCATCACTAGCAGCCGAGAAAACAGGCATGTTACCAGCGTGGACTTAATGGATCGTGCAGCCATGTCACGAGCCCCGAGTCAAGAATTGGTATCGTTTGCAAAACAACAAGTATCTGCACGAAGGTTCAATGACGTTTGCCGGAGCATGTACTCTCAACTCGGAGACCATGGCTGTGGCCCCCCTTGACGCTGCATGACAGAGAAGAGCATACTCATTAGTGTGATCAACGACGAACCTGGGTGCAGAAATGGTGAGGCGTCGTTTTTTCAGATGAATTTAGGTTCGGTTTACAGCATCAATATGGTCGCATCCATGTTTGGCGTCATCGTGGTGAACGCACACTGGCAGCGTGCATTCGTCATCGTAATATTACCCCATCAACTGGAGTGATGGTATGGAGTGCTATTGGATACACGTCTCAGTCGCTTCTTATTCACATTTACGGCACTTGGAACAGTGCGCGTTTTATTTCTGGTGTGTTACGAGCCGAGGCTCTACCCTTTATTCGAGCCATGCGAAACCCTACATTTTAGCAGGATAATGCACGAACGCATGTTGCCGGTAATGTACGGACCTTTCTTGATATGGAATATGTTCAGCGGCTGCCTTGGCCTGCATGTGTTCACTAGATCTCTCTCCAATAAAATAGTCTGGTTCATGGTTCCGAGTGACTGGCTCGTCTCTATACGCGAGTCCCTACGGTTGGTGAGCTGTGGCATCGTGTTGAAGCTGCATGGACATCTGTACCTGTACATGCCATCCAACCTCTGTTTGACTCAATGTCCTGGCGTACAGATGGTGTTATTACTGTTAGAGGTGACTGTTCTGGGTACTGATTTCTCAGGACCCATGCACCCTCATTTCCTGAAAATTTAATCATTTGTTTATTTCCAGTGTAATACATTTGCCCAATAAATATCCTTTTTTTTTATCTGCATTTCTTCCTGGTGTAACAATTTTAATGGCCAATTGTGTATTCGTGTAAAATTTTTTCTCAGCACATCCCGTGATTCGCTTAGCTATTCGACTTTCTTAATGATGCAGCAATTTCACTTTTAAGGAGTATATACATTGGTAGTAAAAAGCCCTGAACCCACTTAATTTTCTGCCTAATTTTCATGTTTGACACTATTGTACTATCTTAACTATTGTTATTGTTTCATGCTGATTTCTAAAATTTGTTCGTTGAATTTATGTAAAATAAGTAATTTTATTAATATTTTGAAAAAAGACATGATAAGACAATCACAAGGCATCTGTAAGAATAAGTTTTTTTCCCAACCAATTAAATACTCCATTATTCCAACCAATTAGAGAGTAGTAGTGATGAAAGTTGGAAAAAAGAACGTGTAGAATGCTTTAGTGTATTGAAAGTAATTGTCTATAACAATTTGAAGTGCGTGGGTGAATAATATTGAAATTATGAGTAAATATTCCTTTATAACGGACGACACAAAATAATATTTTTGAAGGAAAAAGTTCTTCTATGTGCCAGATTGCTACTACAGTACCATGTGGACTTTCTACTCTATCGATAAAATATTTACAAAAATATCTCGGGACACACACAAATTCTATTGTGAACATGAAGCGAAATGGAGGATCTAAAGAAAACAACTTTACGTGAAGATAGGGTATTGCACACAATTACATTTTAAATAAATGGCTTAATTCACCACATATTTTGAAATAATGGATTGTGTCATCGAATATGATTGTGCGCCCTTGAATTGTGAGTGGAAGACAGCTGAAAATTGGATCACGAGGCTTCCACATTCATTCAAAACCATTAATGACTGATTAGAATGGTTAAAGGACCATTTAATATGGACTGTTATAGACTTAGACAAGGTAATATTTGGCGACGAAATCCAGTTTTGCATTTCAGGTAACAAAAATAGTACCTATGTAAGAAGGCACTTTCATAAAGAAATCAGCCTTTAGGGCCTGAAGCCCATGATATAGGATTATATGAAAGGGATGGCATAGGGTTGCACGTGTTTTCGTGTTGTTGAAAGACTTCACATTGTGAGAAGAATAGAGAAAACGAAGGAATACAACAAACAATATACAGAATAATACAAAATAAATTACTACCAACAGTGGGCGATCTTTCTGGGGATCAGCAAGAACAATACTACTCCATATCACCGTGTAAATGTAGTTTAGAAGTGGTTCGAAGACAATATTGGGAATAGAATGAGTAGATCAGGACAGTCTCCAGATCTTAGCTCTATAAAGAACCTACGGCATATAAAATTGGTTACGATATTCTGCAAAAAAAGCACCTTTAAAATAAACTTGAGAACCGAAGCTTTGATGTTTTCTTTCCACTGTGAGGTCATAAAAGAGCTTCATGTGAAATTGGTGCAGTCCACCCCCAAAAAATGTAGAGCCGTAATTAAAGCAAATGGCTGGCCCATAAAATACTGATCTTCAGACATGTAACAATCATGTAATTTTCAAAATGCCTCCTAAATGTACCGGGGATGTAAGGTTATGGTTTATTTTACTACGTGCAATATGCTGTTTCTAAATTGTGTTATTCTGTACATGCAACACATTCTTGTGTTCAGGCAAATGCACTACAAAAAACATTTATTGTATTGAAAACCTAATAAAAGATTTGAAACCAGCATAAAAGAACACATTAGAATCAATAATAATAATTAAGATAGTACGGTAATATCATAACGAAACTTTAAGTCAAACGCAAAAATTAGGCAACAACACCCCCCCAAAAAATTAATATATTCAGTACTTTTTGCCACCACTGTATAAAGTACGAAATCTTGATCACACACACACACAGAATTGATAAATAAAACAGTTCCTTTTTTTAATTCATTAGCTAAACGTAGAAAATTATCACAAGGAAAGAACTGGCAATAATTTATTTTACAAATAAGATCATTCCACTCTACTTTGGCTAAACTGTTCTTATACAAAAATGAAAGAAAAAAAATTGAGTTAAAGAAAATATTAGATCTCTTAGAGTAATTTTTGTAGCATTTTTTTTTCTACAAATGGAATGAATTAATTCGCAACTAATCTAGCAAACTTGTACCTCATTATCTTTTTAACACCACATTAAGGTTATATAGATTGGTTAATACATCTGTAAAGTTTATGTTACCTGAATATGTTTTTCTCTCTAAAAAATGTTCAAAGGTATTTATTTTTTTCTTGATTTCAATAAGAGACAAGCTTAACGGTTGCTTACATTTTCGGTAAAGGTTCCACTAAAATCGTTCAAGCTATTTTTATTTTGGGATTCCACTGACTATCTACTACTTTCTTTTGTCACTTTGCTTCACATAGTTTAATGGAATTGAATTTTAATCTAAAATGATACTACTTATTGTATTCACATTTTTCAAAAGCTAATTATGAAAGCAATTGGATGTATATTGTTTCTACATTCATCAATCTATTGGTTTATTTAAAACAAGACTTTTCCTCCAATACAGTGTAGAATGTTTTATCCTCAATGCAAAGAGACTTTTGGTAGTTTGTTTCTTTGTTCTGAAAAAGTATCCATCCAATTTTCTAAGCAATTTTAAATCATGCATGTTACAGTTCTTTCGAGCGAGCTAATAGAAAAATGCCATCGACGTTTTTGATGTATATGTTAGTTTATCTGAACCACGGTATAATTTAAAAATCGAAGTCTATTTCCTATTCAATTTTTCATTTTGCCTTATTGTAAGTTGTTTGTATGAATTTTGTTTGCGTCCGATAATAGATTTCACTTTTATGATAAAAGTCACGAAAGTAGATAGCCCTAATTTCTTTCTATTCTATTCATTTGAATGATATAAAATACGTAAGAATATAAATCATAGGACTTTTAATATAGATTTTCCGAATTACTAAATTAAAGGTTAAATTTCATCTTATGATCCGTGTGTATTATATTTTTAAGTACGCTTAAAAATAGAGCCGAATCAATTGTATAATCTGATATACTTGAACATGTATTGGTTTAAAGTAAAACTAGTTATTTCCTTTAAATAATACGCTACATAAGTATTAAGGAAATAAAAAGTGCGGTAGATAAATAGTGAAAGAAATAACTTTAATCGAATTATTTCAATATTTGCTGTGTGTGATTTGAGTGTCGTGAGAAGATATTAATTTCATATCTATAAAGAGTGTGTGACAAAAATTTCAAATACAGTCGGAGCTCTATATAAAGAAGTCCCTAAATCCCGAAAAAAAGTTCATTATATGGAAAATTCGCTACATACAGAGGTTTATCTTTCAATTTTCTTTATATAAGTCACATAAAAAATATTTTAAATTCATAAACGCTATGCGTATTAAAAAAGTAATTATTCACACCCCTTTTTGTAAATTAATATATATTTATTTTATATGCGTTCCTTATATAAAAAAAGAAAGAAAGAAAAACTGTAAGTAAAGTTTCTTGACGCCTTTATATCCACTTCCTGAAGAATTCAATTATTTTTTTGATGCTCAGGCACCTACGTTTTGTAATTTTCGAGTAACAAGAAACGAAGTTACCAGTACGACTGATCAAGTATAAAAATCAACTGAGATTAGCTCAAGGACACGAGACAACTCCCCCGAGGGTGAAAGGGGTATCGAAGATGTTTCTAGTTAATTGTACAGTTGGGGGGTTAAAGGTTGTACTTCTTGCATGATGAAACGCTGAGAATTCTATTGCTTTCAGCGAGTTAGGCACTTAATAAAACCAGTTCAAGATTTATGACTACCATAAAATATGTTAATTTGAAATGTCAAGAAATACGTTAAAAACAGAGAGAAAAAAAATCGAATCACAAGAAAAAGAGTTCGTTACATAGAAAACTCACTTCGCTATTGGGAGGTTATTTTAAGAAGCAAATCGGGAGATGTTCTTAATTCCGGGAAAAAGTTCGCTATATAGAATAATTCACGATATAAAAGTTCGTAATATAAAGGTTCGACTGTATTTCATATTTTCTGCCATTGTCTTAGCCGTTAATTTTAGTAGGATTATTTTTTTTTAATTTAATTTTTTAATATAGCTTTTAAAATTATTCCAAAAATAAATTTATATTATTTCTTTGTAACAGAAAAATGAAAAAAAAAATATTCTTTTTTATCATTGAATGCTGTACCTTCCATTCTTTCTATGCAATGCTTTACTTTAGATATCCACACTTGCAAAGATCCTGGAGTTCACTAATATTTTTGAAGGTGCAATGGATGTTTAGGAGAAAATGATTATGTGGATGTTTTAAATTGTGATTTATAGTTCTTAATAATCCATCTTGTGAGTTTTATTTATTTAGACTAATATATTAATATTTGTTTACTGAACAAAATTACTGAAAAAAAATGCATATGAAGGTAGCATTTTCAACTCTCCCAAGACGATTATTTTTGAGATTAATAAGTAATAGTTATTTGTACTAAGCCCTTAATTTTTCTTAGAAATTCTCAAATGACTTACACGTTTTGTTTGATTTCATTTTACGTCTGAATCAATACGAGGGCTGTTGGTGATGGACCTTGTAATTTTGACCCGCGATCATGTAATGAAGACACCTGAGTTGGCACCCTCTCCAAACTTTCACAACATGCCAATGTAAGGACTTTGTGAGCCACGACAGATTTAACACCTCTAGACGGCGGATCTACAGTAGTATCTGGACGCGAGCCCATGATTCGACAACCCCAAATTCGTGATTATGACCACTGTACTATCTGTTCTTACAAATCACATACAGTAGAAGCTGTTTTTGTGCGGTCCTTTTTTATGTGATTTTATTTTTGTGCGATCTTATTTATGTGCTACATGAATTTCAATGGTTTTGGTGCCACTGTAATGTTTTCTATCTTTGTACATATATTCACTTCAGGACGCTCTGTTTATTTGCTATAAACAATCTCCCGACAATGCACGTTCAATTGCTTTCTCTCAACGCTCTAGATTGAAGACAACTGTTAATGACAGGTACATCATCAGTAATTTGATAGATTATGAAGTCGGACAGGAAGAAACAGATTCTTTTGGGAGAGGATAAAATATATGCAGATATACAGCTTTTCCAACAAATCTGAGAATTATTTTCTTAAAATAGATATCAATTTCGAAAGGAGTTTGAAATTCGAAAAAGAGCTTTGATCATACATATCTGGTTATCGCGACGTTCACAAGCAACTGACCATCTAATCGTCGTCGCAAAAACTTATCATTTACTTTATAATGCCAAAATAATAAATCAATTGAGATTGTATCTTAAATAGATGTAAACAATTTTGAACTAATTCATCACAGGAAAATGTACGCTTTAGATTACGGTGAATAGCAGTGAATTATGCATATGCATTTTGTGTGAAAATTATATGTATACAATAAGAAATTAAATATTTTAAAAATGTTTCCAAGTGTAAATTAGGTATTTATTTTGATTGGAAGCACTGTGGAACCCCCCCTGGGTCTCACCTTGGACACCAAGATTAATTTGAGGCAAAGAACCACTAAGAGCCATTTTGGTTTAATAATAATATTTATTTATTATTTCAATTTCTCAAAAAAAACTCTAATAACATATAATACTTTTATGTTGCGCCAAATAAAGGGATTTACCTTTATACTAAATTAAATTACGAATGATGAAACTAATTAATAATTACGCTTAAGATCAAGTAAGGTCTACCGAAGTAGGAGATCCGAGAAATACACGTACTCGAATTCTTAACTTTCACTAACTTTAACTAATTCGACTAAACTAACGCTTATTTTAAGCGTACGTAAATTATATTTACCGCTGGCTATATCAGCTTTCTGGTACTTCCGTTGAATAGCAGCACGGCGTCTTCACGATTCTAATATCCTGGAATCCTCTAATATTGCGGTTAGTTTCTGGCTCAATAGCCTTCCATCATCTACATTGCTAGATTACAACGCTCGACACTTAAATACCTTAGCTACTTTGCATATCCCGTTCATCTTTCTGCAGTTGATCGGAAATAAACGCGAATTTATATTCCCCAAAAAGACGCCTAAGAAGATTAGTGGAAAGGTTCCGTACAGATTCGTCACAATTCCCTCCAAAAAGAATACGGGATTTATTCGAAGGTCACAAAAACGGCCTGAAAATAAATTACGTAACCAATTCCTAAACTTGATTTATAGTCCCGACGACTTTAATATATATGTCTAACAATCGGGTACTTAACAAATTCTCCTTCTTTAAGGGAAGGGAAAAAAATTACGACCTAAAACTGCCCTTTAAAAGACGTAACATTTACAGAATTAAATTTCCCTACACCACGCCCATTGGCTACGAGGCGAGGGAAAAACCACCGAAATGGTAAAAACCTGCCTATGTGGTTTCCTTAATTACTTATGATATAACTATACAACCATATTCTCACTTACACCTTGATTCTTTGCTCGCTATACAATGCTCAGGGTCAGCTACCCTGAAATGAGAACCTCTTTAAATTTTGTGAAGAAACAAACATACAGAAATTCATTCATTTTTTTACATAACATTTTCATATACATCAATTAAAGCATCTGTCTCCTTAACATTCCCATTCCATGCATGCTGCGCTTGTTAGTATTAAATGTTAGCCCTACCTAATTACGCCGCGTCCCAAGTCACCAGATGTGAGGCAAAATATACACATACATATACATACAATTTCAAACATTTTTCAAAAAACCAATAAAACAAACAACCAAAGGAATTGTCGCATCTTAGCGAAGTCATACATAGAAGTAAACAAATGCATTCTTACAAATGTTTTCTCCATATTTATACAAAAAAATTAATACAAAAGCTGATTTTTCTCATCAAGAAAAAACACACTCATTGTAGTGTCCACTTTTGCTTGGCTTCTTAAATTAAAAATCCGCCCGTGACTTGCTTCATTGCAATAATTCTTCCGACCACCTGTTCGAAAGCAGAAAAAAAGAAACGATACAACCTGATTTTTTTCTTTGTCCTCTATTCGCTCCTATCCACCGGATCTCCATCTAAGGCTTCCATACTGAGGCTCCTTCTCCTGATGTTGTTCTGCGGGATACTGTCGATTCCGATGCTCCTCCGCTCCTCTGGAATTCCTTCGAGCTGTTTTCCTCGGCTGCGTAGGTAGTAAGGACAAGGTCTCACTGCTGTCGCCTGTTTAGACCGGACTGGTCTCCTCTCAGCTGCCCTGTTGGTTCCGCTTGTAGTTTTCCTTGTCTCCCGGGCCTTGTCGTATTGTCCACTCTTTTCCTGCTTGCTCCCTTCTGTAGGTGGCGTGCCCTGCCTGGTATCTCTTTGATATGAGGGACCTGGAATGGACTGTGATCCCTGAGAGGGGTTATTAGATCTTCTATATTTATAATTTCGAGATGAAACCGAGGACGGAATTGCTCTTTTTATCCCCTGTTTTGGTTCAGGGGTTGGTCTTTTCTGGTCCCTATGTTCGGACCCCTGCAGAGATCTTTTTCTGCATATTTTGGACCGCTTTAAATCCTTCCTGTCCACTGACCCATTTGACCCTTCTTTACGTTTCAACCTCGGATCCTCCCATCCGGCATTACCCTTATTTGATTTACGACCTTTACTCTCCTCACTCGAGGTTTTTCTAGATTCTTTGAACCCTGGGTGTGATCTACTTGACCCATTACTAGACCTCTGTCCTTCATATAGTGTCTCAACATGACTATCCGAACTAATCGTGTCGGATTGTCGTGGATGGTATACTCGCACCTGGTCGATATTAACTGTGACCCTTTTACCTTTCTTCCAAATAATTAACCCTCTAAGTGGATACCTTCCTCCTGAAAAGTTATTCCGAAAGCGTTTTACTCTTATTTTGCTATTGCCTTCAAAAATGCAACATACTTCAATTCTTTCCCCCTTTTAAAACTTGGGAGGTCGAAAGGGGACAATTTTATGACTTAGTCGGCGTCTTTGTTCAGTGAGAACCAGGATAAGCTGTTAAGTTGCCTTGGGCAATCTTGTATGAAAACCGTAGTTCTACTATATCGTTTCCCCATAGATTCAGTCACAGTAAAATTAAAACAAAACGCAGGGTAAAACAAAACATGAAATAAATGGCGTGTTAAAAGTTGAAAAATAGTTATATTTTCTTCAAACACAATTTATTTTTCTGTCATTTTTTAAAAATTAAAAAAATATTTTGGTATTGCGATTTGAACCAGAAAAAAGCATCCTGTATTCATTTTTGAATATGAGAATTTCCGATTGAATTTTGAATTTTCGATCTTCTTGTATTAAATAAAAATATCTTTTCTACATCGGCATTTGTGATGGACATAACACACATTCAGTCAATAATTTTTAATTTTAATGGGGGATATACTTCTTCAAATGCGCATGACAGTACTTCTAACCATTTTCTACTCAAGTTAAATTTCTTATCGTTCTGTTTCTTTTATTACAAGGAAAAATGTCACACATCGATAACTACATTTTCACACAATTCAGTCATTACAAATTTTATTGTGAGAAAAGTTCTCCCTAATTAATTTTGTTTTTCAAAACAGTACACTTAAAACAATTTTGTTCAGTGAAGTTAACCGACAGTTCCACAATGTATTCATACCAAATTTTAAAAACAAATTTAACACTTGGAAATGTATCCTGTATTAAATTTTTCAGTATACACAAATATTTCCTGCTGTAGGGAAGATATAGTATGAGATGAGGTGTGCGGTTGTGAAGGAATGTTTTCGTACGTGTAGACTATTTTTGAAAATTTAAATATCACTGAAGCTGATCATACAACTGCAAATGAGCTTTATTTTAATGTGTGCTGGTATCAAAGTAAAACACTTTACAATATTAAACAGCCTATGGGTTTATACTCAATATCAAACTATACGCAAAATGGCTTACAACTTCTATTTAAATTGTAAAGAAACTGAAATATAAATATATCTTACTGCAGTCAAAATATTCATAATATGTAAGTATCCTATTTCCCCACTTATTTCTGTACATTTTAAAAACTGTAGCTGAATGCAATTTTTTTATATTTATAAACGAGTCATAACAGCTCACACAGTCGTAAAAATGTCCTTATCATTTTTAAATATACTACTATAAAACGTATATGGATTGTAAGATCAGTTGTAAAATCCTAAAAGCTTTTAGAGTAGCTAAAAACATGTAATTTTGGATTGATCAAAATTTTAATATAATACACAAATATACATTTTATTAAGCAAATACATTTGAAAAATCAAACTTCCATCTGAAATAAACGTAATTGAAAGAAAAATGTTTAATTGCAAATGAGTGGAAATGCATGTTTATTTAAGGGGTATCCCCAAAGTGAGGTAATCCTCAAACTTAAAACTGAAAATCAGAGGCACAACAATCCATGAGGGCCAGGAACTACTGTGCCCATCATAATACACGTCACCATTGGACGCTGAGGTGCATGAACAGATGTTTCCGATTTGGTGGTCTGTCTGAAGAGAGACCTTCAGTGTTTAAGACCCGAAGCAAGCTTGGTACTCATTTATCGACCCAATGTAGCGGGGATGAAAGGCAGAGTCGACCTTGCGCAGCCCGTTAATAGCACCCCAGACCTGTGGTGGAAGCACTATACACTTTCCACTCGATCCTATTCGGTGAAAAATAAAATTTAATGTTAGAATCTTATATAAAATCCCTAATGAATGAGGGAGTCCAACCCTTTTTTTCATGTAAACTGTTTAGACGGAAATGGTTAATTATGAACATTTCACAAGTTGCATAATTTAAAATTAACCGTTATAGTTTACATAAATTTTTAAGGGTACAAAAGGTGTATTTCGGCTGCACGAATTAATTTTAAAAAGGAATACGGTTACGAAAAAGTAGTACAAATCTATCTAAAGTAGGGTTGGTTACCTTACATATTGTCAAACACAACAATGCATTGGAAGCCAATTCCACAATTCGTTGTTATAAAAATGTATGGAACATTACAAGATTTATTTTTGCATTTGTAATTTATATATATATATAATTTTTCCTGGGAACTTTAAAAGCTAGAGCGGCATCCATCAAAACCGCGGTTCTCTCTCTGTTTTTCCAGATCGCCCCTGACTAAGCCGGCTCTGCCATAGTAAGTGAAAATGCCGTATTTTGTTTGTCAAGATCATTTTATAGCAGACTGCATTTTTCATGTATTTTTAGATGGTCGTTTTATATTTTCTACATCAATATCTTAATGTCTGAATTTAAAATTACATAAAATTCTTGACATTCGCATCAATGACCATGATAATTTTTATTAGTATATGAATGTGTCATCAAACGATTACATGATTAATATTAACATATTATTTTAACCATTTAATTATTATTATGTATAACATAACGCACACAAATTTTCTGAACTTTAAAATAAATATTTCGAAAACTACTTCAGATATACTCAAAATTTTTCATTCCTACCCTTTAGCTTCTCAGTTTTGCTTCTATGTAAGAATTTATTGTAATTGTATATTCATCAATTTTTTTAGTATATTTTTTGCTCTTAGCATGCGCTTTTCAACTGAATTGTATGAAATCTTCGAAATATATTAAAAAGATACCAAATAAGCTATATATAATAAAATTTGAAATTTTTATTATACTCAAACAATTGCTAAAACTTATGGTAAATAGTTTTTAACTGCGTGATGCATTTTTTTTTTCGAAATTTCAAATGGAATTTCTAACATAAAATTTCTAGCTTTATACTATCGAGATTTAAAAAAAATATCCAGATTTTAATTACTTATTCATTTAGCCTATAAAAAAAATAAATGTTGAGGTATTGTGTATAAATAGATATTTTTGAACAATAATTCGAATGTTTTGAATAGCTCGAATTTAAAATTGATTTTTATATTTATTTATATGCATAAATGTCTACTGTAAATGTTTCCGTATATTTTTGATTACCATTTATTCAAACATTCAAGTTATAAAAAAAATGTGTGAAAATCTTCATTCATGTTCTCTTTGATGTAAACTGAAGTTGAAGCACTTAAAATTCAAATATAATTCGGTGTATTTTAACAATATATAACTAGGCACACTGTACTTAAACTTCCCTGAACACTTGGGCTTTGAAATCTAAAAAAAAAAAAAAAAAAAACTAATAAATCTTAATTAGTTTTTTTTTTTCGTTATTATTTTTATCAAAGTGTAAGAAAATGTTTCAAATGATTTGATGAAGTTTAAATTTATTCATTTTTAGTGGTTGGAAAATTGAAAAGATTTCAAATTTTAAAGAGTTTGGTGTTTTATTAATTTTTTCGGTATCTTATAATAAAATAATCATGTTTCAAAAACTGAAAGCTTTGATTAAAATAAGAAAAATGAAGCGAAATAATATACTTAAAAAAAGATATAATTTGTCTAACTATATAAAATAGCAGATTGCACTGACACGCCCCAACTTGTTACAGTTTCAAATTAATATGAAACCAAAAGGAATTATAACATATTTTACATATGCGTTGGGACTTTTCAAAACTTTTAAAATACGATGTAACGAATAAACACTTCCAGGGGTCTAAAGAAATTTCCCTTCGATTTTTTACGAATGCTCCAGGGTCAAAACACGGGGTTTCCTGCGAGCCATAAAACTTCCCCTCAGTGTCCTGCTGTGTTGCTTCCACCGTCCCCAATTATCTTTCAAGATGTTAAACCTTTAAAAGGGGAAAAGATTTCAGAAAAGTGCGGCTAATCCGCTTTTGAAAACGTTACTTGAAGGCAGAAAAATCAGTGCAGTCCATTTTCGAAGCATCTTTACACTGACGGAATTTTCCGTGCTATCCGGTTAGAGGGTTAAATTGTTATTCCGAACCTCTAACACTCTATATGGCCCTTCAAACTTAGGCATAAACTTTCCGACCACTCTCCTACCCGCAGCACTTATAAAATGAGTTTGTACCAACACCAAATCATTTACTTTGATGTTAACTTCTCTCCTTTTCCGATTATAATATTTTTCCCAATTTTTGTGTTGTTTCGGCATATTCTGTCTTGCTTCAACGAATAATTTCTCAATGTTTCTTCCTACGTATTCAGCACCCACTGTGACATTTATTAATTTACTAAAAGGTGTTATAATCTTTCTGCCTAAGAATAACTCCGCCGGAGTTTTATTTGTTTCATTCACTGAAGTGCGCAGCGCGAAAGCGAACTCATGAAGAAATCGGTCCCAGTTTTCGTGATTTTCTTCTACAAAACAAGCTATCATCTGGACTAAATTGCGATTAACTCTTTCCGTTAGATTTGCCTGCGGCCGATATGTTACCATTTTCATATGTTTTATGTCCAACCTGTGACTTAGGTGTTCAAATATCTTGGATATAAATTGGGGGCCATTATCACTAATCAAAGAAATTGGAGCTCCATAACGTGAAATATAATTTTCAAAAAGGGCGTTAGCTATGGCCTGGGCCGAAGCGTTTCGTAAAGGAATAAGCTCACTCCACTTAGTGGAGTGGTCAGTTATTACCAATAAAAATCTATATATTTTGGGTCGGGATGCGGGGTAGAGGCCTAATAGGTCTAACGTTACAATTTCATTGGAGTAATTCGATACTATCGGAATTAATCGACCAGCGTAACGCGTTTTTGTAATTAAATTTTTGACACCGGTCACAGGTTGATACATATTCAAATATATATTTCCTCATATATGGAAAATAACATGTATCGCATAATTTTAAATAGTTCTTCCTCTTTCCTAGATGGCCTGCTAATAGCAGATCATGAAATTCTTGCATTATTGCTTCGCGAAGAGATCTAGGAATGTACACTCTTAGTTCTCCAAGAGTTGCAGAATATTTCGCGCAAAAGAGTAGACCATCTATAATTTTAAAATCCTGGGACCAATTCTCGCATATAGTTGCATTAACGGAACCGTCGTCTGGGTTTTCTAAATAACGATAGATGTGTCCTAACTCAGGATCTTCCCTTTGCTCTCGAATGAGTTGTTCTCGGGAGTTTAATGCGAGGGCTCGAAGAGCTGCGCACGAAATTTGTGATCCATCCATATTGCCTTCTGGATTCCGAGATAATACATCCGCGACTACTTTTTGGACACCCGTACGATGTTCCCATTCTATGTTGAACTCGGATAACTTCAGTGCCCATCTGATCACCCGACTAGATAAGTTTTTCCCATTCGTTAGCTTTGTTAATGCCGCGTGGTCTGTGATTACCTTCACCGGCAGGGATCCGAAATAAGTTTTAAACTTATTTAATGCCCATATCACCGCCAAATATTCGCGTTCAGTAACAGTATAGTTTCTTTCCTCTTTATTCAGCGTTCTAGACGCGAATGCAATAGGTCTGTGGTTTTGATTAAGCTTAGCACCAATTCCGACCCCACTAGCTTCAGTAAATAAGTTAAACTGTTCTGTAAAATTCGGCAACTGCAAAACTGTTGCCTTTGTTAGTGCTCGTTTTATTTTTTCAAAAGCATCCTGTGCTTCTATTGACCAATTAAATTTAGCCCCCTTTTTCTTTAACCGATATAATGGTTCACATATATCTGCATAGTGTGGTATAAACTTCTGATACCACCCCACCATCCCTAAAAACTTCGACACTTCCTTATTATTTTTAGGTGGTTTCATTTCTGCGATTGCCTTGTGCCTTGACTTTACTATTATCGGTTTTGATCCCTTCTTTACTAATTATGAGACCTAAATACTTCAATTTGTCACGTGCGAAGTGACATTTTTCTTTGTTTAGAGTTAGCACGGCGTCTCTCAACAATGTAAATACCTGATTCTAATGATCTATGTGTTCATTAAACGATGGAGATGTTATAATAACATCGTCCATATAAACCATCCCAAAACGCCCAATAACAGGTTTTAATATAATGTCTATGGCCTTTTTGGAAATTTGGCGCCGCCCCTGAAAGGCATTCGGAGGAATGCAAAGGTGCCATTGCGAGTTATAAACGCGGTTTTCTCGATATCTTTCGGACTAATCGCCAATTGAAAATAACCACTTTTTAAATCCAATTTCGACATGACGCCGGTATGCGGAATGTTTGTGATTAGATCATCAATCACCGGTAATGGATATCGGGGGTATTTAGTTATGGCGTTAAGTTTGCGATAATCAATCGCGAATCGATACACCTCTGGAGAATCTGGAGGAAGTTCATTATTCCTGCGCGTTAAAACTACTGGTGACGCGTATGGGGACTGAATACTGATTGTACCCTCTTGTAACATTTTCTCAATGTGATAATCGATTATTCCTTGTTTGACCCTGTCATATCTGTAGGATCTTGACACTACCGGTCCCTTGTCCCCAGTATTGATTTCATGGTATAAAACATGAGTTAACCCCGGCTGATCTGAAAATAGTCCTTTAAAACCATTAAATAAATTCCTTAATTTTCGCTTTTGACCTTCACCGAGCGTTGTATTTGATAGATCAATCTCGACCGGCTTTTCCACTTTTGGCAACTGCTTAATTTGGTCATCTGGAATGATCAAAGATTTCTGATTGAAATGTAACGTCAATTTGGACTCTTTCATAAGATCAATGCCTAAAATTCATTGGTACTGCATATTGTTAAGAATGGGAAATTCCCAGGTTTTCTGGAATTCTCGGATCCGAATTTGTAATTCGACCCGACCCAAGTGACAACACGGGGCTCCCTGGGCCATCACTACTCTATCTTTCGACTTTTGACGAGGTCTATACGAAAAATATTTGCGATAGACCTCCTCTGATATGAAAGATTTCTCCGCTCCCGTATCCCAAAGGGCTGTAATGAATGTCTCATTTAAAAGAATGGGAACATACGGTAAATCGACTGAAGTCATGCGTAATGAGGATACTCTAATAGTTCGGTGTTACGTATCTGGAGGATTTTCCGTACATCGCAATCGATCACCCCCATACTCGCATCGATCGCTTAAAAGTTTAAATATCTGTTTTGATCATTCTGACCCCAGAAAGCCATATTCCTCGAACCACCTTGTCGACCGCCTTGATTGTGGAATCTATGATCCGATTGACCACCTCGGCGTCGCCCATCGAATCTCCGATTATCCGCAACACCTTGACTCTCAAATCTATTGAACTCTCTCTCTGGTCTGCTATTGTCCGCGTATCTATTGTTCCCTCTAATTTTCCTGTCGATTCCTGTTAGGGAAACGATTGTTCTCGCTTCGTTTTATATCTCGGGATTCCCAACTCGAACCTCTGATCTTTCTATTTAGAAACCTTTCCTTATACTTATCAATTATTTGTAGAAGATTAGATGTGGTTTGCGGATGCCTAACCTCTACATAATCTAAAATCTGAAGGTTCTAACCTACTAATAATATGATCGATCAATTTTTCCTCCGTCATTTCGAGTTTTAAGATTTTGTAGATTTTTAATAAGTCATACACAAAATCAGACGTATTTTGATTATGCTTTTGAGATAATGTGAAAAAAACGAGTTTCTAGATCCGACCTATTTCTAACCACGGGGAACTGTTCTGACAAAGCTTGCTAAGTGCGCGTAATCCGTCGTCTTGTCTTCAACAACCCTACAACCTAGAACCTCAAGCCAATCTAGTGCCCTTCCTGTGAGATGACCCTTTAAATATGCACAAGCTAGTTGTGTAAGTATCTCGTAATATGTTAAGTTATTATCTATATTTTCCAAGAATCTGCCACGTTCTCCACCCCCGAAAAATACTGCTCAGGGATGATTCGAAAATTAGATCCGACTCTATACTCGCGATTTACTCGTTGGGCGCCTCTGTGGAGACCCCCCTGGGTCTTACCTTGGACACCAAGATTAATTTGAGGCAAAGAACCACTAAGAGCCATTTTGGTTTAATAATAATATATATTTATTATTTCAATTTCTCAAAAAAAAAACTCTTATAACATATAATACTTTTATGTTACGCCAAATAAAGTGATTTACCTTTATACTAAATTAAATTACGAATGATGCAACTAATTAATAATTACACTTAAGATCAAGTAAGGTCTACCGAAATAGGAGATCCGAGAAATACACGTACTCGAATTCTTAACTTTCATTAACTTTAACTAATTCGACTAAACTAACGCTTATTTTAAGCGTACGTAAATTATATTTACCACTGGCTATATCAGTTTTCTGGTACTTCCGTCGAATAGCAGCACGACGTCCTCACGATTCTAATATCCTGGAATCCTCTAATATTACGGTTAAAGTTTCTGGCTCAATTGCCTCCCATCATCTACATTGCTAGCTTACAACGCTCGACTTAAATACCTTATCTATTTTGCATATCCCGTTCATCTTTCTGGAGCTGATTGGAAATAAACGCGAACTTATATTCCCTAAAAATACGCCTAAGAAGATTAGTGGAAAGGTTCCGTACAGATTCGTCACAGCACTTTCTCATAAATTTCGTAAATAGTTCACGTATTTTCTAAGTTCGATTTTTTCTATGCGGTTCCTTTCTGCCGTATAAATTATATTTCTGTAGTATGTCGACAAAATTGTTTGTTATATGTAAGTATTTATGAAATATTTTCAAACATTTTTTGTGTAGTTTCTTTTTATACAGTCCCTATCTACCACACAAAAACAGGTTTTACTGCGTATAGTTCTACGTTTTTTAATGCCTATTTTATATGATACAATTCATTTATTTAATGGTAAGGTAGAATTATTTACTTACTTTTATTTAAATATTAATGAGTGGTTTCGGGCTTGACTTTATTTATGTACAGAATCGTAATGTAAGTAGAGTTCAGATATTAATATCAACAATTTAACACTAGTGTGGATTTTTGGTAGGTTAGAACTAATCTATCACCAGAAAAAGAGTCTTGTAATTCTGAGCAATAGTCGTATATATAAAAAATGGACTTGAATTTACTATCGTAACTTCACACTGTGCCATATGAATAACTAGTTGAATTTAACATACGATAGACTATAGACCCAATTTTCCCTACATCTGATTTCTTATAAAATAAGGATTTTAGCATTGTCAATCAAGAAGTTTATGATCATCATCTATCAGTTACTGTGACCTGGAATAGTTTTGAAAAGAGGGCATATATAATTAACTTTTTTAAATCACTCGTTCCCGATTCATTTCAGTATTCCCAGGGATCAGAGTACCATTCTATATGATACATATTATACAAATGTACCCATCACATATACAAAGAAATCTGCTGCTCTTTTTTGCGGGAGAATGAAATACCTAAGAAGGGAAAATGGTGAGTATCTTATCAGGGGTGTAGTGAGAAACTTCGCATGAGTGTGTGCGTGGGTGGGGATCCCCAACTTCGATTCCAACTTCGATTCACATCTCTAAATTAGTTTGAAACTTATTAAAAGTTCGGTTCATAGAAGCTCTTATGGTAAGGGTTACAGTAACGCTACGCTACTGTATTCTATAGATACAGCATGGGAATACTTATACACTACTGGGCATTAAAATCGCTTCACCAAAAAGAAATGCAGATAACGAAATAATATTTTTTTGGACAAATATATTATACTTGGAATAACAAGTGAATTTATTTACAAGAAATTTGGGTGCACAAATTCTGAAAAATCAGTACCCAGAACAAACGCTTCTGGCATTAATAACAGCACTTATACGCCTGAGCATTGAGTCAGACAAAGATTGGATGGCGTGTACAGGTACAGATGATCATGCAGCTTCAAAACGATGCCACAGCTCATCAACCGTAGTGACTGGTGTATGGCAACGAGCCAGTCGCTCGGCAACCATGGACCAGTCATTTTCTATTGGCAAGAGATCTGGTGAACGTGTAAGCCAAAGCAACAGCTGAATATTTTCCGTATCAAGGTAAGCTCTTAAAATACCGGCAACATGCGGGCATGCATCTGAAACGTAGGGTTTCGAAGGGCTCTAATAAAGTGTAGAGTCACGGGCCGTAAAACACCCGAAATGTATCGAGCACTTTTCAAAGTGCCGTCAAAGCAAACAAGAGGTGACCGAGAAGTATACCCAATAGCACCCCTATACCATCACGCCATGTGATGTGCCAGTATGGCGATGGTGAATGCACGCTGCTAAAGTGTGTTCACCACGATGCCCCAGACACAGAGGCGACCATCTTGATGCTTTTATCAAAACATGGATTCATGTGAAAAAATGACGTCTCGCCATTCGTTCACCAGGTTCATCGTTGATCTCACCGTTGAAGACACTCATATCTGTGCTGCAGCAGCCATGGTCCCTGAGCTGAGAGTCCACGTTGCTGCAGACGTCGTTGAACTGTCCATGCAGCACTTGCTGTCTTTCAAATTAACCCAATTCTTGACTCTGGGCTCGTGACGTAGCTGAACGACCCATTAAGGCCATGCCACTAGCATGTCTGTCTTCTACGCTGCTAGTGATAAGGGGCCGTTGAGATCCAGCACGGTGGCTTTACGTATTACTATCTTAAACCCATCGAATCCATATTCTGCTAACGGTCATTGGTTCTCGACCGACACGAGCAGCAATATTGGTATACGATAAACCGCAATCCCAGTACGCTACAACTCGATCTTTATAAAAGTCTGGTAGACATTCCTACTTCTTAGACGATGCATCGTAACAACTTTTCACCAGGCAATAACTTTCAAAAGTAATTTGTGTATGAGAAACCAGCTGAACAATTGTCTCATTTAAACACATTGTAGGTGTCGCTACCGGCACCTGCTTTGTCTGAATGCGCTGCGCTGAAAAGCTTATCATTTGCGTATCACAGTACTGTCTTTCTTTCGCTTAAATTTTACTTCTATAACCTGTCACCTTCTTGATGTAGCAATTTTAATAGCCAGTAGTGTATTTAGAAAAAAATACGTAGTCGTAAGGGGCAATTTGAGATCAACTTCTATCGGATAATTCAATTTTATAATAATGCTTCAGATTCACAGAAAAGTTTGCTTGAAACTTTATTAAATGTAGCTGTTTTCCCACAGAAATATTTTAGGTTGTCTGTAATTTGCAATATTATTAGAAGAGTGTTACATTATTAGCTCCTAACATGACTATTTCTCCATAGAAAGAAGCCAGTATTTACTTCGCATGCATACATTACTTTATCCTTGCAAATAATTTTAATTCGTTCACCTTAGAGAGCAATCTGTGCTTTGATTCCTTACTCATTAGATTTACAATAAAGGAATTTGTGAATTTTAAATGGAATTATAAAAAAAAATAAATTCCGAAATTGATAAATATAATTTACAAAAATTCAATATAAAATTAATTTAGGAATGTAATGAATGATAATAATCTAAAAGAGTGCTTCTTAATTTCCAGCTTAATGATTTTGTTAATATGTTATCTCTCAATCAAGAGAAAGACAGAAATGATATTTTTTAAATGAAATTACAAAATTAAAATGAGTATTCTGTGAAACTTTTATTAGAGCAAAAATGAAAGTTTTGGAAATAGTGATTATCAAAGCATTCTATAAAAAATGAGATCATTAAAGAAATTAAAAAAAAAATATAAAATTTATCTCTCTTAATGATGATTATTAATAAAAAAAATCATCATTTTTTTATTCAATTACTTACGAAGTTCACATATTGTACTTTATATGCAATTCACAGTCGCATTAATTCTGTGTTTTAATTCATTAAACTTTAATTGTAATCATATCAGCTTTTGAATTGAAATTTTGTTTGCTTTTCTGAACATATAAAACATTTCATCAAGAAATGAGTATAATTAAAAATTTTGGAATGATTTTATAAAAATAGATTTAACGGGCAGAGAGAGAATATGTAAGTAGATATTCCTGTTTATAAAAAATATACAGATTATAGTTTTTGCAGCATTTTAACCGTAAAGTAACACGCGGTTTTCAAAGAATTAATTATAAAAGGAATTAAATATTTACTATATTTTACCTTAAGACCGAATTATATTGAAATTAGAGCATACTTAGAGAAACATCACATGCCATGTAACTTTATAAATTAATTTGGAAGTCTTTGTACTCTTTTAATAATGAGATAAAACGTTCGTATTTATTAAGGAAAAAAAATCTTGAGACAAGAACACATGAAGAAAAACTCTAAGTGCTCCAAATATTTCTCTTTTAGTATTAAACTCTAATGTGAAATAAGATATAACAACGCAGTGAGCAATACATGAATCATCACTATTAACTGCTTCATATACAACCCAAATTAGTTATCAGTTTACAGTTTGTCAATAAAACTTATTTAAGAATACTCATCAGTCCAAACTTAAAAAATAAAATAAAAATCATTCTCTTATAAATCTGAATAAATCTGACGCAATTGCCTTAGACGATTTAAAGCATGTCTTATATCCGAAATATGACTACATGTCTCCTTCATAACTTAATAAAACGCTTTTGAAAACCAGTAAAAAGTTTTATTCTTTGAAAGTTCGTATAACGTAGATTATAATTATTATTTTGAGAAAAACTTTTCTTGTAGTTCGGTAAGGGAAATGTCACAACAAATTACGAGATTTTCTTTCTTCTATTTAAAAGCAAATCTGAACAAGTTTTCGTGTTTAGAGAAAATAGAACAAGTAAACGTCAAATATATTTTATCAGATCTTCTAAATATTTGTTTGTTAAAGTTTAAGGAAAAGTGTTTTTATTCAGTAATGAATATTAAACTTTCACTTCGTATTACAATTAAACAAACATTCATTTTTTATTTTTGAATATTTTTAATTGGCATACATTTGATGTATATTGTTATATGAATTAATTTTTCAAAATATATAAGAAAATTAATTAAATTGTTAAATAAATTTTATTAGCTGAAATATTTAAAATTATAATTTTATAATCATTGTCTTCATTGGATCAATATATTTTCGGAGGGGAGAGGGGAAAGGTTCTCAGCCAAGAATTCCTACTCATGCCCCGTGACTGAAACTGAATTTAAAATAGGTTTAGACAAAAATTCTTACATCACATGACACCCTTCCTAATCTTAAAATAGCAAGGTTAGTTTCCTATACGAAATGGGGGATTTTCTATATGAAAGGACTCCAGGATATCCTCATAAAACGTATCATTATTTGCGACAGAGATAATTCTGAAACATTACCTGATTCGCTCGAGAATCAGAATTTAATAATACGCAGAAAACCAACTTAATAATATGTTGACACAACTAAAAGATTGAACAATGATAGTTGACATTCACAACTATACTGTAAATAAAAATACTTTCTTAGACTGCCTCTCTCCCCAATCCTTAACCCTCAATTGAGATAAAAGTATAACTATGAAGATAAAGAGCATTACACGGATAAAATGATTAAAAATGTTTTTGCTGCTTTTCACTATTCAAAATTACCACTGTTCCTCAGAAATTACACTAAAACTCGGTTACTTGGAAATTTCAAGAAATGCAGCGTCACTTGTACTTATGCACGCTAGACCACAATGAATCAAAACTAGTTATTTAGAATAAAGGCAAGTTTGTATCTCTCTCTCTCTCACTCACTCACTCACTCTCTCTCTCTCTCTCTCACACACACACACAAACACACACACACGTCAGGTAAAGATCCATCCAGCTCGAAAGCTACTAATGTATCATCTCTTTTCGATCCATTCTCTGCAGGATAGCTTAGAAAGTGACTTAATTAGATTAAGCACACATACCCCTCCCCTCTCTAATAACCACAATATCTAGATACCAGAACAACAAGCAGTATGGCTTTTGATCTAAATTTTTGTGCATTTCATCAGCTATTCTAAGCAATTGAATTTATAGAAACTGGATTTAGTAGAAGTGAGCTGATTGGTTGGCATCACCTAGAATACCCATATTAAATAATCTAATTCAACTCTTGTTTATCAGATCGTAGTTCCTCGGTTAAAGGGTACTGGAGGTTTTTACAAACCCAGAAAAATTGAAACAGGAATGTCTTAAAAATTTGTACTAGGTTCAACTATCTTTAATATCTATATGAATGACATAGCAGTAAAAACAAATGATTTTATGCATGTAGGCAAATAACATGGAGATATTAGTCAAATACAAAAATCCGAGAACAATAAACTCATAGATGTTTAATATATACTTAAATGAACTAGAAGATTGATAATTTGAATGTGTCAGGAAATTCGAGGTAAAATGTTTCTAAAAGAGATAATGTCTTTTTTTTAACAAAAAAGAAAACCTTCGGTTTCTATATATATAAAGGGAAAAAATGGCTCTCTCATCATGATATCTCCAGAACTATTAACCAAAAGACTTAAAATTTGGCAGGAATGTTTCTTTCATAGAGTAGAGATCCGATAATAATGGATTTTGTAAAAATTGACCTCGAAGGGTATTACGAGTGCTTAAGGGGCGTTATAGATAAATATTCCATTTTTTGAAATATTAAACGCACTGACTTGAAATTTGGTAAGCATGCTCCTTTCATGGAGAAGAGTTCCTCAAAGAATGGATGTGTGAAAATGAACCCAAGGAGCGATTTCGATTTTTTAACAAAAAGAAATTCTTGTTTTTGAACTGTTAGTCTCACATACTTGAAATTTGGTAAGCGTGTTTCTTTTGTTGAAGAGATTCACTAAGAATGGTCTTTACTTAAATCTACTCCTATGAGAGAAGCGGGAGTTACTGGAGCGTATTGATAAGAAAATCCGGTTTTCGAACTACTAGACCTACAATAATGAAATTTGGTATACATGTTTTTTTTATCAATTGTAATCCGCTATGAACGGGTCTTACGGAAATCGACTCTCAAGGGGGTTTAAAGGAATTATAAACTTTTTCCATTTTTAAACTATTAGATTTAGACATAAAGTTTGGCAAACATGTTTATCCATTAAACATGGGTTCTGTGGAAATCCACTTTGAGAGAGGGACATATGGGTGTGGGAAAGATAATTCTATTCATACAGTATACATGACTCAGATAATGTTACTGAACCAAAACTGGGTAAAGAAAACTCAATATTATACCCCAAAACCTTATTTGTATGAAGTAAATCAAAATCATATAACTTCTAAATCTTTTTTAAAACAACAGTCTATTTAAAATAGAGGATTGCCATACACTTATATCTCATTCACTCTGCATATTCCAAAACTAATAAATAACACAAACTATTGTTTCCACAAAAACTTTCGAATAATTACTTCGGCCTGCAATTCGGATAATAAATTAGCGATTCTAATCACAAATATGTAATCAGGAACAGATGATTATAAATGAGCAGTAACTAATCGACTTTTAATTTATCCTAAAATGGTTGCTTTGCATGCATGAGAAAAGGCAGCTGATTTGAAATTCACGAAAATAATTAGAAAAAAATATTATGGATGAATGCGTGATATCTCGCTCATTAGTAGCTTTATTATTCAATGATCACTAAGAGCACGAAACTAATGTCGGTAATTAAGTTGAAAAGTTAAATTGCTATATATAAAAACAAAATATTGATTTTTCTAATGAAAGTCAAACGATCCAAAACAAAAAGTCATCGTTCATAATGTTAATTTGGAATCTTTTGTTTTTAAGATAATGAAAACAACGTTTTTATTTTATTTTATGTATTTAGAATTTAATTTATCTTAATTTCCAATTAATAATTTTTCATTGGGTTATTTTTAACTACAATTTATTATATAGTTGATAGAAAAGAATTTTGAGACAATATCTGTAAAGGTAAAAAAAAAAAAAGTAATCAAGCGAACGATGTTGAATTTCAATGTTTCTAATTGCTTGATGAAAATTTCAGTTTTTTTATACTTCACTCAGAGATTGAAAAACTTAATGATTTTTTAAATAACATTATATGTTAAAAAGTAGTATCTAACGTACTAACTATTGAATTTTACCTTTATTCCAAAATTATTTAAATACAAGAAAACAAATTACTTTATAAACACAACTATTCACATTATATCATGTTCTTCATACTGAAGAAAACTTTACAACATACAAGGCACAATTTATTGTTTACTAATTGTTAATTAGTTTCCAATAATATTTATATCGAGGTTAACTCTAGAAAAATATGTCCTCGTCCCTTGACTTGAATAAGTTTCGAAACTACGTGGTTCATCGTAAATATCACGCTAGTGCAGCTTCAAAGTGTGATGTTAAATGTATATATATATATATATATATATATATATATGTAAAAATTCCCTGTAGTATCCTTTTTATTAACTCTTTGTACTAATATTTAAAATAACTTTAACTCTTTGGTTTAAAATTAACATTGTAATCTTAATCGCAATCGGCTAGTCGAAATCCCTGTCACCCATTCTGTCAATCCACCTTGCAATTACGGCGTAATCATCATGCGCTTGAGCTGCTGGTACTAAAGCAAAAATTTTGTGAAATCGCTCTCTTTTGCCTACCTGCCTTCATCATGTAAATCAGCCGACTGCAACGCGTTCTATGTTTGTCTTTGTTTGTTGTGCCATGATGTTTAATTCTTTTATGTGTAATGCCGTCTCTACTGGATCTTTATGTGGTTCCGGATGTGAATAAAAATGAATAACGATTTACATGAGTGCCTCTTCGATAATACCGTACTCGACCACGCTCCACTTAATACAGAAAATCACATCACCGGCCACGTCCAACCTTTAGTTCGCCGTTGTTTAAATCCAACCGCCCTCCAGAAATATTCTAAAAATATTACACACACACACATATATACAGAGTGTCAGCCTTAAAGTGACCCAATAGCTAATTCCCAAACCATTCGGCTCAGACATGCACTTCCAATTTGAAAAATGTTTTAAAAAGGTCAAGAATGTTTTTACGTGCTTTTCGAACCAAAAACCCATTTAGAAAAACATTACAAAAATTAAATTATTATACGGTCCCCAGGTCCTATCACTTATATTTAGGGAAAGATGCAATACACAAAAACAAAAGTAAACACAAAAGTTTCATTTATTACGATAAAAACTGGCTGAGTTATGGAACTTTGAAAATCATACATTTCATGCATTTCCTGGACCATTTTTAAGAAGCTAGTAAGGGTCCGTCTTCAAAGTGAAATTAATTAGAACTTTACCGGAAACTTTCGCTCTTGCGTCCCTCTTATGTAAATCGTTTTTAAATTTAAAGTTAGTATTACAATAATTGAGTGCTTAAATAAAACTACAGGTGGAGTTTCTGATGCGGGTTTGGTACTGTATTTCTGGAAGGCAGTCATTTTGGACTTTTTATTTTAATTTGGTCATTTTGATATAATAAAAGCCCTGAATTCATGTTTGGAGCATCATTCCACATTATGCTATAATTTGAACGGCAAATCATGTATTCTTTTGCTGCTATATGTTTAAACAAGCAATTTAAATCTTTTCTCAGTACAAGTTGCGTTTCTTTAATTTAACTTTTGTTGTTTGCAATATAGCAAACACAACTTATCAATCTATGATGTTTACTAAGATGTTTTTATTACTATGATGTTTTTCTTTTGATTTTCTGTTAATAGTGAATTACTGTTCTCTAAACTCAATTTGTATTCGACCCCCTTTTCAGATGGTTCAACTTTATGTAGGAATAAATCGGTCAGTTTTTATTGTAATAAAATGAAACTTTTTTGTGTTTACTTTTTTTGTTTGCATCTTTCTTGATCATAATGATAGGACCTAGGGACCATATAAGAATTTAATTTTTTGTAATTTTCTTTGTAAATGGGGTTTTTTGTGGGTTCGAAAAGCGTAAAATTTTTTTTTAAACCTTTTTTTTAAAACATTTTTCAAATTGGAAGTGCATGTCTAAACCGAATGGTTCGGGAATTAGCTATTGTGTCATTTTAAGGCTGGACACCCTGTATATATATATATATATATATATATATATATATATATATATATATATATATATATATATATATATATATATATATATATATATATATATACACTCATGTCATAAATTAAGGATAACGAAGTTCAGGCAAAGAAAGAAAGAGACAGAAGCAAAACAAATTATTTGTTTGTAAAGTCTATTTATTAAACAAAAGGTAAAGAGCAAAAAAGATGCTATGTATGTTTGACAAAATTAATAAAAATCGCGAATTTTACTCCCAGGAGCAAATTTCAAAAAGAACCTATTTACAAAAAACAGATAACATGGTTAGTATGATGATTAATACGCAGTATGTCTCCCAGACGATGCAATACAGACCTTACAACGCCTAGGCATGCTGAGTATCAAATTATCAATCTGATCTTGGGGAATATTACACCACTCATTAAGCAATGCCCTCCGAAGTTCGGTAGACAGGTGGGAGGAGTTGATGGGCTGCAATTCGTCGTCCAAGCATATCCCACTCATGATCTATTGGATTCAAGTCCGGTGATATGCTGGCCAATCCATACGGGTGATATCCTCCGATTGAAGGCATTCGTCTACAATGTTTGCACGGTAAGGACGGGCGTTGTCATTCATAAACAGAAATTCAGCACCCATGGCACCCGGAAACAAACGTACATGTTGTTCCAGAATGACATCCCGATAGATGTGACCTGTCATCGTTACACTCTGAACATGCAGGTCAGTTCTGGAACCAAGAATAATTCCTCCCCAAACGAGCCATCCTGCACCACCGTAACGGTGTCGTTCAATGGTGTTCTCTTCGTGATAACGGGTACCTGGCGCTCTCCATATTAAAGTCCGGTGAGAATCAGACTGCAAACTAAACCTGGACTCGTCGGAAAACATCTCACTAGACCACTGTTGTGGTGTCCACAATGCCTGCTCTCTACTCCAGGTTAATTTCAAGCGACGGTGAGTTACGGTAAGTAGAACACATCTTACAGCCCTACGAGCATATAGATCAATGTGCCTAAGCGTCTGTACACGGTCTGCCTTGAAACTGTCATACCGCTAGTTGAAGAGCTGACGAGACAGGTCTGATGCTGTGCTCCGTCTGCTTCTTTTGGCAGTAACTGCCAAATACCGGTCCTCATTCGGCGTTGTTACTCGGGGCAACCTGTGCTGTAACATCTACTCACATTACCATCATCTTGGAATCGTTGCCAAAGCCTGAAGATGACACTCTGAACGATTCTAAGTTCCTCCGGATACTTCCAGCTGGGTACGTCCACATTCTAGTCGTCCAATAATTCTACCACGTAAAAAATCATCAAATGCTTCCTTTGTGCCATAACTATGCGGTTATTGCACTGAAAGGCTTTTAAAGCGCTTGTGAACAATTTTACTTCTTTGCCACAATTCATATATACCCTTTTCTTACACTCTTTTCATTGTGACGTACTATCCACGCCATCTGGTGGTTTCCTGTAATTTGCATATTCTTCTTTAAGATGTGTATGATAATTCTACAGGTGAAAATTTTTATTTTAGAGTTCAATTTCTGTGTGATTCTGAATTAGCCTTAATTTATGGACATGATTGTATATATATATATATATATATATATATATATATATATATATATATATATATATATATATGTGTGTTATGTTGTTACTGGGATGAATTCATAAACTCTTTTAATAGAATAATCTGTTTATTTTTAAAATAAGAATAAATAAAAATGAAGAATAACAATTAATGAATTAAAATTGAAACATTTAAACGTCATTGCCTAATTGGCTTTCATTATTTTTAAAGAGGTATAATGGCTCCGTTGATATGCGTCTGCTTTCCCTTGCGGTCTCAACGGTTTGATTCTAATCAATGGGCACGGAAACAAATTAAAAAAAAAAATATGGGCGCACGTTATACCTGGCATTTAAATTTTAAAAATTAAGGTTTATTAAAAAAAAACATTTAAAGAAAACAGTTATTATACAGTTAGCAACACTCGGACATGACTTCACTCCGTCGTACCCAAAGACCGAATCCCTGCCACTTGCCATTCCACATTCCAAGGGGGAGGGAAACTACCCATTCCCCTTAGCTGGTGTCAATGGGCCTTCCCACTCCTACACCTCCCCCCTTAAAAGCTCATCCGTCATTCCAGGACGATGAAGCTGAAAAGAAACTATGAAAAAAAACACATGCACACATACATGGCAAGAAACAAGATAACGAGAGAAATTTTTTTTTTTTTTTTCAGGTATCATGTAAAAAGAGCTTTTGCTAATACAACTCCACAAAAAAGTTTTGCAAATCACATTAATATGCTAGAAAATTAATATCCATACAAGATACAACCACAAATAACACTGAAAAATATTAAAATATAAAAGTCAAGTTACTAAAAATATAGCACAAAATCTAAAATAATTATACAACATGTACTAGCAAAGCATATTTAGGAGCCAAAGTTTTAATCTTTAGCAGTTTTCAGAAATTATGGTACAGAAAACGTTAACTATATATATAATCATTGGCTTAAATCTTATCTATTTAACAGGAGCAGGCAATCTGGATAATTCAACTTTAATTCTATTATTGTACCAGGTTTAAACATTTTAAAAATTCTCTTTTTCTTTTCTTCCAATTTCTATGTAGAATGAAAGCAAGAAAAATCCTTTTCAATCCCAAAAGTGACAAAAAACAACCAATGCATGTTATTGTCCATAAAATATCCACGCGAACCTTAAATACTTTTCAATCCTGCTTTCAACTCCAATTTAACAATACCTGTTATGAGATCACAACAACATTGCACCAGGATTGAGTCAATAAATTCGGAAATACATTCCTTACGGGGCTGACCCCGCCTATTACTATACAAGATTCTATTTTTAAATACACAAGTAAAGACAACCTCACCCTTGCTTTCTTTTATACCTTGTCCATTTGTTTGGACATTCGATCCATTAATTTTTACTGCAACCAAATCTCCGTTTGGAACATTCAATAAAGACTGTGTCTCAGGAAGTAGATCGGTGACCACTTCTTGGCTGCAAACTGATTTTGAATCTGTTGAACTAATAATTCCTTCTTTCTTTGAAGGTTCTCGAAGTTTCGCAGGATTGCGAATCATTTGCGAGTTTTCTATTAATACTTCATAATCAGAGGAACAGATTAACATGTCGTTAACCAAATTTTTAGAGACAGGCACAACACCGTGCCTAAAGTCATTCAATTCCATGTTGGAATCTTTTACTTCACCCATTTCATGCTCCCCAAATGCAGACGTTATTTGAATTGACCCTCTATTATTAATGCTTTGTCCTTCGACAACATCTGGCCTTACCACGGGCATCTGGGCACCTGTGTCTATGACAGCATTCACCATTTCTTGCTCACCCTTGACCTTGACGTAAACAACCCTTAAATCGTCCATTCCCTTTTCTTCCTTGATAGGAGTAGTTACTGGTATCGTAGCTTCAGCCATCAACACAGCAGGAGACGTTTCCCTCACATGTTCCTCGGCCCTCCCGATACTAATTCGGTAATTTGAAGATGTCTTCTTACGATCTTCTGCACAACTCGTCCGCTTAACATTCGACCGAATACTTTCGATCTCTAACCGCAGTTCATTCAATTCTGATTCCCAGCGCAGCTGCTGGATTGCGTGCTGCCTGGCGATTTTTTCCTCCTCGATTGCGAGCTGCCTGGCGATTTTTTCCTCACTTTCCCTTTCAAAGCGTTCCTCTAAAATAACAGATAACTGATCTCTAACGAACTCTTCTTCGTAATCTTTGCTACCGATTATGATATTCCTTAGCTCTATATTCGTCATTTTATCTGATACCTTTTGACCTAACTCCTCAGCCAACAAAACTAAATCCTGCTTTTTAGCTTTCTCCAAAAATGCCATTTGAAAATTTTCTTTTTCCAATATACCGCAACTAAACAAATAATCAAATGAAATAACACCCAGAAGGGATTGCTAAAAATTAAACACCACAAATATATCTTTGTTTAAAACACACAACAATAAGCATCCGCTACACTAACACAACACTCAATGAATTAGGAGGAATTCCAGAATAATGTATTATATATTTCGCAATATACCAAGTGTACTTAAATAACTAATAAATAAAACTTAATATATTACTGATACACAATAATCACTTAAAATATTACTGATACACAAGAATCACTTAAAATATTACCGATATACAATAATCACCTAAAATATTACTGACACACAATAATCACTTAAAATATTATTGACACACAATAATCTCCTAACCTATTTCTGATATACACAATATAATCACTTAAAATATAACCGACATGCACCACTTAATCTATTCCTGGCTGGAATAATAGAACACTACAAAATATATATTCGGTAGTTTTTCTCCAATTTAAACTGATAATATTTTTTTTACATTAATCGAAAATACTATGCGTACATAAGCACAAAATAATTTCATTGACATGAGATAAGTATTATTCTTTAGCATTAATTTTTCAATAAACTCAATTGCTATTCACTGACGTGAACTTATTATTGTGCATTACAAAAATAAATAAATACAATAAAGAAAAAAAAAAAAAAAAAAAAAACATACAATCTTTCCTTAATTTATAGAACTGATGTTCTAAAACACTTTCCATTTATATGGAACAATAATAAAAAAAAAAAATATATATACTGATGTATATAATAATTCCCAATTGAACTGGCGTTCAAAAATTTTATAACTGCATGTGGATATGCAATAAAATAATATACTGAGAGAATTAATGATTTTGAAGTTTTCCTTAATTCATAGAACTGATGTTCTAAAACTTACTTTCCATTGATATGGAACAAGAAATAATAAAAAAATATACTGATATATAATAACTGAAATTTGAACTGGCGTTCAAAATTTTATAAATAACTGCATGGATATGCAATAAAATAATATACTGAGAGAATTAATGATTTTGAAGCTTCTTAATTTTTAGAACGGATGTTCTAAAACTTACTTTCCATTGATATGGAACAAGAATAATAAAATATATATACTGATGTATATAATTAATTCAAAATTGAACTGGCGTTCAACAAGTTACAACTGCATGGATATGCAGAGCAAAAAAAACGTACACTGACGTATACAAAAAATAAAATCAAAATTCTCTCTTAATAAATGGATATTAAACAGTATAATTTTATAAATTTCTCTCGTCTTACATTACAGGGAGTTGCAAGCAAAAACTCTTACCTGATTCATTCCCGCGTGGAATCCAGAAAACTCGAAATTTCTGGAACGTTCTTCCTGTGGGGTTTTCACTAAGACTCGATCATTAACGGCTGCGCCAGTAAAGTTTGATTCTTATCAATGGGCACGGAAACAAATTAAAAAAAAAAAACCTGGCATTTAAATTTTAAAAATTAAGGTTTATTAAAAAAAAACATTTAAAGAAAACAGTTATTATACAGTTAGCAACACTCGGACATGACTTCACTCCGTCGTACCCAAAGACCGAATCCCTGCCACTTGCCATTCCACATTCCAAGGGGGGGGAAACTACCCATTCCCCTTAGCTGGTGTCAATGGGCCTTCCCACTCCTACAATCTCAAACAGAAAATTTAAAAAAGGTGGGAGACAAGTGTTTTTAGCACTACTAAATGAGGATATTTAGTGTTTCCTTACCTAAACAATTGACTCAAATGTTGAAAATTTTTTATTGAAACATGTAGATTTATTCCTATTTTTAAAAGCATTTGTTTGTTGCTCAGTTATTTTATGTACTAATTAAATTTTAATTTTATTAACATGTTCCTAAGTTTTAGAGATTATACCACTTCAGTAACAAATTTAAATCGTTTAAAAAAGACCAGCTGTCAAAACATTTCAATTGGTAAATTTGCAAAAATTCAATATTAAGTAAGCAGGGGTCTACTCCAAAACGAAAAACACGGCAGGGGGTCTATGAGACAAAAAAGATTGAAAACCTCTGGTCTAATGAATAATAAACGAATATACAAACGAAAAATACTGGAGCTTTGAGAAAAGATGGATAACTCTATTTTTTCCCACTACCATTCCGGCGTTTCTAAAATTAGAGCGAAAAATTTATTCCCACTTTCTTGACATATTTATCAATTTTTAGGCAAAACAAACCAGTTTCCTCTGCTTCACGTCGTTTATTTTTGCTCTTTAAGTAAACCAGTATCATAACGCTTCTTTCTGCTATCACGTTATTTCGCCGGCCGTGGATACAACCAAGAGTTTTCAAAATGCTTTTTCAATCGAGGAAACTCGCTGCTTTTAAACTGGACGGGGTTTATTGCACCCAGCCAACCTGCCTAATTTATCGGAAAATCTGAATGGGACGAATGCCATGAACGAAAGGCGATCGCCTTAATCTCCCCTCTTGCCGTCTTCGTTTGAAATACTCTTTGAACTCATTGTCTTTAATTGTTTCAAATGAACGTTTGTGCCGACATATAAGAAGTGATTAATATTCGATAGTTTTTCTTTGAAGATTTAAAACTAATTTATTGCTGACCTTAACGCCCTGTTTGACGAAGCACCCGTTTTATCTTCGATACTTTAAAATAAAGAATAAGAAAAAAAGAAGATAATTTCGCTGAACTTAAGAATTCTCGCGCCAGGATAGTGTATCTCCCCAAAATGATGATGGAACATTCAAAGTAGGGATGAGTGCCGGTTCGAAAGACGGAAGCCCTACCCCACCGGATGATGCCTCGACTAAAAATTTAAAACGTTCGAAGTTGAAACGATGACCAAGTATGACGCCCTGAAGTCCCCCAAAGCCAAAAAAATGAACGACACCGTTCAATGTTGAAAATCGCAACGTCGTTCGCCCTCCACCTCCAAAACGATCGACAATGTCATTCAGTCTAATCAACTACTGAAGAAAAATACTTTTGAAATAAAAACTTACAAAGCAGAAATCGAGAGGAAGAATCGTCGGGAAGGGTCTTAAAATATTTAATTCATGCTAAACCCCTGAAGCATACCATGCCATCAGACGCTACATTGATACCGAAAGGCTGGAAGCCTTCACTTTATTCTGAAAAACGAATAGAAGGATCTTAAGGCAGTTATTCGGGGCTGGCCCTCAGATACCCCACCTCGGAAAGATTATCGAAGACCTTTAATCACAGTCAACGTGTGCCATGCTATGAAAATAGAAAACACTGGACTGCCTATGCCCTTATTTTCGTCACCCTCCCCAGAAGTGAAATAAATAGAAACATCTTCAATCTGACGGAGCAGTGTTACTTAAAAATTGTAGAAGGACCACACTGCGACCCAAATTTGGACCGACCCAGTGCTTCCGATGTCAGGGATTTTTTCATTCGTCCAAATTCTGCACGAGAAACTCAAAGTGCGTAAATTGCGGCCTATCTCATCTTACCAAGGACTGTTAAATCTTCCGAAACCGATGCAACTGCTAAACCACCCTGTAAATTTCACAGGATGTCCTTCTACCCGTTGAACAAACCACCGCCTTCCCCCCAAGATCAACTTTTTTAAGATTATACAGGAAACGTTTTTCTAACTGCAAGAGGAAAAAAGCCAAAGCTGAAAATGCCACGGTCCACTGAGTTTCCACTCCCCCACCAGTGAGTGCAGTTCCAGCAAAGATCCCACACCCCACCAGTGAGTGTAGCTCCAGCTCCTCAACCGAGGTCAGCACCCACCCTCAGCAAGTCAACCTTCCACTTCAGTTAACAATTTCAACAACAACTGCAACAGATCCAGCCAAACTTCAAACATTTCTGAAACTCTCAGACAGTTATGTGACCCCAAAGTAGTGGAAATATTTCAAGTTCTAAAAAAATCATAGTCATCTCCAACTCTGATAAGCCCCAGCAGACCGTGCCATCGAAGTAGCGTTCTCCAACTTGACCTCAAATGATCCTGACATCCAGCGGGAAACACTTTTTCAAAATCATTATAGTTGGAACGCCAAGGTATAAAAAATGTTTTACTCCCAACTTGTCCATTCGCCCTACCCCCGATAAGCGAAGGTTAAAAGACTGAGACGCATCTACACACGCTGGATGCCGCTATCTTTTCGCACTTTGTTTTGTCTCTTTTCAGGTTACTCAGACGGAGAAGAAAAACATCTGGGCGTTGGATCGCTTAAGTTCGGATCACCCTTAGAGTTTAACTCGAAAATGGTCTCTATTTCTCCTTTTGGTGAAAAAAACCTCTAATCCATGAAAAGAGCGTGCCTACTAAATTTCAAGTTTTTAGGTCTAATAGTTCCAAACCGGTAAATTATTAATCTTTAAAAATTTTTGTTAAAAATGTATTAAATGTCACTTTTCTCAAAACCTGTTTTATACTCCACGAAGATTTTAGCTTATTTAAATTTCAACATTGTAGAAGTAAATTTAAAAACCGCTTAATTTCTTTCTTGTCATTTGGAAACACTCTTTATTTTAAGATAATCCATACTTTTTATATATATCTTCTTTGCAGAATTTTGTGTTCTATTTCAAATCCATTTTACTTTTTAAGTAATTTCATTTAACACAGGGAAACAGTCATAACATCACACTCGTGTTTTGTGTGTCTTAAACCATAGATATGTACAGAGTTAGGAAATGAATACATGAATTATGTTAATGTAATTTTTTCTTGGGGAAACTCAAAACTGTTTGTTTCTAATGTAGAACAAACAGATTGAAAATGAATTTCTACAAGATTGTAAGAACAATATTTATTGTGTATCATTTGGATGTATTTTCTAAAACATAACAATGCATTCCATTGTACAATAATAAATTCCAGTGTTCTATTTTTTTTTCACCGGGCAAAGATGATTACGCACGTTGTGAAAACGTTTTTGCTCATTTTAATACAATGCATATTTTTAAAATTGAATTAAATTTTAAAATAGTAGAAGTGCCAGATTCTTATTGTCTTTGTTCTATGACTTAAACTTTCCTTATTATTCTTATAAATGCTTTGTTTTTCAACTGTCATTGTTTTTTAAAATAAATGTTTGGCTGACAATTTTATGACTTACAAATATTTAAAAAATGTTTTGCTCTTCATTAAAATAAACCTAAAGAAAAAGGATAGAGCAATTTTCAAATCTGGTATACGGAGACCTTTAGCTGAATAACCCATTTTATTTGAACCTGTATTAAAATTTTTCGTTTGGATAGTTGATTTTGCTTTATTTTAAAATAAATGGAAGTTATAAATGAAAAACAGTTTTAATCAGGGTGTTAATTTTTTTACAGTTCATCTTGATTTTTATTGTTATATAAAGATAATTCAAATATTTTTTTCTTTTAATTGTAATATAATTTCGTTTGTAAATTTAAGTACTAAATTAGATTTTTTAAATAAATCTCCTCTCCATCTGGATTTTTATAAGAAAACATTTTGTATAAAATTCAAGTCTTGTACCTAGGGCCATGACCCTGGTACAATTGATATTAATATTCTTTGTTATTATTTTATTAAAATAAGTTTTTATAAAATAAGGAGGAAAGTGCCTTAATTATCTGAATCATTTTGATTCAGTCAAGTTTTCCAAAATAATTGGGTGTTGTTTAAATGAGAGGAGTGTATATTTTTTTTGTTCTGAAACTTTCAATATGTTTGATTTATAAAAAACCGTTACCATTGTTATTATTCAGGAGTATTATTTTGTTTACACAAACATAATTAATTTAATAAAAATAAAAACATTTTATAAAAACAGTATTGATAATTTGAAATTTCAAATAATTGCATAATTCTGATAAATTTATAGAGGTGGCCGAAAACCAGGCAAATAGAATCTTGACTGACACATGTCAGAAAAAAAGAAATCAAAAATATCATTCTTATTAAAATTGCCAAAATTTTAAAAGAAAACTTGTGAAAAACCCGAGTTTCAAAATAAAGGCAACTTCATCCGAAGAACGATCAGATATCGAAGATTTTTATCCCACTGATGATGCAAATTATACAGTAGCTAATGTAAGGAACACTATCGAAAGGGGGAGAGATTTTTGTTTAACAAAAATACAAAGCAAGAAAACTGAACATTTTTATGGGGCAGAAACAATAGATATTAAAGAACACTGTATTGTTGAATTTCTGAAGAATATTACTCGTTCAAATAAGTTTCTTTATGATAAAGAAGAAACTTATGAAATTGACAACAGAAATATTGTGTTCAAATGGCCCAAACCACAATCTGTTGGTGCTTCAGAGTGACAATGTACGCAGCTCACGGTAAAATCCTAGGAGAGCCCACACCCTTGGCGACAAACCGAAAAAGGCGCCAAGCCAGAACAAAATGGCGCCAATAAAACCCAACAATGGTGGCAAGGGGAATATAGCGGGATAAGGTGGATGCGAAATGAAAATATATGTAAACAATACAGAAATTAAACATTTAAGATAAAAAAATATAAAAACAGCATTTATTTTCTTTTGCTGATCTTTTCAAGTGGAGCCTACAGCGTAACAACAGATTTTAAAAAGTTTTAAAAGTCTCATCTGCTAAACGTGAATGATTATGTGAACACCGCCATATTTATTCTGCGAAGTAATGATGGAACAAACATTCGGCGTGGCTGGTACGATTTCGAAGAAGGTGTTTTATTGTCGACCATGTTACATCATGCCGATCATTACATTTAGGACATTCATAACTCGAAGCAATCAATCCTTCCTTCATACAAAATTCAATCAATTCTTTCTTACCTTTCGCATTCAACAAAGTAAAAAATTCTAAAGTATATTCCTTCACACCCACGCAGCCAGCCCGGAGCCCAACAACAAAATGAAATTCAAAATGCAAATATACGAAAATGCTAGAAATAGTTAGGGTTGCCACATGCAGTGTTTAAAAAAAGTAGGGTTACCAAGATGGCTCAATTATCGCCAACCAAAGTAATTCGCGCCAAGGGTGTGGGCTCTCCTAGGAGTGAACCCAAAAAAGGTTTGAGTGAAACTTATGCAGTAGGTAGAGAAATTCCGCGCAAAAATTGGTGATTTCATAACGTACTTGGAAAGGTTCTTCGGAGTAAGACAGCTTATATGAAGCACGAAGAACTCGGGGGTGTCCACCAGTACTTTCTTTAAAAGGTAAATGTTGAGGCGATGAGTAACAAACACTCTGTTGCCCATGGACTAGGTAAGGAAACAATCTAATTTGAAACTGTCCTCACAAGCTTTCAGACATCTTTTAAAGTCCACCTGTTACATCGTTAGAGCAAAATTATTAGCAATACTATACCTGATAGCAATCGGCAAGTAAGCAAGACTTGAATTTACATGAAAAGACTGGACGAAATTATGTTTCTTTCTCTTTCATTTGATTTTTATTTCACACACCTCCGACTTCTTAAGTATTTTTTTTTTCAGATTGTGTTCAGTTATGAAGAAAAACCTAATCTGAACGTTTTGGACGCATTTAAATCATTCTAGTTGGGTTTGAAGTAGGGAAAAAGTCTTTTTCAAAGAGAAGCTTCAGGAGGGAGATTTTACTGCCTGTGGAACTCTTTCTTTGTTATCTGTTTTTTGCAAAATGCATAATTTAGCATACCAAGATTTGCTGAAATAGAAATTTTTACCTTATCTTCGGAGATTTTGTCGGAAAACAGCCGCATGTTTCAGCAAGACAATACTACTATTCATTGCATTTTCAGGACCAAACAGTCATTGACTGATACCTGGTTATTTGCAATCTACATTCAATTGCAGAAATAAGTTTTCAAAGAGAAGACTAATTTCACTATGCATATTTCAATATTTATTTACTTTAAAATAATAGACATTTTCGCTCATAGTACCTAATTGGAATTAATGATTAAACAATGTTTGAATCAATTTTTATTTATATACCTGTATCTAAGGAACTGTACGCAACTAAATCTTGTTTTGGTTTTCATAACATATGTAGGCCGTATAGCCTATCACTAAAAATTAATTTATTGACACATAATAGCATTTCAATGCAAATCGAGCGTTGATTTTGATACGTGTCTTTGATCATTACGTCTGTAATGGTCCTAATGGATCTAGAGTGAAGGTGACAAAACAACACGGCCCTGAGATTAAAATCGAATTCTCCTAAATTATCCCATGTTTCTATTTCTACAACAACCGGGCAATACGTCCCCCCTACCTTCTTCAACTAATATACAAAGCTTTTAACTGATGCATTAAAATCTCAGCAATGTTAGCCGTATCGCAGATAACACTTCCTTTACCAATCTATTCCATTTATCACATAGTTGTGATTAAAACTGTAGGAAAATAAATTACGCTGTCATTTTCCTGCACCCATTCCTCCAGTACTGAGTATTTAGTGCAAGATTCCATTTGGGCTAATTTGCTAGATTATTATTGCCGTGTATGTGCTATTTAGTTCCAGTGTTGCGTTTATTTCGTGTTGCGCATAACTTCCCTTATCATACGGGAAAGGAAGACACTTTTAGGGTATGCAGGGCTCACAGTAATATAATTTATTTGTACCGGGGAATATATTTTAATTAAATTCCGCTTCAGACCTTGAATGGGAATGCATTCGCTTTTAGTTTGCACACACACACACACAATGGTATGTTGCTGTTATCAATTTATTTGTTTTAACTATGAACACTTTTGACTTCTTTTAATTATATACAAAAATATACTTGTGTTATTTGAATAAAAATGTAAATATCATATTTTCCTTTATCAGCCACTAACAATTGTTTGAAAATTAATTGTCCAGAATTTCGTAGCATTTAGAGGAAAACCATTGTTTTCTGGGAACTAATGGAAAATAATGAAAGCTTACAAAATAACAAAACTATATATTAAGGCTTTCGAAAACTGTCGGAAAAATTAGTTTAATTAATAATTTAATTAGTAGAAACTATATATAATTATTATGTGAAGGATATTGTTCTGTATATATATATATAGAGAGAGAGAGACTTTTAACAAAAACATTGATCATCTATTGAATCATTGCCTGCTGATTATATTTGTCGTTGTTAGAAACTTATTGTATTATTTGATACCTTATTATTAAGAAAAACTTTCAACTATAGTAGAATATAAGGGCTTATTAAAATCTTCTCATAGATTCATTTGTTAAGAGAAGAGTCGTTAAGTAAATACCGAAATGTAATCACAGTGCTACCTATGAATTTATTCCGAAACATATTGAGCTATGTGTGAGAAATCTTTATCAATGATATCAGTTTAAAGACATTTTCGGAAAACTATTCAGTTAGTTTATGCAACAAATACTGCAATTTTAAGTAAAAGTCATAAAACTATTGTTAATTGTAATGTTGCGATGTATAGTAGATACCTATCTATGTATATTTATGTTTATTGACAACAAATATTTAGTCAAAAGATCGGCTATATTCTAAATAATTAGGAAACTATTTACTTTACTCAGTGTTAACATTACAATAGCTTTGTAACACTTATTAAACTGTTGTTTTACTTATACATTCTTGTAAAGGGATATTGTACTATTTTGAGCAGTTACATAATTAGTAATTTTAAACAGTGAAATGTTATTTTGCTAAACAAAAGAATGGAAGAAAGATAAATAAATAGTCTAAGCGATTTAATTTGTAACTACATTCTCGCACCAAACATGTGGTCTTTCAGAAAAATTGAATATAATGATTTTAATGCATTTTAAAAGGAATTATTAAATGAAAACTTAATACTTCACATTATTTTAAGAAATATGAGAAAAAATTATATGTATCTGTATGTGTTTCATAGATATTAGTGATGCTGTCTGTTAATGAACACGAATTATTTAGATGTCTTTCTTCAAAGTTTCATTGTGGCCACGGCTGCTTAGTGGTCAAGGTATCCGGTCGTGGCTGGCTTGTAACCAGTCCGAACCCAGTACCACTAAAGACCCGCTGTGTAGGGGAACGATGTACACGTTAAATCTGTCGAGAGCACAAACGTCGTCCCGTTGGTGTGGTATGGTAGTTAGGAGAGGAGGTGCCAGCTCAGGTGTTGTCCTCGTCACTTGACCATGGTTCAAAATTACGAGGTCCGTCGCCAAAAGCCCTCATGTAGCTGAGCAGTGTGACGTTAATATTCACTCATTCAAAGTTTTGCAATTATTTATACTTTGCAGTTATTACTCAAAAAGATGTTTTGTTCGGAAATATATTAACTGCTTAAAACAAGTGAGAAAGTATTCAAAAGGTTTTTTTTTTATGTAATGTATGCCCTTGAGTATCTGTTACTTTGTTGAGAAATAATAAAATATGTACAAAACATTTCTATCGTTTTCTTAAGCTTATTCTTTTGTCCTGTTCAAGATAAACACATCTTATTAATAAAAAAAACCAATTTATTTTTTGTTTTGAATCAGCGCGTACGCTTAATAATTCTTAGTTTCTTAAAAAAGAAACTTTGAAGATTTATTTAATAAAAGATTTCTAAAAAGAGTATAGAACATTTATTTTTATAGAAACTTCATGTTTTACTTAATTACATTCACGCACAAAAAGATAAAATATTGCAGCAATAGTTTTATTGAATTTTACTAAGAATTAAGGATTCTTCTAATCAAAAATTTCATGAAGTAATTTTTAATGAAATAATGAATTTGATTTAAGAGACTTTCAAGTCACAAGGAAACTTTTACGAAGTTCTGTTTAAGCATTTAAGTGCTAAAGGAATCTTTGAAAAAAATACCATTTATAATTTAAAAAAAATGAACGCAATTTATAAAACTTGAAGAATATTTTGGAATTGCACATTTGACGATCAGTTTTCAAAAATAGAAGCAGAATGTTAATAAAAAATAAAGGGTGTTTTTTTAGAGGTATAGAACTTTAAATTGCAATAAAACAACGATGTATTATTCGATTGACATGGATTTTTTTTATTCGAAAGATAATCTTGTGGCATTACATTTTAAATATGATCAAGCAAGGTGTAGATTCGTCGAATGGGCCCAAAACGAGATTGCGGTTGTTCCCGATTTTCATAAGCGAATTTTGTTTAGCGATGAAGCGCACTTCTGGTTGAATGGCTACGTCAACAAACAAAACTGCTGCATTTGGAGTGAAGCTAATCCACAAGTGTATGTCGAAACACCGTTACATCCAGAAAAACTGACTGTTTGGTGCGCTTTATGGGCTGGTGGAATCCTTTATGAAAAACGATGAAGGCCCCAACGTTACAGTCAATGGTGATCGGTATAGAGCCATGATTACTAACTTTTTCATTCCTGAATTGAACAATCATGATGTCCAGGAGCTGTGGTTCCAACAAGACGGCGCAACATGTCACACAGCTCGTGCCACAATCTATTTATTGAAAGACACGTTTGGTGACCGCCTAAGTTCACGTTTTGGACCTGTGAATTGGCCTCCAAGATCTTGTGATTTAACACCGCTATATTTTTTGTGGGGCTATGTAAAGTCATTGGTCTATGCGGATAAGTCACAAACGCTTGACCATTTGGAAGAGAACATTTGCCGTGTTATTGCCGATATACGGCCACAAATGTTGGAAAAAGTCATCGAAAATTGGACGTCCAGATTGGACTACATCCGAGCCAGCCGTGGCAGTCATATGCCAGAAATCATATTTAAAATGAAATGCTACAAGATTATCTTTCGAATAAAAAAATTCATGTCAATCGAATAATACATCGTTGTTTTATTGCAATTTAAAGTTCTATACCTCTAAAAAACACCCTTTACATCCACAAAAAGAAAAAGAAACTGAAATTAATTTAAAGTTTACGTAATATCTCATCAATGCGAGAAATTGAAACTGGCAGAATTCTGAAAGAAATCTTCTTTAACACTCTATAAGAGTAGACCATTAAACATCATTATATACTATTTATTTTTCAGATATTGAACTTTGGATAATATCCCTATGCGTGAGATATAAACTTTGTAAAAGAAAATGAAACTATACTACCTTAATAATATATAAGGTAATTCAGTTGTTTTTTTCTTATCGTTTTAATTTGACCATGTTTAATATCTATATATATTTTTTAAAATTTTGGGACTAGCTTTCTCTTGGAAAATTCTTTATGAAGCATTTAGTTTATACTAAAATTTTGATACTGACGTTACAATAGTACATTAAATTAGCTTCAACGTATAAAAATAGCTCTTTTCTAACTCAAGTCCTTAAATTAAATGTATAATAATCGTGTATTCATAGTCCAAAAGTTTTAACACGGTCTTTCAAGGAAATATCAAGAAGATACATATACACATACTTTCTATTAAAAAATAAAGTTTTGCATGATTAAAAAAAATGTACAAGAAAATACTTACTAAGCTAATTGTATCCAAAGAATCAATTCACAGAGAAGCAAAGTTCAATTGTAGCCTCAGAGATATTTTATTCCACCACAAGGGAGCTTTCAATTAGAAACCTGTTGACTTCTTCAATGTGCTATACGTGGCCGAAGTAGCCTTGTGATTATGGTCACGAGTTCGTAGCCGGCGTGACTGCCATTGAATACTGGGCGTTCAGAGGCTTGAAGTCCTATCGTTTGCATGATGTGGTAGTTTGGACAAGGGTTGCCAGCTTAGGTGTTGTCTCTTGTCCAAAACTCAAAATTATGTCTACTATTCCTAATAATCCTCGTGTTGATTTGTAATGTGAGGTTATAATAAGCACTCAATCAAAGTGCTGTACAAATCTTTTTATAAGCACTTAATTCAACAATTGCGAACGTTAAGTTAAGAATCGATGTAATTTTTAAAGACTTATCACAGGAAATATATTCCAAAATTAACAGTAACGAATTACAAGAACTGGTGAATTAATTTGTATAAATATGCAATGAATAAATTATAATATTTTGAATAATATTATTGTGAAAACTCACTTTTAAATTGATAAAGACTTATAATAGGTAGGATAGATACAAAGTAACACGGAAGTTCCATACTAAGTAATACATTGAAATGTAATAGGTACATGAAGTTTTAAAAAAAATAGGATTTCAGTAATTTTTCTCTTACACACATAATTTGCCTCTTATTCTACTGTAATATGCTTATATTGAATTTAAAAAAAAAATTAGTAATTTGTTAGTAATACACGGCCGTGTAAAGAATAAGTTGAGTGCATAATATATAAAGGTTTCTCAAACAGGGACCGAAAGGATATCTGCATCCCATTGTAAAGGACTGTAATATTTTCCTTTGTCTGCTAGAGAAAACAAAAGAGCTGAACGCATGGATATCAATCAGTATTTAATGAAGAAATATGGAAACTTGATAACCTCATCAAAAAACAAAATTTTGCTTAAAAAACTCTATAAAAATATCCCCACACTCCATTTAACTGTCAATCTTTTCGACCAAATTTTCAAAGCACGAAAGATGGGAGCAGAGATGCGCACTTATTCCCTAAGTGCTTTATCTAGTAAACATAAGTGCGAAATTTCCAATAGGATTAAACGATTCCTGAGTCCGCGGTCTCATCTCTACATCACTTACGTAAATCAGGGGAGGGGTGCTGTGGATTTGGAAGGCAAGGAAGCTGAAGGGAGGGAGAAAAGATTTTAAAAAACGATTTTCTCCGGAGGAAAAAGCATCATCCTACCCATCAAGCAATGAAGAATCTGCAACGAATATGTTAATCATAAGCCATAACTTCTAAAAAGAGCTGGAATTAGTGGAACGCAGATGGGGGGGAGGCGGCAAGACCCCTCATAGAGTTCCCCCCCTCTCTCTCGCGAAAAATCTTCATTTGCATTTTAATGCAAATTTCACCCCCTCCACCCCAAGAGAGAGATTTTTAGCGTTCGCAAAATACCTGCAGAGTAAAAATATTAGACATATGATTTTTTTTGTTCTTTTTGGTGTTTTGTTTTGGTTATTTTGGTATTCATATTATTCTTGAATCATTCTTTTTTCTTTCTATCTATTTCTCCTCCCTCCCCTTAATTCTTTCGCTCATGTTATCCCTCAGACCCTCTTTACCCCCTTCATCTTATTTTTCGACTAAAGGGGGTCTCCGCGCGCACACACACATTCCATAGGGCGCCGGTGTATACATAGCGCAGCTCGCGTGCGCTGCACGTGGATGTGCGCACGCTTCTGAAGGCGAATGCAAATTAAGGATGGTGGGAAAAAGAGCTACAGCTCTGTGGGCACGCCATACCTTTCTTAAATGAATATTTTCCGTACTTTTACGCCGTCTTATAGGCGAAAACTTTTTAAGATGAGAGAATGAGAGAGGGAAAGAGAGTGTGCAGAAGTCTTAGAACTACAGAGAGCGGTGGAGAGAGTGAAAGGGAGAAGCCCCAGATTTATCCGCCTCCCTCTCTGGGTTTTTGTTCCGCCCCCAATAGCCGTCCCTATCTTTAAGTAAACGAGAGAAAAGAAGAGGGGGGGGGTCGCAGTAGCCAAACAATTTTTATCTTCTTCTGTGTTGTTATTTAAATACAAGGCACAAGCGTTTTATTTGCAGGTATAAACTTGAAACCGAGGTGTCGGTTGAATGGGAGGGGGGAGAGGGGAAAGGATGAACAATTTTTCTATGGGGTTCAGAGAAAAGTGGATGTTGAGAGGGGGGGAAGTGGCTAAAAGAAGGAGGAGCTAAGACTACACAAGAGCGATTATAAGTGGTGGAGATCAGCTCAAGGTATGATGGAGATGAAGCAAGAGGAAAAAAAAGTAAGGCTAAAGGTGTGAAATGGAGTTGGCTTATTTTTACAGAAGCTTCGAAGCGGTAAACAAGATTAGGGCTCTAACGGCTTTTGGTTAAGTAAGTTCTTAAGCAAAAGCGCAGGGGACTCGGTGAAGTTGAGTTGTATCTCAGCTGTCTGTTAAATACTGCCAGTATCTAACATTAGAAGATTCTTTCCTGTCTATTTACCACCAAGAGGAGAGAAGGACCAGTTGTTTACTTTCGTCTAGTTCACCCGTCATTAATTACGTAAGTGTAATTTTCGGCTTCTTTGGTAATGAGTTATTTAATTATTCGATGAGAGGATTTTTTTTATGAATTAATATCTAAACGAATCGTTCCAATTTCCATTATATCAGATTTTAAGGATGTAATGAGGTATATTAAGGCACGTATTTAATTTTTGTAAAAAATGGCATTTTTACTCGATTGATTTTTAAAACAAAGGAAAAATAAACTAACAAACGAATTCAAGAAAAGGGAATCTTTTTTTTTTCATTTTTATTCATAAATAATATAATTTTATTTATTTGATGAAAGTGTCAGTGAAAATTTCCAATTTCTTGCGTTTGCCAAATTATTTCTTTTAAAAACTAAGAAATATATAAAGTAACCTTATAAAAATTTAGGTATTTTATTTTATTATTTAACATATAATGTGCTTCTCTCTTTTTTCATATACCTTTTTCATTCCTCTTTAAATAGATCTCTAAATACTTAAAATTATAATACATCATACACACATATAAGAAAAAATTACTGCAAAAATACCCGACAACAATTGCTTTTAATATGTACAAGCAAATATGGCTGATAAATTTTAATAAAAATAATTACTTTTAAAATATATACATTAAAGAAACATATATAACTTGTCCCCCATATGAGATTTCGAAGGGAAAAACTATATTTTGATTTGTTCCTCTAATGTAAACTCCTTAATAAATGATTTTCTTTTATTTCTTTAATGTAAGATCCCTTTTCTATTTTTTAAAATTAAAAAGCTTTGTTTTCTACTACGTTATTTTAATAACAAAAATTAATTAACTAATTTATTTGAGATGTATCAATGACAGAGAATTAAAAACTTAAAAGTTTATTAAAAGTTTTATTAAATTATGTTGGACATCTGTTAATAATTAATTTTAATTGACTGAAAAATATAATGAATTCTGAATTTAATATTATCATTATGTAATTTAAATGAAAATATTGTTGAGAAAATCAAATTCTAGTAATTTTAATCGCAAATAGTAAATATAAAGAACTTAGCTATACATTTTATTTTTTTTTGAATTATTTTAAATATTTAGTGTATGTCTCATTCTAAAAATAGAATATTAGTGAACTAACTTAAATTCAAAGCAAGAAAATAATTAAATACGTAGCTGGAATTTCTTGTTAATATAAATAAAATTGTTTTGTGAATACATTTTCCCCGAATGTGCTTACTCATATTTTTTTTTACATAAAATTATAAACAATATTGATGTACTAATTTAACCTCGTCAAACAGAAATTCTATTTTATATTACACTACTGTAAAAACCGACAGAATGATATAAACAAAAGAAAATCGTTAAGTAAAACAAATAATATTCATCTTGGACAAATAGTGAAAATAATTACTTTTTATGTTTTGAATCATAGAAATTGATGAGTAGAACGATAGAGCTAAAAATCTAATAAAAAAGAAAACAAGTGCTACAATTTGTTACAAAACCTTATTCAAAAATTTTATTGAAGACAAGATTTATCTTATTAAAAGTTTTATCGGTTCTATTACCATCTTTTTCCTAAGCGAAATGATTATATTGTAATTCCTTCTTTAAACGCGTCTTTTCTGTAAAAGCGTAGAAGCAGCAGCAGAAGAAAGAAAAGTTATAGGTTATAATTTGATTTCAAATGTTGAAGCCAAAGCTACCGGAATAGAATTAAATCTCAGATTATACCTGTTATCTTATATAAATGAGTTTTTGATAAGAAAAAAGCACACGCGAAAAAGCTTTTAAAGAGAAGTTCAGAAAACTTTTGGAAATGGAAAATCGCCAGAAGGTCTTTTCAACAGATTACGTATGATGACTTTTTTTTACAGATTGGCTGTATCGTGAAAAAAAAACCCCGAAAGGAAACGTTTATGTTTAAAATGATTCATTATATTTGACCATTCTTCCATTAAAGAGCGTTGTTGTGCAAGAATTCTTATTTTATATATCTTTCTAATTAATCCAATACAAGTGATTTAAAATAATTTACTTTATTTTGGCTTATTGAAAAAGGAAATGTTTTAAACTTTGCTGCTTTTTTAGAAAGTTGCGAAAATTTTTTCATCTTCTGAAGAAAAAAAAATTATGAATATCCCTGACGTAAAATTTTTTACGTATTTGTATTTAAAATAACTCAGTTTACATATAAAAACATATAAAGCATTCTTTTTATTTACATCTAGCTGAATTGTTATACTCTGCATGTAGTTGGATATTTATTTAATAAAGGTTTTCTGATGGGATGAAATATTTTCTACGGAAATGTTTAATTGGCTCTGTATATTGAAATAAAACTGTTTCTTTCATATTAACATGAAAAAATTTAAGAACTTTAATATATTTAATGTCATGCAAAAATTTTACATAAAATATAAATAATTATTAAAGGAGTGAGTATTCATTAATCTCCTCTATAAACCTACAAGGGGTGGACCTCGTAATTTTGAACTTCGGGCAAGTGACGAGGACGACAACTGAGTTGTTATTCCCTTTCCAAGCTACCACAAAATACTAATGACAGGAATTTGAGCCTTGACAGATTTAGCGGGCATCAGCTCCTCTACCCGGAGGGTTTTCAGTGACACTAGGGACCGATCTCATAGCATGCCGGCTACGAGTTTATGGTTATAACTACTAGGAATAATTAATGGAAAAAATCAAGAAGGTTATGACAATACCAGAAACATTTGGCCTAGAAGCATATCAAAAGCAGAGTCAGATCATTAATATGCAGTTAATGTATCTTGAGAAAAACATCGATATCTTAGAATATATTTTGCTTCGTTTATCGAATCTCTGATTTTACATAAATTAGTGTAATAAGTCAGTATCAATAGATTAAAAGGTATTAACTTTATGGAAAACTTACTTCACTTCGATTAAAAATTTAAGGATCCCTTTTAACTGACATGGTAACTTTTAAAAAAATGAAGTTCATAATGGCAATGAATGTAAGCGTGAATGGTGATAGATATAAACGTATGACTTTTAGTTCTATCAATCAGATTAAGATGAATGAATGACTGTGTCCTGAAAGATGCATAATAGTAATATATTTATTGATATTCTAGTGTATATGTTACTGTTTAAGTGTGTAATTCAGTTATTTCATAGAATTACTACATATTTCATGAAGTAACTAGACAAGAGAGTTAAAGTATATAATAGATGAAAAATTTCTTACTTTATCTAGTTAATCCATGAAATAACTAGTTTTTCGATGAAAAGACTAATAAAAGACAGTTAAAGTAAAAAAGAAACAATTTCATATAGGTGTTTTATAAATTATTTGATCATATAAAGCTAAAATCTCTCGAAAAATACATTTTATCTCTTTTGCGCAAGAATAATTGATATATAATAAGAGAAAGTAGACGATATAACTTACTATTGCCGATATTGCTAAATTTAAGGTATCCGACTACGTTCGGAATCGTGATTTTAAAAAGGCGCATAAATGGATAATTTTTATGATATTTAGGGTCACTTAGATTATAATACATGTATAAAATTGTTTTAAGGACATTTTGACAAAAAAAATATTTAAATACAATATTTTGGTGAAACAATAACTTAGAATAATCTTTTTTCAAAATGTTCTCCTTTTGTGAAAAATGCTCCTATTACAATAATATTTTGCCTGTATCTATCTCAGACTTCTGTATAGATGCTCAACTATGAGTTTTGAAAAATTCACATTCGTTTCAGAGTTACAACCATTTGAAATAATTATCGGCGTTTTTTTCTTAAAATTTCTCCCCTCTGTAGTCGTAAAACATGTATAAATCCATTTCTAAGTTATATATTTAAAAAATTTCTAGTTGAGTCTGTGATGTACCTCCCCTTCGAAGTACATCTCGAAGTATCAGCGCGAGCTAGAGGTGTAGGGTTATCGTAAGAACTAGAATCAAACATTATCTTAATATGACTTTATTAAGATATTCAACTTAAACTTTGAACAAATATATAAATTAATGAATGAGAGAATCTACGATGACGTAATACGCAACACACAATATAATACAGATCAATCTCAATAATTATATATATATATATATATATATATATAAACCTACTAATCTTCAAATATAATAATAATAAGTAATCAATCCTACCTTATATTATTCTGTAATAAACTTGTCTATCTATAGTGGTAAGTAGCTTTGCGTTTAACTTCTAAACGATCACCAATATGTTTATCCACAACACGTAGAACTTGAATCTTTGAACGTCGAACTTCAATAATAATCCAATACCACAACGCCCCTCAATTGTCGAACATTCCTTTACACTACCATTACATTGCCATCACGTTTACTCTAAGATCCTATATTTACCCTATATTATTTGCATCTCTTCACTTCTCGTTTCTTGGATTTGGTTGGATAAGAGTTGCCATTAATTCTGGCCCAAATAACCCAAAGGACTTGTTAAAGAAAAGACGCGTAAGTCGTCACAAGTCTCCTTAAAGAGGTCTGAGCTATATGCAGGCAAAATATTATTATAATAAAAGCATTTTTCACAAAAGGAGAAAATTTTGAAAATGGGTCATTCTATGTTCATTTTTTGTCAAAATATTGTACTTAAATAAGTTTTTATTGTAATACTATTCTTAAAACAATTTTATATACATTTTCTAATCTAAGTGGCAATAAATGTCACAAGTATTATCCATTTAAACGCTTTTGCAAAATCACGGTTGTGAACGTAGTCGGATACCTTAATATAAATACACCGCCTAAATTCCCTGTTCAAAAGCAATAGAACTGACTAATGTTCAAAACTAATCAAACGCAATTAGAAAAGGCTCAAAGAGCTTTCGAGTACCATATTTCATACTTTTTTGTTATTGAAATCAATTATAAGATATCCGTGCATCCCAAAATATTACACGGGGCTCACAGAAGTATTAATCACAAATTACAAAGGAAAGAAGGAAAAGTTTTTAAGGTTATGAAGGACTTCAAATATTTACAACGAATACAACCACTTTTGGTTCAAACAAGTTGGTGAAGATTCGGAGGCCAATATATATTAAGCCCTTTGAAAGCCAGTCTTATGATCTTTCTCTCTATGACGTACTTGGAACACAGAAAAAGTACATGTTCTACATTTTCTTCGTCACCAATAATACAATCACAGGAAGATGACGCAACTAAATTAAATTGGTTCAAGTAGCTTTTGAAGTTACTATGGCCAGTGACATACTTTACATTTCATACTTTAACGATCAAGTAATCGTTATTCTACAGAATACCTAGTAAAATCATAGAATTTATTAATTTTTTATACTTTAACTGACTTGTTCGGTTATTTCAATGAAATACCAAGTTATTTTATGAAATAATGGATTTCACACTTTAATTGTAACATGCATATCCCTTTAAGACCCGAATTAATTTTATCCTTAAATATTAAATTCTTCTGATTATTAATACTATATGAACCCCAATGAAATTGGGAAAAATAATAAAAAAATCCCCGCACCTCTCCTGCAACGTAGACGGGACTCGCACAATCGTGCGGGTTGGGCGTTATCTGTGAAACAGGTCACCTATGAAATTATACGAGTTAAACATTTTTAGCTCTAAGTTCATAAAAGAAACAATCTTAATTCAACTAAAGTTGTTACAACAAATAAGGAAATTATTGATGTATAATTAACTCTTTTATTAATTCATTATTTATTTACTGCAAAAATCTTTTCTTTTGTTTTGACAAGTAAAAATAACCATTGCATTTTTCATGGCATGCTTTCTAACTGCTTTCTAGTCTTCAAATCTGCACTTGCGAGGCTTTGAATTATCATCGGCACATCAAAAATGGCAGTACATGTCAAGCCTTTTATCCAGAAATGCCCAGGATAAAAGCCATGACATATATAGCAGGTGGATTACAACGATTCGACCTTTTTGCGAGTGGAATTACAACACTGTTATTTTCATCATCCGTTATAAAACACTTTTGTTAATAGGTGGAGAGGCCGACAACGCTTCAATTATCTCTAACTTAAATTCTAAGCGATCCTTTTGATTTTGGGGGAATTTTATTTGATATTGCATCTTGTTTGCACAGAAACCAAGAATTGGCAACAGCTAAATCAATGTAATGAATGTGTTAAAGAGACTTTTATGGGAAAGAATGATCCAAAACAGTCTGCATTTCAAATATTCCCATGTGTTTCTTCATCGCTCTCATCTGAACTTCATTCTTCTTCCAGTATACCTGATTCATATGTTTTGTTCGCAGCATTGTTATCACCCGAGAGATCTAAAACTTCTGATTTAAGTTCAATCTGATTTATTCATCAATTAAAACATTTCTTTTGTGAGAATTCTTCTAATTTTAGACACCTGGAAAAGTTTTTGGTCAAAAAGCACAGTATTCCATGAAAAATAGTAAAATGTATCAGAAAATTTTAATATATATATATATATATATATATATATATATATATATATATATACACATCATGCTAACTATATATATAAATATATAGATACTTTTTTTGGGGGAAGAGATATGGATGCAGATATTTATGAAGAAGATAAAAATGCCATACACTCCTCAACAAACGTATGAGAAGGAAAATGAATTGCAAAAAAGAGAGTGAGAAAGAAAAAAAAGGAACCCATCCATTGCAACCCCCAAGAAAATTTGGTACTAATTATATAACTATATATTTCATTTTTATGTAGGCTTTCATCAAAATTCTTGAAACAGAAAAAGAAAATTCGCATGGTAAGTACTTAGCATTACAGCTGCAGGGACTCAAGTAACGCCCAACCAGCACGATCGTGCGGGGAAAGAAATCCCTAGTCCTACAAGCCATATTAATAGAGTATAGTTAATATTTTTTTTACAATTATTTAAGCATCAATACAAAAATTTGTATCCAAGCAATTAGAAATGTATTGATAATTACCTTTTTACGAAGATAAAAAGAAGACGTGTTTTCGTTGTATTTGAAAACAAAGCTAGATTTGCCAGCTGAAAGTAATACATGGACCACAACCATCGTCTGTTGATAAAAAGTAACACTTTACACTTTCTGCAAACCGGCTCAATCGTTAGATTTGCTATTTTCTTACATACGGCTATTCCAGAAGCAAAAACGTAAGAGAATATCTAACCCGCACGATCGTGCGGGTTGGGTCTTAAAGGGATATAAGAAAGCTGTATTTTTTTATCTGAATCATGATACCAAACTTATTACATGCTAATATTTAGATACTTGCCGAATCTCTTCTTGAATAAATTTTTTTCCTCAAATTTCCGATTAAAAAAAGATTTTTATTAAAGAAAATTAATATGTACTATATATATCTTGAATTTGAAAAAGGCAAAATAAAGTTTTTATCAAAGCAATCTTTTGCTTGCTCTATTTGCTATTCACGTGATATTACGTTCTGTGTCTTCCAGGTTTCTTTGTAATGTCAGCATACCCAAGTTTTGAACTAAAAAAAATCTCTTGCATTGTATTTATAATATCCATTGCTCCATAGCATCTAGGATAATCTGCTGTAGTAAGCTAACAGATATCAAAAATATGCAAAAAAAAGATATAATTTTTTTATAATTTTTCAATGTAGTTTTCTCTTTGTTGTATAATATTCGATGTCAAACCTTGAAAAAGCTAAGTTTCTGACATTCGACGCGAACCAAGAATGTTTTAAATAACTCTAGAATTTCATAACAAATTTAATCTTCCCGCGTATTACAAATGCTTATAAGTTTATAGTGAAAATTCGTTAAGAAACTTTTATAGATCTCTTACTTCTAATCAGTTATTAATTAACTATTGCAAAAGTGATAATTGTGAAACTGCAAACCATTATTCGCAAATTTTAGCATGAATTCATACATGCTGAAATTTAAGAATACAACTTACTGACGAGTGCGCAAAATTTTTAATCCTTTGTTAGTTTTTTCTTGGTTTTTAAATGAAATAAAACATTCGATTAAGAGAAATGAATTAGTTTATGGAAAGAACTCAAAATATGTTCAGTACTTAAACGTGATACTTTTCTAGTAATTTAACAATTTTTTAACAACATTTAACAAAAGAGTTACTATAACAGTTTAGAGCAAGGGATCTTAACCTCATTCCCCGTCTGGAGACGTCTGACAAACAGAAAAATGCTGGTGGGCACAGTTAAAAAAGTATATTGGTTCTTAATATTTATTTATTTTATTACAATCTTAAGCATCACAAACAGAAACCAAAAAAAATTCACAATAGTTACATTTAATGCGATTTTTGGCATTGCATATTATCCACTAATTTTGTAGTCAGGCGTATAAGAGCCACGGGTTGCCAGTTCCCTAATAATATGAATTCTTCATTTGAAAGGGATTTCTATTTAAAATTAGGATATTACTCTCTTTTTAATTATTTTTTTTGAAAATTAAGAGTATCTTTGAAAAAAAATCTCTGTATTTGTACAAAAGGTAATTTAATATATACATTATTTTTGCTTGTCGATTAAAAGTACGTTCGAGAGCCTTTATATATACTTCTAAAGATAATGAGTTAGTACATTTTCCATTAAAGCTCCAACTAGATGGTTTTTCAATATTTTAAGAGAATTGTTTGTGTTTTTAAGACCTCTGCTCTCGGTCTTATTTAATAATTTTACAGAAAATCATTATTTTTTAATTAACTTTCAAACTACTTGGTCTGTTTCGTTGTGGTGACGAGGCTTCAAAGGCCACACTCTCCTCCTCATTTTCAATCTGCGTAGATTGAGAAGGAGTGGAAGAGAATGCGTGTGTGTCCACACGCACGCGGACACATACTTTCTCTTTCTCACCTCTCTTTCTATTTCTCTCACTTTCTCTCCTCTCTCTTCAATTTTCCTGTTCTTTTTACTCTCTCTCCTTTTTCTATTTTACTCCTCTCTATCCTTGTTTTTCTTTTTTACCCCTCTTTATATTTCTCTTACTCTCCCCTCTCTCTAAAATTCCTCTTAATCTCTTTCCTCTCTCTCTCCCCTCTCTCTATTTCTGTTACTCTCTTCTCTCTCTATTTTTCTTACTCTCTCTTCTCCCTCTCTATTTCTGTTACTCTCTCTCTCCTCTCTCTCTATTTCTCTTACTCTCTCTCCCCTCTTTCTATTTCTCTTACTCTCTCTCCTCTCTCTCAATTTCTCTTTCTCTTTTCTCTCTCCTTGTTTCTTTTACTTTCTCCTCTCTTCTTCCTTAGCAATTTTCTCTCACGTTCACCTCTTTCAACCTCAGAAACATTCTCTCACACTCTCCTCTCTCTGCATCATAAGCTTTTCCTCTCTCTCCCTCTAAAACTTTCGCTCACCCTCTCTCACACTCTTTGTGTCTCTCTCATACTCTTTCCCTATCTCACACACATATATATAAAATAATCTATTTCTTTTAGATGTATTGAAAATTATTTTTATGTTTAAAATTGTGACACAATCATTTGCTTAAAGGGAAAATAGATTTGATTTTTTCCTTCTAATTTTATCTCATTGACAACAATTTGATTTAACTGATTGCTCTAAATCTTTTTCAATCCATTTTGTTTCGAAAATACGTTGTGTCAGTAAAAGGAACAATTATTAACAAAGTCTTTTTTTGTATAATTACGATACTCCATTTTCCGTTTTAAAAATATTGTAGTTTAATATTTATGTACTTATTGAAAGAGATATCTTATACTTATGAATTACACTGATACTCTTTGTTATGTAAATAGTAGTATACGATTTTAAAATTAAGGGGAGTTGGAAACCCCTCTCTCTCTCTATACTGACAATGTTAAATTGGCTGTTTTCGATGTACCTTTTCTCAAAATCTGTTTTATGTACATGCTTGAAATTTTTCATACTATTAAAGTACATCTCTCTCATTATACTAAAATGATCTTTTAGCTAATTTTGAATTTTTTAATAAATTATGAAATATTTTATCAAACATTGCGAAATTTGACCCATTTTTTACTTAAAAAATTCGTAAATTAAATTTTTGAGTTTTTTACAAAAAACTCATTTTAGTATATATTAGACATCATTATGAATAATTCATAAAAAATTTACATACCTGTGAACAGTAGTTTCTCAGAAAAGGTACATCGCACATTAAAATTTACATTTTAAGATAAATTGATTTTAATGTATACAGTAAGACATCTAATTACCTAGGAAATAAAAAAATAAAAGGCTCAATTTAAAATAAAAGATACATGTTTTGGTTTATATTAGTCGTTACACTTTTAAGCAAAAACAAAGTAATTTGTTTACAATTTTCGCCATTAAAATGGGCGTGGCCCAAATTCAACGATTATTTAAAAATACGTTTTAAGGGCTTCTAAATACCCTAGAGGTTAAACTAAGGTATTTTTAAAAAGGTTAAAATCTATACAATTTGAAAATGTAAAAATCTCAAATTGTCAAAAAAATAAGATTTTAGATTTCCAACACCCCTTAATCAGTTTAAGATAGATAATATTTCTTAGATAAAAGTTGTGAAGTTTTAAATAATTTCCCAAGGGAAATCTTTGTAAGAATATACATCTTTCTCAATATTAGAATATGATGGCTTAGTATTAGTATAACATTTTTAAGAAACTATTCATCTAAAATTTTCATATGTTGTATATTGTAGCTTAAAAAGAACAAAGAAAGAGCTTCTTCAACATAGCGAATAATGAATTGTAATTTTCATCTTTCATCTTATAAAATGTTCCATATAACAATGGGCTATCTGCGAGCTCTACCCTCTCTAACTCGGGTTTCTTCAATCCAGGAAAATTTGAACTTTAAGCTAGAAAAATGACATGCCACAAAAGAAAGTCACTACCGAGTCAACGAAGTAGATGTTTAGATATAATAGCTTTTTGTAAATAATTACTAATTAATACATATTGCATATATGTCACAGGGAAATGGTTAAATTAGGGATTTCCTCAAATCCCTAAGGAAGATGATCAATTCACGCAAGATGTTAAAATAAGAACTCTGTAAGGTGATTTCCCTAAGGAAAGGTAAAGGATTTGCCAAATCCGTACCCTTTCAGTGAAATGATGAAATAATATTGTCAAGAGTTCGAAAGTGTTTATTTAGCAAATATGGTGCATTATTAAAAGTAGAGTAATTATTACGACAATAATCCTTGAATTACGAATTATTTATTCGAAATTAAACACAAAATAATTAGATAATAAAGCTGGTATTTTTTTTAAAAGGATATTTGTAGTAGAATTTGAAATATTTTTTTTTAAAAAAAATATACATTAATGTAGTAGTTCAAAAATATACTGCTTTATTTGTAACACCTTTTTTTGGTTATTATTTCACTTTTTAAAATAGACTTTTTTATTACCAAAAAGCTTGTTTATCTTTAAAGAGGTTGATTTCCCTAATTTGTTTGTTTATATTTTTCAATTGAAGTTTTATCCAGTTTATTGCATATATAATTTTAAGTTATTAAAATAATTATTATTCAAGTTATATATATATATACTTATTTTTACAACTATGAATTTATATATGCTTGTAGAAATCTGAATTTATTCTATAAGTTTTTCTAATTATTCTGGGCTAACTTGTAGTAAAATAAGTTTCTTGAAGTAGATCTAAAGAGCAGCGACACCTAACCTGCGACCCACTGGGTTTTTTTAGTGGTCCGGTCATGGCCCATTTCTATGAGAAATTCTTTCAGTAAATAAATCAAAAACATCAATTTTCGTTGTTGCTGTCGATGTCATACGGGTGCGAACTGATATATTTTATTCCTATTTGTAACTATAACGGTTAGTGATATAGACAACAGTGGAGTAGTGACCATTTTTTGAGTGAGTGCAACTAATTTTTAATTATCCCTCAATGTCTTTAAAAAAAAATGTGTACGAAGAAAACAGGTTGTTTCAAGACGACTATTTTACAGTGAAAAACAAACATAGTTCAGTAATTGTTTGATTTGTTGCGAAAGTGTTATATTTGAAAGGTCCCAATAATCACAAATCGTTCAATGACACTTTTCCTCTTTCAAGAGGTGATAAATAGGTTTTCTTCAATAATCTTGGCAACAGCAACAAAGTGTTTTGCCAGTGGTAATGCCTTTTCAATAACAAAGGTATCTTATGAAATGTGTTATATAATCAGTAATCATATGACACCATTTAATGATGCAGAAAGTGTGAAGAAGTGTTTCTTAAAAGCTTTCAATTTAGTGTTTGGTGAATTCAGTAACAAAAATAAAACATATAAAAATAATAATTAAAAAACAAACAAACAGGAATTTAAATATTTTGATAAACTTTCTACATTTTAAAATACCTATGTTATCTTGGTCTTAAAGCATTTCCCCCTCCTAAACCTCAAATTGCGGGCCGGCAGAAAAAAGGTTGAGTACTCTGGTATTAGCACTATTTTCATTAGGTTGTAAGAATCCCTCTTACTTTAAGTTACTTCATTCAATAAGCATGATTATATTCCACTTTGCTAATTTCATATCTTCTAGCAAGATAAAATTTTTTTCTGAAATTTTTGATGTCAGTATCCAAACAGCTGAAGCAATTTTTTTTACTTTACATTCAACAGGTTGTTTTCAGAAACAGCCGAAAAGTAGTTGAATTTTTAAGTTGTATTACTTTCTAAAATTGAACTATGGGTTAAGCTCACGAGGGTCATATGATAAAGACACAATTACTTGCTCTCCATTGAAATCAAAACTGACACAGTAAATTTGTACCTATAAAATATATATAAAATTTCAGATTTGATAATTGGAAAAAGATGTTCAAGCATTAAGATTCTTCCCTACAGTTTTTAAAAATAAAAAAGCAAAAACTTTCTTACAACATACTTATACTTTAAAGTAGGGGGTCTTCAATCTTTTATGCCCAAGAGTCACACCAAAAAATTCGCAAAGATTCGCGGGCCACATAAGTAAATTCATAAAGATCTGCTGGGAACAAGTCTACCAAAAATAGTGCAATCAGAAAATTTATGTATAAAACAGGATTTGTTTTACAAGATTATAAAATATTCTAAGTTAAAAATCTCTGTTAGAGATTTATATGTGCGTGTGTGTATAATGATTTCAAAAAAAGTTAAATGGAAATTTTTAAGAAAACTTATAATGCAGTGACATTTTTGAAACATTCAGCATTTTCAGAATATTTTTTTTCTCAAGGGAATTTAAGACACATAAATGGAGTGTTTTAAGTATCAATAATAAGAAAAAATGTTTTTACAAGAAAAAGCTGAAAAGGTAATTTTTCTTGAAATTGCTTCAAATTTAATTGTGGGGACACTAAATTGCCTTCAGTGGATCACTCGTGGCCCGTTGACCTAGGGTTGAAGACCCCATACATTTAAGTGAGTTTTATTTACCTATGTGTGTTATTATTGTTAATAAATACGAACTTTTTTTAAAAAAAAGTTTCTACAAATGGCTCAAGTTGGCAACAGCGAAGTGATTGAAATGATTAGCTGGAAACGTGATTGCATTTATTATGTAACTATAACGTCACATGAATTGATGAATGGATAGGCTGGAAACACGCGATGGTAGTTATCATGTGACTATGACGTCACTTAAATTTAGCTAATTATCTACTTAACTTCTTGCTGTTGCATAAACTGATTTTAAATATGAAGATTTTGGATTTTAAAATCTTTTGAACTTTTTTCAAAATGATCCAATTGCATTGTTTTGTGTTAAATTGTTAAATTACTCAATTTATAGTTTAAGCTGGACTTTAAATCTTACTTTGTCTTCAAAGAAGATGATTTTATGACACTTTCTAGTTAAATTAAACAATGTTTTGAGCTCTTATTACATCCTGTGAGGTTATAAAACTTTTTTGGACTACACAAAAATAAGTAAATCACATCAATTATTCAAATGAAGTTCAAATTCCTTAAGGCTTAAAAAAGCATTGGTTAAGAATACTGCACGGAGTAAAAATTGCTTCTTTATTGATTTAGTATAAAATAAATGAATTGATTTTTAATAAAAATAAACCTGTTCAATATTTGTATACAACATACACTAGACTATTATGTCAAATTAGAACTTAAATAATCTATGATATATTTTTTCATTTGTTTAACATTTTTAAATACATAATTATAATACTATTAGTACATGTTTTAATCTAAACGTATTACGGAGAAAAACGATTCACTCACTCATTCACTTACTCATCACGAGATAACACTGGAACTATTAGGCCTGTAAACTTGAAATTGGTGAGCATGTTTCTTTTGTTGAGTAGTACTCCGCTAAGAAGGAATTTGCAGAAATCAATTCCCTTGGATAAGTAGGAGGGGTTAGAGGAGTGTTATACAAAGATTTTCCTCTTTTTTAACTATTAGGCCCACAGACTTGAAATTTACCAACAAACAACGAAAACTGGGTTTGTTAAAACAACTCTGGGAAAGATGGGTTACGGAGGCGTAAAATATAATTATATTTCCGTATTAGAAATTCCAGTCCTATTCTTTTGAAATCAATGCAAGGGCTGTAAGGATGTATTTCAATGCAAATGAAAGCTTAAAGCTTGAACTTACATATCAATAACTTTAATAAACATTATATAGCTCTTCAACACCGAGAAATAACCAGCGAAGCGAAGCAGGCGGGTAATAGCTCGTTGTATTTTATATTATAAAGGTATTTTTGTGCATTATTATGTTATTTATTATGTATTATTAATTTTGCATTAAAAATATCGCTCAAATATGACTATAACTATACACAACATTTACAAACATAGTTTTTCAATCTCAAAGACTTGATGGTTAATCACATTCTTAACCAAAAAAAAAATATATATATTATTCAGCAAATTTTGAAAATCAGTTGGTAAGAATAAATGACAATCTTTTTTTAAATAAATATTTCGGTAAAGGGTTTCAAAATAATAGTTGAATAATACTTTTGAAATAATATTAAAATGCATAAAATAAGGAAAATAATCAATTACAACTCAATTTAAATTAAACAGATAACAATTTAAATGTCTGAATCCTCTAAATATTTTCCTTTTGCTATCGAAAAGAATGATGTGTGATTGAATCACACAGTTCTAACAAATCCTTTTTAGCATATTACAAAACCACGAACAGAATACTTATCCTATGTTCTAATTCAGATATTGTTATCCTAGAATAAAATGATTCATAAATTAAGATAGGAGCCTTATTACAGAATATATGATATTAGATTATGTTTCCTGCAAATACAGACGTATAATCCTGCTGAGTAAAATTAATTGAAATTTATATCAAAACCTCTAATGCTCGCCTGACGCGAGACTATTGAATGAGTTCATTCTGTGTAAAGCAAGTGAAGATGCAAATTGTCAATTAGTTGAGTTCGTTTTCCAATTAAAACACAATTGATTGTTTCAGAGATAATCGTTTGCCGAATGTCCCCGAGAATTGGGTTCTAAGTTTACCACCCGTTAGATCGAATTTGTAAGTTAATAACCCAGTTAAAGGTTGAGACTTTAAAATTGAAATAAGATTCGTAAAAGATAATTAGTGTGGTTAAATGCTCCGATGAGTGAAATTTGCATTTATTGAAAAATGTCAGATTGGTCGGAATCAAAATATCTCATTCAATACCAATTAAATACAAATAATTATGATGTCTGTTTAAAATATCAGTACTTATAAATATTACCAAATTTTCAAGAAGATTACCTTTCTGTATCATTTAGGGCCTCACAAAACTAAAAAGTTGTCATTAAGAATCAGATACAACTTAACTCAGTGGCGCGACATCCCAAGAAGAACAAGGCCTACTGTGCCCAACTCAGTATACGCGACCTTCGACCCTGAGGTGCATGAGCAGATGTTCCGATCAGGAGGTCAGTCTGACGCGAAAACCCCTAGTGTTAAGTTCCCAAGCAAGCTTGGTACTCATTTTATCAACCCATTGAAGGGATTAATGGCTGAGTCTGCTTTGCCCAGCCCAGGGTTTGAACCTTGGACCTATGGTGTGGAAGCGCGATGCACTAACCACTCAGCCGCTGGACTTCCATCAGATACAACTAATGACTTAAAAATTTGTATAACTGACACGCACACATGCACTCACGCGCACACAATTGAATATAAATATTCTTTTTTTTCTAATGGGGTTGTGCATTAGTATTTTAACCATTGAAGATCTAGTACATTCTCCAGGAGCAAGTATCATTTTTTAGTGCGGTATCCAAAAGGCGATACCAATTACCACAAGTAATTTTGACAACCAGTTTCCTCCTGAGCTCTGACCTGTGACACCTGAGCTCTGACGATGCGAGCCTGCACTAACATTTAATTTTTCCAAGATAATCCAAGCCAAAAAGGCACTCAATGGTCTTTTTCCTGCCGCATAATTATGCGACATGGCCGCTGTCAATTCTCTGCATTATGAAAATCCCCCGACCTGGGTCAAACCTGCAACCTTAGGTACAGAAGGTCAGCAACAAGCTAACCACGCCATCCAGCCGGCGAATACTTATATTCTAAAATTTCAAAGAATATGTGCCTTTTAAGTCATTTGATTTAGAAGATTGATATAAAAAAATTTCTCACATTATAATAGACTTGTTTCTGTTTTTTTTTTTTAAAAATGTTAAATTTAACTAAGAATTTTATACTTCATACTATAAATTTTTTTGTCAGTATTACCTTGAATTTAGCATGAACTTTTTGCAGAATATTGCAATGCTCTTTTTTTAAAAAATGACCTTAGTTAGTAATTCTGAATACTAAATCATTTCTCTTTTATATTGTTTGAAAAATGTTACAATATTAGATTGTTTTTTTTACGCAGGATCTAATCACAGAATATAACTTTACATTTACTCACAAATATATATGCGTGTTCACGTATTTTTGTGTGTGTGTGTGAATGAAAAAAGAGAGATATGAATATGTGTGTGTAAGAGAAAGAGAAAAGAGATATAGATAACATATATAAATATACAAAATAAGTGACCGTGATAAACTGAACAGACACATATTTGGTGGTGAAAAATTTTGACACAAATACTACTTAAATACTGTAAGTAGTGAATCAAAAGTTACAACACACTTTTCCTCTTACTCGTTTTTATTACTAAGAACATATATTCCTCTTTTAACTAAAGAAATCATACAGATTAGCTATATGTAAATGTAACTCTTTTTTACATTATTAATTAAAAAAATAAAACGAAATTTTCAGTCTACATTATGATCATGTATATAAATAAAATAATGATCCTCCAGATTGCTGTGTGTTTACTTTGATTAATGTCATATTTACCATAAGCATATTGTAACTGCGTATTTTTTAAGAAGCTTTAAAGAGCACATTGTGTTATGGAAAATTGTATAATACCATAACTTAAAGAACACAACCATAACATTAAATGTATCAATTACATTTAAAATATTTGCTTAGATAGTCCGATGCAGTATATTGTATTCTGAAAATAACAACAATCGTCGAGAAAGTTTATAAAGAACAATGATTTAAGCTAAATTACACGATCCAATTTGACACATTTCATATTTACTACATTTCATACTTAAGTGATGGATATAGTGTTTTTTTTAGAGGTATAGAACTTTAAATTGCAATAAAACAACGATGCATTATTCGATTGACATGAATTTTTTTATTCGAAAGATAATCTTGTGGCATTGCATTTTAAATATGATTTCTGGCATAGGACTGCCACGGCTGGCTTGGATGCAGTCCAATCTGGACGTCCAATTTTCGATGACTTTTTCCAACATTTGTGGCCGTATGTCGGCAATAACACGGCGGATGTTGTCTTCCAAATGGTCAAGCGTTTGTGGCTTATCCGCATAGACCAATGATTTTACATAGCCCCACAGAAAATAGTCTAGCGGTGTTAAATCACAAGATCTTGGAGGCCAATTCACAGGTCTAAAACGTGAAATTAAGCGGTCACCGAACGTGTCTTTCAATAAATCGATTATGGCACGAGCTGCGTGACATGTTGCGCCGTCTTGTTGGCTCCACAGCTCCTGAACATCATGATTGTTCAATTCAGGAATGAAAAAGTTAGTAATCATGGCTCTACAGCGATCACCATTGACTGTAACGTTGTGGCCTTCATCGTTTTTCAAGAAGGATTCCACCAGCCTATAAAGCGCACCAAACAGTCAGTTTTTCTGGATGTAATGGTGTTTCGACATACACTTGTGGATTAGCTTCACTCCAAATGCGTCAGTTTTGTTTGTTGACGTAGCCATTCAACCAGAAGTGTGCTTCATCGCTAAACAAAATTCGCTTATGAAAATCGGGAACAACGGCAATCTCGTTTTGGGCCCATTCGACGAATCTACGCCTTGCTTGATAATATTTAAAATGTAATGCCACAAGTTTATCTTTCGAATAAAAAAAATTCATGTCAATCGAATAATACATCTTTGTTTTATTGCAATTTAAAGTTCTATACCTCTAAAAAACACCCTATATTTGGCTGGGTACAGTGAAGGAAACATATAAATGCTTGTCTGTCTTTTTTAGTTCTTTGTTAATATTAAACTTATTAGAGGGAAAGGAACGGATTGACCTTTAGAAAATACGACATGACAGTTAGGGGTTTATTACCAACAGTGGAACACCATCTGTCAGAATAATAGTTTCTGTACCACAGATAACTGAAGGCCCACTGATCCTGGAGTCATGAAATATAATACTAATCCATCTTGCTCCTGGAACTTAAGACGAATGGCTTAGGATTGTGACTTAGTGAAAGACCACTAAGTACATATTATAATTTAAACACAGCTGGTTTCTCACTAAACAGGCTTTATGAATCGTATAAGTGACATTGTATTGTTAGGGATAGAATAGAGGATGTGTATTCCTTTCAGAGAGAATATAGTTTAGGATTAAAGTTTGACTTGGAAAATAAAATTTACGCTGGTTAAATCCGATTATTTAATACAATTTGAAAGTAAGTAGTGAATTTATTCTCTCTTCTACTCAATGCTTGGTCGAGCTCTTCTACCGAGCTTAAATGTAAAATAGCTAACCTTCTGGTCAGTTAATAACAGAAGCCCTTCTCGATACCAATGTTTCGTAATTTTTTCCATCCGATTTTTTTCTCACCTCACACTCGGATTTTTGTTGCAACCAGATTGTCTCGGCTTGACCCGTCCACACCAAACATTAAAAATTTCTCTAAGTTCTCTTTTTTCACCAAGCCTTAAACTCTCACTACATAAGTAATTTTTATCACACACATGTAATTTTTATTAATCTACATAGTGTCTATTTTATTAACTCAACTAATTTTTGAAAAGGAAATTTTAAAAGTGTTTTAAAGCCATCCAAAATATCACGATAGGAAATAAAGGCTCGAAAGACAGAATCAAGAACTCCCACCCAATCCATTACCATTACCATTCTGGGATGATAAATTGTAATGAAACATCGGGAAAAGAAAGAAGTCAAAAGGACTATAAACATTACACTCATATAAATAGTTGAGTCTTAATTTTTTGGGTTTATACTGTTGGCAATTAAGGTTACTGCCTACCCTCGGACCCTTTTTTTTTAAAAATAAAATTTTGAAACAATTTGAGTGTTTTTAGGAAGAAAAAAAAATATGTAAATAGATAAAAATTTAAAATAAATATTGTACTTTTAGAAAATTGGTTGTTTTCATGGAAATTTTTCCAATTTTTTACTAAAGCGGGTAACACTGTATAAAAATTTCTAATACAATTATCATAATTTTCTTTATACGCAACATAAATATTATGGTGCTCTTCAAAATGAACTAAATTCAAAGAGAAATATTAAAATACAAAAAAATTACAGACAATTCATAATAATATGAAAGTTTTGTTATTTTTTAAGCTTTTTCTTTATAAAAACTACCCTAAATAAAAAATTATTTAACCTACAACAAAACTTATGGTCCACTTTATGAAAAATAGTATAATAAACATTCCCTCAATATTTCAAAACTGTTAGACATTTAAAAAGTCGGATCCAAATTTTTATGATCTCCTTGTGTTGTTTTTCCAATCCCGTTCCATGATCTCAATGAAAGTAAGGACACCGATTCGAACCCGATCTTTTTGAGTTTCGTGATTTGTGGTTGGCAGCAACTGCCATGCAAATCGAGCGAGTATTTAAACTCGGCTCATGTTAGTTTTTCGAAAGAGAAGGAGAAACAGAAATATAAGAAGTGTGTGAGTGGTTTAACTCTTAGAGGGAGAGAACGGCTGGTTGGCAATGCAACTGCAGGTTGCATGTTAGATTAGAAATTCATTTTACAATATTAGAAGACGGTTCGAATCGGATGTCTCTGGTAATGTTGATTTTTGAACTTATTGTTTTTTTATCGCTCCAGTAACGAGCGCAGTGACTTTATGATTGATTTATTAAAGGCCAATTTTAAGAAACTGTTTTTCGTCTTCTTGCCTCCTCGACACATAAATTTCACTGCTAGCTTTGCAAAATTTAAATTAGTTTACCAATAAGTGTAACAAAAACGTTATCTGGTTTGGTTCCTAATATATCATGTATATGGTAAAGAGTTTCTTTCGAAAACATAATCTTGAGAAAACTCATTTAAAGCTTTATCTTACTGCCATTTTGCATAGAGTGTGATGTTTTTTAAAATCACTATAACTTTATTTTTATTTCGCGTAAAGGAAAAAGAAAAACTGTTTTGGAAAGAAAAATGTTCAAACTATAAGATTTTGAAATAAAAAAAATGCCTTATATGTAGACAAAAAACGACATTTTCAAGGTCGGCAGTCATCTTAAAATTGCAACATACCAAGAAGGAAAGCAAGTAGCACAACTATACTTCTTTCCACTTATTAAATATAGTAAGAAAAAAACCAATAATATTTTGAAATGGGAGAAAAAAATTTAAGTACATCATGGCAAAAAAAAAAGAGTTGGAAATAAAAATTATTGTTATAAACAATTATTAAAGACAAGTATGGATCTTCTACATGTATTAATAGTTATATGTATGTATATGAATCTCAACACTCTTTGGTAGTAGATAATTGTTAACAACGTGTACTTATGATTTTTTTAAAAAAATGTAAGTTATAATTATTCTGGTATTTTGATAATAATAAGAAACATTGAGAATACATAAGTTATCTACTTTGGTTATAAATTAAAATTAAGTTTTTACTTCAGAAAAAAAGCAACTTATAGCAATATTCTAAAAATATTACTATTTTCATGAAAGAAAAGAAAACAAAGTTTAGGTATTTCGATATTTTTGATGAAATTGGGTTGTTATAGAAATGCCATTTATCATTTTCTTTGGATCATATATCAAACGCATTGACTCTGCTAAAAAATTCCATTCCAATTTTACCATTTCTTTATACTCAGCATACATATATCCATTTCCGTTAAAATATGATATATCTAAAACCCACGCTATTTCCACAAACCAAGAGAGTTTTCATATCATTCTTTTTATAACATAAATCTTGATCAAAATTATTATTTGCTTTTAAGTTGTGTTACTTTATCTATATCAGATGATATGCGATGAAATTTTATGTTTATTAACCAAACCTGTATATATAGACGTAAGATTATATAAAGCGTAACTATTTTAAATTACCAATAGTAAATTATTATATCCAAAATTTATCGCTTAAAAGTTTTCAGAAAATAGTTTTTGACCACAATACACACAAATAATTTCAACATTATTTACGTTCTGAAGAAGGATATATTTTGCGCGTGTAGCGATTGTAAATTTAACAATTTTCTACGTAACTGAATAATTTATACTAAATAATATAGAAGGATGTAACGGAAATTAATTTGTGATTAGGGACCAAAATCATCCATTTATCTTTAGAATTCTTTGCTCCAGAGATGCATTGCGACCTAATAATGTTTTTAAGCAGGTCATTCTCAGTATACGGCTTTTGAATTTGCTGGTTAATTCTTAGCGTTATTCCTTTTAACGTTTATTCCTTTAAATATATCTCTTATTTTGTATAATTCAATTCCAACTATTAACCCACACTCTCTATTTATTTGTTTGTTTGTTTATTTATTTAACTTGGAGGAATTTTCAATCGTTAATAAAATACATTTTAAAGCGCTCAATGGAGCTGAAATTTAATATACATGATTATTTTGGATGATAATGCAATAATTTAATTATAATTAATAAAAATTAATCGATTAAAACGAATTATTTAAAGAATTACAAATACAGCCACTTTGGCGACTTAGCGACCATTTTGGCGACTTGTGTGTCAGAACTTGAAAATGTTTTTTTCTCACGTTTTAAAGCATTCAGTTGAACTGAAATTTTATAAACGCGACTGTTTTGGGTGACAATACGATACTTTAATGATAATTAATAAAAATTAATCACCACTTAATGCTGGGATTCCGCCATATGTATATACATATTCATATTAATTGTAACTATTTAATAAAAAAGTAGTTAAAATAAAATTTTTCCTTGTTGATCTAAGTAGGAATTGACTTAAAATTTTGTTTTTATGTTACTTGTTTTTAAGTAAGTTACTAATATATTCAACTCAATTAATTTGTTTTAAAAAATAATATCTTTTCACATATGTTATAAATGAAATAAAGCCACCTTATAGAGAAACCTGGTGCACGTTAAATCTGACTAGCTCAAAATCCGAGCTCAGAATGGAATTCCTTTTTCTTTGATCGAGGCTCAAAATTAGCTCTTTATCTACAGATGATACTTCAAAGTACCACTCACTTTAAAATTAGATAGAATAAATATTTTTACGAATACTCTGACGATATACTTAGCAGGAATATTCTTTTAAGACTACTCTTCCAAGATGTATGGCAGCCCGGGTTATATGATGAGCAATTTTGCATTGAAGGCAAACAATTTTATAGCAGAAATTGCGTTTTCAGCTGATTGCGAAGATTGTCATTTTTGTTCCGAAAAAATAGTTAATGTCAAAATACAAGTGTCTTATATTTTTGTATGTTAATGAAGTTCTTAGAAAACGATTTGAACTATTCATTTTAAGTGAACATTGTATATAATTAATTTTACAGTTTACATCTTTAATTAATCAATTAGCTCTAACGGATAAAATTTCCTAAAGTTGAGTATTTTGTTTATGTATATTCCTTAATTTTCATTGTAGTGATTAAAAAAATATATTGCATGAAAAAAAAACTACAGTAAATCATAATGCGGTAAATAAAGGGCTAAGATGACCGTCACCAATAGTCTCTGTACTTCTTTATAGTGTTATGTAAATAAATACTTGCTTGTAAATAAAAAAATTATATTTAAAAAAAAAACTAAAAAAATTCGCCTTTATAGTCAATGGAAATAGAAAGAGTAAAAAATAATCCTTAATATAAGAATAAGATGATTAACAAAAAAGTTAATGTCATTGTAGTAAAAGTGTGAGGTGCTTGATATCAATTGCTATACTTTCTTACTAGTTCTATTCCAAAATGCAGAGTTAGTGTAAAAATGTAGAGCAAAGCTGCCCACGTTTTTACCGCAATGACATTAATTTTCTCATTAATCATTTATTCTTATATTAAGAATTGTTTTTTTACTCCTTCTAGTTCGATTACCTATAAAAACAGTTTTTTTAGTTTCTTTAAAAATTATAATTTATTTTTAATTTTTAGTTCAATCTACAATAAAAACGTGTTTTTTTAGTTTTTGAAACTGTCATTTATTTATTAATTGATGAATTAATCTTAAATGCGTAATTTGAAAAATCTGGAGTACCCATCGACATCCTACCAGTGCATCGATGCGGCATTGTTTTCAAAATGTAGGATCAGCCAACTGATGGAAATTTGAAAGAGCTAAATTTGAAATATTTAATGCGGAAAAATGTGTTAAGTTAATGATATTTTTCTCTAAAAAGAGCTCAATATTCTCTCTGAAGCTTGCATCAGCATTAGACGTAAAAGTAAATGTTTTGAATCGAAGGGTTTGTGAGAATTTTTTTTTTAATCCGGTGATCTCTGAATCAGTTCTCAGCTGCTTTAGTAAAATGAAGCAATGGATGTTGTTTCATTCCACTGATCTGACAAGGGCATTTACAATTGTTTATATTATGGTAAGAAATTACTGACGCATCCTTCCCTTTTTAACATGGAGAACACTTTTTGTTTGTTGTATTTGTATTAACCATGAACGTTTTTACTTGAGGGTTGTAACTTAATCTTTCAATCATAAAATTTAGAATTAGTCACCAAATCTAGAAATTGAAAATCATTAAACTTGATGATTCTGATGGAACAAAACTTTTAAATTATTATACTGTCATCGGTCTTTGACAAGTTTGCAAAATTTCGAATTAATCTGACCTTTTAAAGTAGGTAAAAGTCGAGTTCAAAGATTCTGTTACATACAGGTGAAGCTAATAAAAGCGTGTTAAAATAGACCGTTTTCTCTACCGTAAACTAAAACCTTTTGATTCATATTTAAAATAAAAATATTATGTAATATTAAAATCGAAAATGTATTCAATAAAAACAATGTTTTGAAATATTATTATTACAATGAGTCATTAAACTTTTCTGAAAAAGGGGGGGGGGGTACACCGATGGTGGATGAATCCCCATTGTACAAATTATACAACTGTTAATACACATTGCTGAAGTTGTAAAACTGTATAATTTACATGTATTATGTAGTTCTAAGGTATTCGGATAAAACTATTAAAAAATTATTCTGGTGCCATCTTAACTACGTCAAATATATATTACAGCATCACGAAAAACTTTTTTATATAGAGAAAAATAAAGTATTTAATGATAAAAATAATTTAGAACTCAAATTCCCTTTTATGTATATCCATTTATAAACTCTACTTTTTAGAAGAATAATGATTTTATCATACTTTTATATGGTTCAGAAAATTTATTATTAGGTTATTTAGCAAAAAAATCGGTAGTTACCCAAATAAAGATTGAATTTAACTTTACATACATAGATATGTTTATTTATATTTGAGTCTTAGAGAAGTATCAGATTTTATTTAATAAAATGTCAAATTATTATTAGTGCCTTATGTTAATTTTGAAGTCACATAAATAATGAACTCAACAAAAGATAAATAATTGTGAGGGATTTATTCAAATAAAACTAAATGAGTTATAAATAATTAAGCTTCTCTTAACTAATCTTTACAAAGAATGTCAAAAGTCATAAATATTTATCTCAATTATTTAGAAAGCTATTTTTTTATTTCGAAAAATACCGACTACATTGCCACTAAAAAGAAAATAATTTTTTTTTATCTTTCATAAATTCTTTGATAAACAACATGACTTCCATTTATACTCTGTTCCATGATTAAAGATTTCAACAACTATTACCTCTTAGCGTTTATTAGAGCATTTTTTCACTTGTTTTTCCTCCCAAATTCTTAGCATTCCTGTATTTCAAATAATCATGCAAATTAAGCTCTAAGCAGTTTGAGTTAAGAGAGCGTTAGGTAATTATTCTTTCTAAAATTCTAATATTCAATGGATTATAAATTTCTTGCATTTTTGTTCATGGGGATTCCATCTTTTTGTTCTCTCTCCTTGTTTTAAGGTATTTTTTTCTGATTACTTATAAAAATAGTTTTATAAGGAAACAAGGATTATATTCTTCATTTTTCATTATTAAATGGGTATCGTATAAAAGCTAAAAAATGGAGCTTAGTTTGCGTGAAGGCAAATTTTCGTGACAATAAATATTTAAACCAGCCCTCCTTTCTGTTGAGAAATTTAATGAATATTTTTTAAAAACAGAATAGTTGGTGTTAATGGGTTTTTCATTATATTAATAAAAAATGATAAACTAGGTGCTAGAATATTCCAAAAGAAATTAATCGGAATTTTAAGTAGGCTCTGTCCTTTTACATAGCTTAAAAGAAAAATGCAGCATATTGCTTTTAAAATGAAACGCTGTAAATAACCGAGAAGACGATTCTATTGCAATAAATTATAGTGGAATGTTTTAAAAAGTTAAAATGTATTATTTTCAAAAAAGTATAACGTTAAGAACGTTTAAAAATACATTTTCAATTATTATTATTAAGGAGAGAAAATAGTGAATGGCAAGATAATTGTAAATCTTGTTTGATTATAAAAATGCATACAAAAACCTTGCGAATTATAGTTTATTTTGTAAAAACTTTGGGAATTATAGTATTATATTTACTTGATTTGTAGGCGTGCATTCCCTAAAACTGATAATTTTAAGCACGTGCTTTAGGAAAAGTTTGAAAATGTTTGCGATATCTCTCTATCTGTTCATTTTTCAATAAGCATATTGTTATGCTGTTTATATACCAGGTGATCCAAAAGTCAGGACGAAGTTTAAAAATGAATAATTCGAAAATTTATCGAGATACAAATATATGGTTTGCATCAAACGAATGGAAAAGAAATCGGGTTTTGGGTGACAACGAAAAAAAAATGGTTCTGGTGGCGACCAACAAATGACGCTATAGTGTTTCATTCCACAAAACGATGATTTACAAATGAAAAGAAATGTTAACAACTTACAATTCAGCCTATTTACAGATTAGAACAACAGTAAATGTTCAATATAGTATCCATCATTTAGAAGTACAGCTGTGAGACGAGTCACTACGCCGTTCATTTAGTAGCATCTCATGTGCTATGGCAGATACATTTTGGAGGATGGTGTCTTTCAGTGCTGCTAGTGATGCCGGTTGGTAGCAGTGCACTTTTGATTTCAAGAATGCTCATAGCCAAAATTCACAGGATGTCAGATCGGGAAATCTTGGAGGCCTTGTGTGATTAAAGTAGCGACTGATAATGTAATCCTCCCCAAATGGTGAGCGTAGCAGGCATAGCACAGACAAATCAATATGAGGTGGTTTTCCTCCTTTGCATAAAGGTGACTGTTTGGAGTGCCTGTCACGCTTGCAATTCAGAAATAATGTTGTTCTGTAACAGTGCTGTATATCGCTGACCAGTGACATAAACTGTTTTGAAACCCATCTGTGTAACTTCCTCGAAAAAAATGGACCAATTATGAAATAAGCAGTGAAGCCACACCAGACTGTCTCTTTAGGCTGTTACAAGGGAACCTCAACTAATGCATGTGGGTTTTCTGTGGTCCACACTCGACAATTGTCGATGTTGATAGCATCAGAGAGTGTGCTTAATTGTTCAGTACAGTGGGAAACCAGTCGTGCTGCTCTTGCATCTTATTGAATACCAAATTCGCAAAATATCGAAGAGAGTCGAAGTCAGGAGGTTTCAGTTCTTGGTTATGTGGCAACTTGTAAGGATATCGTCTCAAAGTTATTCGCAGTGCTCTTCAGACACTTCCGTACCGCACTCCTATCTGCCATGAAACTTCTCGGGCACTGCACTCTCATAGTGCACCGCCGACTTGGATTGTACTGTCTTCTCCACTGTCGTTGCAACAGCAGCGGCTGATGAGGGACGTCCATTTCTTTGACGTGACGCCAAAGAACATGTAGCTTCAAATTTCTCTATCATTTTGTTCAATGTTGAGGACATTATTGATTCTTTGCTTTCTCGCATACTCTTCATGTAAGAATATACTCGGGAAATTGAGGGCTTTCTCAACTATGGACAGCATTTCGGTGCATACAAACTTCGACTACCATTACCTACGGGAAATTTCTGCAGGCATCTGGGTTTCTGGGAACCCTTAATCCTGTACGTTGCAAAAAAGTCTGTTAGAAGAAAATGATGATTGGGAAATTGTCATGCTGGAGATGTTTTGCATGGCTATTGGACGAGTGGCGGTGGGCCAGTTGGCGGGGCTTCAAGGCTTGGAACTTGGCTTCTAGAAGTTTTCTGGAGAAAGGAGTTCAGCGAAGAGAGAGTCTTCCTATTGGTTGGAAGTGAGGATAATGGCCCAAAATCGGCTGCTCAGAGGGGGGAGGTGAGTATGTGTAAAGTGTTGTGATGTAATGCCCAGCGCAGGGGTGACAAAGAAAAATATCTAAACAGGCAACCAGTGGGTTTGTGAGGCGGTCACCCTCTTCCGCATTGACCGCGCTCGGTGCTGCTGGAGATTGAACGAAAGTGGCTACTACTGTAGTTGCTCCATTTTATATCGTTTGTTGCTTTGCGTAATCCTACATCAGAAATCCGATAACGCTATCTGTTGGTCGCAAACAGAAATATTTTGTTTGTTGACGCACAAAACCTGGTTTCTTTTCCATTCCTTTGGTTCAAACCGTATCTTTGTATCTTGATTCGTTTTCAAATTATTCATTTTTAAAATTCGTCCTGACTTTTGGATCACCTGGTATTTAAAGTATTGCAGTGAAAATATTTGTAACCGATGAGAAAATTGTTGTTTTAAATTATGACAGCTACGCAGTATTTGATGAATGCGTAAATTTTGAAGTTAAAAATCATAATTTTTAGCAATTTGCAGAATAGATATTTTATTATTATTGAATTCACACACACACACACACACAGACAACTTTTTCTGTATTTAGTAAACAAATCTAATTTTAAGAAGAATGAATCATTTTTAAAAATCGCTAACTCAAAAATTCATAAGATGTTTTTTAAAAGATAGTTTATAATTTTCTTTAAAAGTTCTCAATGCATTTTGTATATGATAATCGAGTTTTAAAGGATTTAAAATTTGACGTCTGAGCATATTTGTGTAAGAGAAAGAAAGAAAGAGAGAGAGAGATGAATATATTATGTACAATATGAGACAAACAGGTGATAGTGATAAAACACAAAAATTTAGAGTTTGCTAATTTTATTTAGATTATTTTAAAAATCTGAAAAGACCCCTTTTGAAAATGCAGAAGCTTTATTTATTTTCATTGAATAAAAATACATTAACAACGTCATCTAATATATTAAAAAAAATCATGAAACAAGGAAGGGGTAGTTGAAAAAATTACGATGGAAATTTGTTAAGATTCTTTTCTTAAGTCATTACGGTTAATAACAAGAATCCTGATCTCTTCTTTTAATTTCATGTAAAATTTTATACAATTAAGGAAGTTAGTTTTACATTTAATGAATTTGTCTTTTTTCTATATAGTAAAAAAAAAATGGGATTTATTTTTCTCAGCATATATGCTTTTTTATACATGCAAAAAATAGAGCTCTAATTATCAAATAGCATTGACATTTTCGAAACAAATTTCTTTTTGGTTTTAAAATAGTTCGCTTTCGCTTTCGATTTAAATGTAGATACTGCCTAGATTTAATTTTCAATATTTGGTCTTTCTATAACTTTGTACATTTCCTTTTTTTTTATTTTCGAGTAATCTGTCTATTATATAACATAAAAATTAAAAGGAAACTAGCAAACTATACATCTTGAATCAATTTGGTTTGGGTTAGAGTATTCAGAACAAGATATTTTAGTGTTGCAAAATTTAGCTTTATTATTGACCTAAAGTTTACCTTGAGATCGAATAAAAATAGTTTGCTTATATTTAATACGTTGTTAAATAAAATAATTAATTAAGAGGTTTCGTGCAAATATGTTATTAGAAGCACGCAAAGATGTAACAATTTCAACTCTGTGAAATGAAGAAGGTATTCTCATTGAAGCTAGTTTTACTTTGATCGTGTGAAATTTCGGAAACCTTTGCGTGACGAGGATTTTCGGCTTTTCGACTTAGATCTTTCTTAGATTTAACATCTTAACAACACGAATAAGAACCTAAATTGACAAAATATTTTCTTTGTAAATTCATTGCTTTTAAAATTCCAAACATTAAGATAGATAATCAATAAATTTCGGTTTGTTTTTGAATGGATCCTATGTTAAACGTATTCAAGATCTATTCCGGATAATGAGCTAAAATAAATACTATTCAGTAAGTAAACTGTATTTGACTGAGTTACATTTTTCATACATATCAAATGAAATTTTTTTCATCATTGCATTTTATATTCTAATCAAATTCAAGTAACAGTAAAATGTCTTTTACGTTATTTTGTCAATTATTACTCGATATCAAGTTATATTGGGTCGCACATATTATACAGTCGACCAATTTCACCAAACGAAAATACATCCCCAATATTAAAAAGGGCCACCAAATTCTGTCTTTGTTATTATTACTGTTTTTGAGCGAGCATGCGAACTGTTTTTTATTGCTGTTTTTTTTATTGCTGTTGATGCATATTGCTGTATTTGGTTATGTTTCTTGATTTTACGAAATTGGTCGATGGTATAATATGTAAGTACCTTTATATTATTCTGTATTAGGGTACTGATATATATTACTTTTACTGATTAAAATATAATTTATGACTGTGTAATAAAAATCTGTTTATTTTTATTCTTTTATTCATCATCAGAAGAAAGACTAATTTGGTACTGGAAACTACCCTTTCTACACTTTAAAATCAAATTATTTAATATGCTTTGAATGAAATTGGTTAATTACTCTCTTTTATGTGATGCTAAATTGAAATGACACATCATACAGGAATGATGTACCTTTTCTGATCTAACTGCTTTTCACGTTTCAACTTTTATCATTACAATCTAAGGTAAAAACTATAAATATATATTATGTTATCCATTTATAAATTGTCAAAACTATTCTTCAGTACCTGAATTTTTTTTATTTATACTACTGGACATTAAAACTGCCACATCAAGAAGAAAAACAAATAACAAGACTTTACTTGTTTCACCCATACAGTACAGTAGGATGAAAACATAACAAAATTTGTTGGCCATTTGGAATCAAAATTAGTACCCAGTTGTCCCCTTTGGAAGCTAAAATGGCTCCAACCAGGTTTAGCATTATATAGCTCGGCTAATAAATAATGCAGATTCATTCTAAGCGGCTTCATGTGTACACATCAGCCCGTATGGGGTTGGAGAGGTGGCGCCCCAGTCTTTCAGCATCCAATGATCAGATGTTTACAATGGGCGAGGGATCTGGAAAACGTGCTGGTAAAGGCAACAGTCGAATACCCTCTTTGTCAGGACTTAAATGGTAGTATGCGGTTATCTTTGAGAAAGTTGACGTCTTCGAGCCTTCAAAAATAGGGCATAGATATGAGAATTGCAACGCTGCTCAAATTACTGACGACATGAACAAGACACATGCCAAATGTCTGCTCATATCATCACACTAGATTCAGGGCCCATATCATGATGTAGAATGCAAGCAGGCCACAAGCAATTTCTTCAGGCCTCCAGACCCAGATACATCTATCCTGATGATGTGCAGATAACTGGGACTCGTTGAAATAAACTACGTGATGCCACTGCTGTATCCAGTTTTGTTGTTGAACCAACCACTTTTATCATGCATCTGTATGCTATGCTCCAGTTCAAGGAAAACAACAATAATAATCTCCATGTAGGCTGTCCTTATTTCTCCAGATGACATCGAACAACCTCTGCAGATACTTGTGCTGCAAAAACGCCCACTTTTTGATTGAAGGTTCGTAATGGGGCCTTAAATTCCCACAAGACCTATCTGGCAACATGCCGATCCTCTTGGGTGTTGTTGGTGGTACGCCATTCAGATCTTTCATGGATTCCCCGCCTGAGCCCATCAATTTCATATTTACAACAGTCGTCGGATTTCGATCCCTGAGAGTAGTAATATCGTGTGGCGATAAAATATACTCTTAATACTCCCCGTTTCTAGTGCTATTGAATTATGGTTCACATTGTTAGCCATTTTTCCTACTCATGCGTGGTACAATACTATTTTCTCCGAAACAACCGACTTTTAAATGTTATTTCCGAATGGAAACCTAATTGCTTCGCTTCCCTTTTATACATAGTCTGAGATGCTGTTTCTCATTCTTTTTTGTGTCGTTCAATGGCACTTAACTGCTAGAAATTTGCATATCCTAGCATCTTATTATTTTCATGTGAATTCGACGTTTGTATCATCCATCCTTAATATCGTTGCAATTTTAATGATGGCAATGCGGATAAATATAATTTTGTAATTTATCATTCATTATTGTATTTTTTATAATAAGAAATGCTTTGATTCATTTTTAAAATTATGTATGCATGCGAGTTTCTTGGGTTAAAGTTTTAGTCTTATATTGGAGAGTCATGACCATAAAGGAGGTCATCGCTTTCGGGAGTACGGGACGACCGAACTGCAAGAGCACGTGATCCCAAAGAAACGGTGGGCCCTTCAAGTTGAAAACGCATGTGTTTTCCCTTTGACATACATTGTCTAGCATGTACTAAAGCACCACCATCAAATCAGAGGATGAGGCCGATTCGATGGTTCTGTATCCAGCTTCTAGATACCGTATCTGATCTCATCCAGCAGATTTTTAATTTGATTAAAATCTGGTGAGTGTGCAGGTCAACTAAGTAAGATAAAGTTTTTGCCATGCTCTTTGATCCCTCTGGAGACAATGCCAGCTGTATACCAGGAAGTCTTGTACTGCTGAATGTATTCAGCTTCGCTTTCGGCGAGTACGGATGACCGTACTGCAAGAGCACATGATCCCAAAGAATCGGGGGACCCTCCATGTTGAAAACATATGTGCTTTTCCTTTGACATGCGTTGTCTAGGCATCTACGAAAGCACCACCATCAAATCAGAGGATGAGGCAGAGGATGTAATAAATCATTTTAAATATAATTTTTTGAAATTTATTTTTCGGAGTTTATCTTAAAGCGTATATTTTCAAATGAATCGCTATTAAAATTCATGGTAAACTCTTATTCATGAACTGGATAATTTTCAATGTTGTTCACAAATCTGTTTTATTTTAGATGCAGATTAAGTAATATTTAATCAGCGTAACATATAGGTATTTAAATATTTGCGTAAACTCCTTCTTGCCAATAATTCATCAGTAGTATTTATTGTTTGAAAGCTTTTTCTTTTCTTTTGGTTAAGAACGTCTATTATTTGACAATATTTTTTAATTGTAAATGAGTTTTCAAGTAAATGTCAGTTAAAATCTTTGTAGTGTATTTAGCAGAATAAAAACGAATTGATATAATTTAAAAAAAATATATTTATTGCTTTGAAGCTACACTGAGTAGCCAGATTATTATATCTACCTCTTCAATACAATATTGGACCACTTTTTGATCTTAATACTGTACGAGTTCTTCTTGGCATGAACTCTATGAGTTGTTAATAGGTGGTGTGAGGAATGTGAGACTATATCCGATTAATTGTACTTTCCAATGGTTTCAGATTTGATGGTACTGTATCCAGTTTCTAGATACCGTATTTGATCTCATACCGCAGATTTTTAATTTGATTAAAATCTGGTGATTGTGCAGGTCAACTAAGCTTTTGCCATGCTCTTCGATCCATCTGGGGACAGTGCCAGCTGTATACTAGGAAGCCTTGTACTACTGAATGTATTCATATCTGGCATTGTACTTTATTAGTATAACAAGAAGTACTTGGTTGGCGATAACTCTTAGATATCTTTAGGTATTCAGATGTTCTTCCACACAAATCAAAGAACCCATGCAATGCAAAGAAAGCATCCCCCAAACCATAATACTGCCTCCGTCAGCTTAAAAATAGTAGCAATGCAGACGGGGTTCTTACTTTCATTCTGTTTTGTCCATATTCGCACCTTAGCATTAACATGTTATAATTTAAAACCTGGCTCATTGGACCACATGGCCATTTTTCAGTCACATAAAAAGCCCAGTTCTTTTGCACCTCTGTGAACTGAAAACGTCTGTTCTTTCTTAATGCCAACAGTACAGGCTCTTCAGCAGGTATTTGGCTATCATTTCCTATACGATGTAATTTGCGGTGAACATTTAACTCAGAGACATTTGCAGTTGCTATTTGATTATGATTCCCGGCAATTTGAGGAACAATTCCTTTTCTGTTGGGCTTAACAAGTTTCTGAATTCTCCTTTCCGAGCGAATTTCAGTAGCCTGTGAGGACCACAAATCTACCGTTGAGACACAATTTTCTGCAGGGGAATCCATTCTCCCTATATTAATAACTGCTGGTCTCGAATACTTTACAAGGGCAGCCGTATTACTGATACTGGTTCTGACGCTTTAAACATCTACAATCATAATATCCCTCTTACGAAAACTACCGAATCACGCGCGAGCGTTTTACCTTAATTTTTCACAAGCAACACAATGAAATGGTTGCTTCACTGTTCCTGCATTTCGTATTAATAGCTATATTTTGCTCTCTACTGGCAACTACGTGAAGTTATAGCTGGTCTCCATAAAAGTAAAAGGTATAAAAAATCTCCATCAAGTGGTAATAATAATTTTGCCATTCAGTGTATTTGTGTGTGTATTGATAAAATTTTCTAGATGTGAAACGATTAATTTTAAATCATTGTTAATTATAAGACCAGATTAGAGCTAAGTTCAAACAAAAATGTTCTGCATGATATATTTTTATTTTTATTCTTCTGGCTAATGCTTTTCAATACAGTTTTGTAAGCATATTTTACTTACAGGCATTTTCTTTTATTTTTATATTAGAGCGTTATGGAGTTTTAAAAAAATAAAATTAAAGTCACTAAAGTGGTATTAAATTGTTTAAGAAGGTCCTTGAAAATTGGATATAAGTCGTTAAGTTTAAGAAAGTGTTCAGATAGTTATTTAGTATAACAATTAAGAAAATTGACAAATTTTTCAAGCACACCTACATTTTGGTAATGAGCTCGCTGAGAAGTATCACAAAAATCTCATGTAATAATAAAATATAGTGTTTTAGAAATTATTATTAGAAATATAAATCATCATAGTTTGAATTCATATGAAATGTCGCTAAAATATCTAATTATATTTTACATTTTACTATTTATTTTGCTAAACTCTCAGTCTTTATGATTTTTAATTTGTATAGTATTTCTTATGTTTTATTGAATAAAAATAATGTACTTGATATCTGTGTAAGAATACTTTTAAATTGTCTGTTATAAGATTCAGGAGAGCTAATTATTTAATGTACCTAATAATGCCATAAGTTATGATACAAACATCTGAGATCATCTGCTGGGATTTAAAAACAGCAGAGAATTTTAAATTTCACTTTTGGATGTCGTGTGATATATTTATCAAAAGAAAAAAAAGTAGTATCTTCTTACGTACATATATATAGTTCTTTAATACTTTTAACATAAGAGTGTACTAGAAAATATCGCTACATCAAAACAAAAAGAAGAGCCAAATGGAGATTCTTAAGGCTCTTATACCTTTAGGCATCAAACTGTTACTCATTTATCGAACAATTAAGAGATCTTCTGAGATCAACAGCTTTCCAGATCGTACTAGAAAGAGTTGTTCGCGGTCAAGCAATCAGTGAGAGAATTTGTCGAAATTCTTGTACAACAAAGATTTTTCTTGTTAAACAAATAAGTATGTCGAAAAGAACAATGTGTAAAATAGTAAATAAAGACCTTAGACCCAGGGTGGGTATTAAGTCGATCGCGATTGACCAGTGGGCTACCGAGAGATTTTGGGGTGACCGCCTTCACTAAGCCCCTACGATGCACATAATAAAAGTGGAACTGCTTGGACTTTTAATACTTTCAAAAACAGTTGAAGCTATTATATTCTTAGTTGACGAAGAAAGAACTAAAGAATTTCAAAAATATTTCTGACTAGTTGTTTAAAAACGGGAGTACATTAATTAAAGATAAATATTATGATGAAATAATAAAACTTAACTCCGAATTTAAGAAACATTTTCCAGAACTTTCTAGACTAGAACCACGATGGTTGACTACATAGATGCGTTACTTATTTGGTTGATATTGATTGGGAAAAATAACTAAAAATACGCATTGTGGCGGGGTTTTACGCGACTTTCAACAACTAATCCTCTTGGGGAACCTTTGGGCCACAATCGCATTTATTTCACAGCCATCCCTCTCAAGAAGAAACCATGAGATGCAAATTAGTTAGTGTATATAAAATTAGAGTTTAATAATCGTAGATCAGTAGGAGCGGAGCAGGTGAACACCGTGTTACTAAGGTAAGAATTAGAATTACGCATCGAAGGATTTTAACTAATAAATTAGTGAATCTTCAATTAATAGGATAGGATTGATTAAACGTAATCTATTCGTATTTCGTGTGCTTATTCACGAATAGTCGTTGCTTTCTGAATATCATTTTCAGTGATTTTCAGTGATGATACATTTTTTTATGCAGGGGTACAAATAAAGTGTAGCTAGATGAAGTGAAGTTGAAACTTCGTGACCTGATCATATCTAACAGATTGTAAAACACCCTTCTAAGCAGATATTTTGTTTTTATTTCACAACAAATAGGCTTGTAAGCTTAGTTCCTCTTAAATACATGATGAATTCTGTCAAATATATAGAAATATCATGTAGTAGGATTGTTCCATTCATGGAAATATTTGAGGGAACATTTCAACATGACATGGCCCCTTGACACAAATCAAGATTGGTCCATACTTTTATGCGGTAAATAAAATAAAAGTGTTCGATTGGTTTGAAAGTTTCCCAGACTTAAGTCCTATTCAAAATTGAAGGCATATTCCCAAGAATTGTTTCGCTGAGATGAATCGCACGACAACAGAGTAAATGATAAAAAGGGCTATACTAGTGTTTTTCAAAGTCGATGAAATCAAGAACATGTAAGCTACTCTAGTGGAGTTAATGCCACTACAGATTGAAAAGATAATTTATGCTAAAGAAAGACATACTTCGTACTAATATACAGATTTTTCAGTCCATTTAAGCTATATAATCATAAAAAAATCTAAGGTTTTAGAAAACTATCTTTTTCCAATTTGTCCCAATTAATTCGAACAGTATAGTATGATTGGCCAAAGAGATTGAAGGTATTTTTGAAGTGTCAAAAGGTGTCCAGCTTAAATATTAAATTTAAGGGCAAAACGAGATTTGACGAAGATTTAGTTTTATATTTCGCGCGTTACAAAGGTTTTTACTTTAACTTCTTTAAAATCGTATCAGAACTTATAGCTCGACCAGAGAGAATGCACTTTATTTTTCTGAAGTATGAACATCCATAAATGAGATTTTAATAACTTGAAAAAAAAGGTAGGGATGTTCTGTTCCATAATTTTTTGCTGAAAGATAATTTATAGTATGATTTTACTTCATCCAAAATTTAAACAATGTGATCGGAATTAAATTCCTACGATTCAGTTTTCAATGTAGAACTAGCAGAGATGCATAAAAAAAGTATGTTCTCTCTCTTATATATATTATCAATAGCATTTGAAAAGGAAAGAATCAATATACATCTTTATTTTTAATCTGCTTAAATCAATTATTAAAAAAGAATCTTGATTAGTCAAATTATAGAATATTAGACATGTTTTTGGTAATTTTATTATAATGTTTTTTGAATTATAGCTATAGCTTTTTTATTATTACATTCATACAGCTATAACTTGTTTTAATTAAATATTGTACCCTTTTAGATTCAAAATATGGACAATTTAGTGATGAACCTGTATTACTAAAATGGAGAAGACAGTGAAAAATAAATTGCTTATTCCCATTTTTCTCTGCTGCGTGGTGAGATTTGCTTGGAGTAACACAGAAAATGGTAAGCTGTTTCAAATTATTCCTAATTGTTTCTCTAAAACTGATAATATACTTAAGTCGTATTTCGAAGAAATACAAGGATACTTTTAAACCACGGTAAAGTCATATGGATGACATATAAACTGATACCGCACTCTCCAGACTTTCATGCCGTGCCAGCATACTGAATTCGACCCTCTGAAGATTTAGCACATCGTCAGAGCTCAGGTGCCTCCCTCTGGGGAGGAAACTGGGCGTCAAAATTTACTTGCAGCAATTGATATCGCCTATATGGTACCGCATTAAAAAGTGATACCAGCTACTGGGGAATGTACTAGGTCTGCAAAGGTAAAAAATACCAATACCAATGGAGGATAAGATTTAACATGCATCAGCTACTCTGCACTAATCTCTCGTGATGCTAATATCCAATACTAATTTCGACCAAAAAAGTCTCGGACATGAGTTTGAAACCATCAGAACTCGGTTACTAGTTTCCCTGAAACCTTTGATAGGTCGTTTTTTTACCTTGTTGTATACTAAAATTTTATTTAAGAGATATTCGAATAATATTCATAATATTAAATATTTAAAAGATACCATTGGGAGTAATGTCCTCAGGAATTACTTTCTTAAAACTGACATATAAAATATCAAATCTATTGAAAGGTGTAAAAAAATGCTTGGAAATGTCTTGATATAAATGTCAAAAAATAATAAAATTCACAATTTTATATATATATGAAAATAGTATCAGTGAAAGAATTTGTAAGAAAATCCTACTTTAAATTATCAATTTTTCTTAGAATTAGAATAGTATAAATCCTTATTTGAAAGTTTTCCGTCAACAGACGATCAGTTAGAAAAGACAATTAAGGTAATTAACAACGTTCGGAAATATAGATCCGCAAAGCATATAAATAAATAGCGTTTTGGATATTTAGTGTCACTTGAATTTGTGAGCAGACATGTAAAATTTTTTTAAGGATATTATTAAGAAAACTTATTTAAATTAACTTTTTTGCTTACAAATGAAAAAAAGGAACATTTATTTCGTATGGGAAATTCATCTATTATAATAATATTATGTCTATATATAGCTAAGACTCTTTTGTAGACCTTGAACTTGATTTTTGAAATATATTTTACAAGTGGATTCATTCATATTTTAATAAATTAGAGTAGAGAAAAATTATAGCAAAAATCACTAGTTAGTATTTTAATTAGTAATAACTTCGAAAATAATGTGAATTTTTTAAAAAATTCTAGTTCTGGCTCTGTAGAGAAGTCTTGGCTACAAATAAACACAATATTATTATTGTAGAATCATTTTCCGAAAAGGAGAATGTTTTGAAAACATGTAAAATTCCTCCAATTTTTGCCAAAAGTTTGCATTTAAACAATCTTCCTAATCTCAGTTTTAAAAGAACTTTATATGTAATTCTAACTTAAGTGAGACACTAACTATTAAAAAATATTCATTTACAGTAGACCTCAAAAGGGTTCGTACACTTGCAATTTTCTATAAAATTTATTGTTTTCGACTAATAAAAATTAAAATATCATGATTATAATTTTTATATGATATCTTGAACTTATTCTTAATAAAATAACACAAACAATTTTTAAAATACAATTATTAGTTTAAAAAATTAATATTCAAAATCTACTAAAAATTACGCCACAAAAGTCTTCCTACACTTAAAATAAATCTCAACATAGCTTTAAATATTGTATTTTTTTCTTAACTTAATACTTAGTAAGATATATTTTAGAGTCCACAATTTATATATATAACTTTTAAACGTCTTGGTATAGATTTCATTAGTGTTTTGTAGTTTCTGCATCGATATATCTTAATTCTTTTGTGATTATTGTTTTTAATTCCCATTTTTTTCATATGTGTGTCAGGTTTTCTTTTTTTAAAATCAAATTCTCAAGAATTATGTTATACTAGGCATAAATCAGGTGACTTAGGAAATTTTTTCAGAATTTTTGACAATTATAGAGACTCCAGCGCCGTACATTGAAATCAGTGCACTTGATGTCATTATCTTGTTAAAAAATGAAGTCGTCTACAATATCCAAATCTTTGCCGGATAATTTCAAATTGTTCTTTAAAATATTTAAATGGAGCTCATGATTTCAATTACCATAAAAAAATACCAAATTACCCAACCCTAATGTCGATTTACACACCTACACATCTTCATTTCCATGCTGAAACATGGAGGTTTGGAGGTGTGTTATTGTTTGAACTAAATTCTTGGAATTAAGTTCCTCGTTTTCTTCTTCTACAAATTATTATACGCCCGCAGTAACCAAAAATGTAAAATTTCCTCTCATCACTACCAATTGGTTTTCAATGTTGAATTTTTCTGAAACTTAATCACAAGAAGCTAGTTGGAACATTGAAGAATGGAGGCGGAGGTGTTCATGCGTGGGGTTGTGAATCAGTTTCAGGGTTAAGTAATTTGGTAATGTTTGATGATATTGTGAATTATGAAATCTGTTTAAATATCTTAAAGAACAATTTGAAATTGTCGGACCAAAATTTGGAAATTGTAGACGATTTCATTTTTTAACAAGATAATGACACCAAGCGCACTGATCTCAATGTGCACTGTTGGTGTCTCTATAACTGTCCCAAATTCTTAAAAACCTCTTAAATCCCATGATTTATGTTTAGTATAACATAGTTCGGGAGAATTTGATTAAAAAAAGAAATCATGAGGTATAAAAAAATGCGAAGTAAAAACAATGATCACAAAAGAATGGAGGAACATCGATGCAGAAATTATAAAAAAAACTGATGAAATTCTTACCAAAACTTTTTAAAAGTTATATATATATATATATTGTGGAGTCTACAATATATTCTACTAAGTATTGAATTAAGAAAAAATACAATATTTAAAGCCATGTTGAGATTTTTTTAAAGTCTGCAAAGACTTTTGTGGTGTAAATTTTTAGAAGTTTTTTGATTATTTATTTTTTAAAAAAATAATTAAGTTATGTTTTAAAAATTGATTATGTTATTTCTTTAAGAACAAGTTGAAGATACCTTATAATAATTATAATTCTGATATATTAATTTTTACTATTCGAAAATATGATATTTTATAGAAATTTATATAAGTGTACAAACACTTTAGTGGTCCACTGTATATGCTTTTGCCAAATCACGGTTCCGAAAGTTCTCAGATACCTTAATTTATATTTAAATGTTTTATTTAAACTTCAAAGAAAATTTAATTATGTTTTACTTTATGTTATCTATTTAATAAAACACTTGAAAAAGAGCTTTTATATAAAATTTAAAAAGAAATTTAAGATTCTAAAAGATGATCTTAAAAATAAATTGCATAAACGCATAACGTAGGAAAAAATTGAAAAAAAAAAAAAAGACTCGAATCACTTTGTATTTCTTTAATGTTGAAACTCCATTATTTAAGATTTTTGTTCAAATTACCAGTGTTAATAATTCAGCAGTTAAAAGATGACTTGCCATTTAACATTTGGTCAAGGATCATTAGTTGACCTCATGGGAGACCTGACATTGAGACATTGCGTTTCATTCCAATCTATGAGGTATTAATTATTACTTATATCGATAGTATTTTCCACGAAACTTCGTAACATTTTTCTCACGAAACATAGTATTTAGTTTATTTTTATCCACTATGTTTCTTTCATTACTTTAATTTTCCTTTTGTTAATGTTTCTACATTGTAAATATAATTGTATAAAATTAAAGATGCGATTAGAACAGAAAAGAGAAAAATATATGTTGTAATTGAAATCATCGATACAAACGTGAATAGGTTAATTTTATAAAATAATTCTATAGCAATAGAAGCAAAAATTTTTTTTCATTGTACTTTTAAACAAGTTTTACTTCCAAATTTGTATAGTTACATTAAAAGTAGGTAGATGAAATTTAAAATTTTCAAGTTCTCTCTCTCTCTCTCTCAATACAATTTTACTTTAACAATATCTACATACATAATTCTCAGAAATAATTACTCATTATAAACAGATTAAAACTTCATTGGAATTTAAGAAGAGCGACTTAATAGATCATATAGAATAATTGTACTTGATAAACGTATGAAAATCAATTATATTACAAAAGTATAAGATATACGCCTCTGCTTGAATCAAGAATTAAGTTTTACATCAAAATGCTACTGTAAAATGAACGGATTGGTAAAATAACAATAAAATCTGTAAATGTTCAAAAATATACTTTACTGAATCGTTAAACCTGAATATATATATAAATTTGAAATATAATGAATCTGCAATCTCGGGAAATTGACTGACAAAATATGATTTCAATGTTATTTGGTAAAATCTTGTGGTGTTTTAAAAAGAAAATGTTTCTTATCGTAACTTTTTTCTACAGTTAAAATTTTTTTTAAAGCAGACTGGCTGTCGAATTTGTTAAAATAATACACCTGCATTGTGATAAAAAATAGAGTTAAAATTTATTCTAATGTTGAAAAACAAATTGATGTTATATTGTTCAATTAATTTTTATATCTTTTATAAATTATTCTTTTTTTTGAAGCAAAGATCAAAATATAAAAAAAATGTCTCAAAAGAAAGCAGCCTCTAATAACAAGGACGAAATTCTTCGTTGCCACTAATTGGAAGTACTTTTTTTTATGAGGATAAAAAAAATCTGTTCTTTATGAGAAGCTTTGCCAGAATTTTGTCAGTAATAATAATAAAAAAGATCTTTAAAATCGATGCATAAGAGGAATTATGTGCACGGAATAAAAAAGAAAAAGAAATCGGATTTTCGAAGCATCACATCTAGTGCTTTTGCTTTCATTGAGTTTAAAGCATTATGTAGAATACTGCTATGATTAAATTTTTATTCAGATTGATTAAATAAGGAATTTATTTCATCCAACTTCTAAGACCTGTTTGAAACCCTATGAATGCTAGGATTTTTTCCTACATAAGATAGTTTCACCTGAAAATTGCTGTTGTTTTCTTTTTCATTAGCTCACACAAATCTTCTTCCTTCAAAATGAAGTAATGCTTTAAATATATCGAAACAACATTTCCTTTTGAAAGAGGTTAATACTTCAGGGTATTTTAAACATATTCCCCATGTATTATAAAAATAAATATTTCTCCGAAAACGAAGTGTTTATATATAAATAGTTTTTATTTTAGTTAAAAATTTATTACAAGTTATTTTCCTTTTATCTGACTTATTACATTTCTGCTTGTAAATCAGCAGAACTTTTTTTCTGAGTCACTTATTTCTCTCAATAAATACTTTTTGTGATATTTTATGAATCCTTTTTAAAATTCGATGTAAATTTTTCATACTTTCATTTTGCTATTAGAAATTAAAACATATTGGACGTAACATAGGTACACGTATATTCTAAGCCGTAAAGACAACACGCCATAAAAGAGAAGTCGTATTGAAGTTCGATCGTTTAACAAAGAAAAGAAGTCAACCACAGTCACTGGTTCACCTTTGTCCTGGTAGCAATCTGTCACTCGGTTTGGAAGAAACTGATCAATTACCGGAATGATGTTCGACTGAATTTCTTACAAAAGTTTCTCCAACTATGTGGTTAAATTAGTCACATTCTGGAATAGTCGCTCGAGCCTTCCCATCATGTCTCAATGTACTCTTAAGGATAAAAATCAAGCGACCTAGTTAGCCAAGTAAAATATGAGGAAAATTTACAGATAATTCATAACAGGGTCCGCTATATAACGAGTTGGGTATTATCTTGTTGAAAAAAAAAGTTTGTGGTGGCATAAAAGAGACTACAATGACATGGGTTGCGGAATTCACCTATGTACAGGATGGGGTTTGGAAACTCCCTTTTTTGAAAATACAATAAAACATACTACATGTTTCATTTGACTTTATTGTTATTTTACGCCTACCACACAACATTACAAATTTAAATTTACATAGTTTTAAACACAATATCTGTTAAATATCACCCTCGATTATCAATGCATTGATGCAGTCGATTTCGAAAACTTTGAGTCACTTTTTCAAGCATATCGACTGGGTTATTGACAGAATATTGCTCCTTAGGTCTTATACAGGGTCTTGGAGCGATCTTCGTAAGTCAGGGATTTGAGATAAACACACAGGAAGTAATTAGCAGGCCAGTTTACGTCCCTTTGCAAGGAGATTAATCATTCGAGGAAGGTTGCTCTTAAAATACTCATGGAAAACTTTGTCTGGACTCTTTCCCCATCTTGTTGTATTCATACGTTGTCAAGATCCCTTTCTTGGAGAGAGGGTAAGAAGAATTGTGGTATTATGACATACCGGTTTGGATTGACACACGAACTCGTTCCCCAATTTCAAGTGCTCTAACGGTCTTTGGAGACACGTTACCCGTTACTCTAAAAGCCTCCATCCCTATTAAAACACATTTCCAATAAGGAACATGACCTCGTGGAGGAATATGGATAAAAAGTGACGACGAAAGGCACGTTGCACTGCAATCACCGACTGACCGTTAAAGAAATACGTCTCCACGGCAAAAACTCACTGCTGCTTTGATCACGACATGTTTGAGACTGAGACGAGAGAGAATACAAATATTCCCCTCCATCACTTCCACCGAACCTTTCCCTAAGAACATAACTTGGACAAGTTAAAAATAGGAAGTTCCCGTGACCCACCGTGTACTATCGCCTGTTGGAGAGTGTGCCACGAGTTGGTTATCAAAGGAAAGAATACACTCACCATTACGTCTTGTTATAGGTCTATGTGGTATATGATAGCAAAAACAGGATCCCTCTCCTGCTTAGATTGCCAGGAGAAATGCAACGAGCAGCCATTTATATTATTATATTTCATTTCAATATTCAACAAAGCCATCTGTTCTTCAAGCTACAACAAAACGAGTCCTATTTTCAGAGTCGATCAGAAGCCAGAGCGTCGTTTGTTCACGTGGTTCTTCCTAAGTTCGCCAGAGTCGAAGTCAAAGTTCTTACGGGGGAGGTGGGTTGAGTTGTATTGGTAGGTTTCACCCCAACTGACACTTGAAGGGTTGTGGGGATTCATCATCATATATATATATATATACCAGGTGTCCACAATTAAACGACCCTACTTCAAAATTGTCTACAGACGAAACTATTGTTCAGAAAGTTGTCAAGTGTTATGTACGACATAAAGAAGGGATGGGAATTTGTTTGAGCGAATAAAATAATTAGTTCAAAGTTTCACCACTAGAGGGCGTTTTTAATGGAGATCATATTTAGCATACATTTATAACAGTTTACAAATTTTGTTACAACAACAAATGCTGATGACCATCGTTTTCAGCTACTATTTGAAATCTTAAGATAGCATGTTCCACCGTTGACCGCAGTGTGTTCTGGGAAATGTTAAGAACATGTCGTGAAATACTGTCTTTAAGATCAGGTAAAGTGTTTGGTTGATCACAACTTACCAGCTGTTTTAAATGGCCCCAAAGCCAAAAATTGCAGGGATTGAGGTCAGGCGATCGGGGAGGCCAAAGATGACGAAATTGGCGGCTGATCACACGTTTTTCTGTGAAGTGATGTTTGAGAACGTCCTTAACACAACGTGTAATGTGTGGAGGAGCTCCATCTTGCATAAAAATTTTGCGTGAAAGGCACTGACGTGCTTGCAGATCTGGAATAATTTTATTCCGTAATAACGATGCATATCGGTGTCCAGTGATAGAACATGTTACTCGCCCTCTAGCACCTAAGTCCTAGAAAAACTACGGGCCAAGAATAAAAGACGTGGAAAACCCACACCGTTACTTTTGGTGAGTGTAGCGGAACTCGTAAGATGGAATGCGGATTGTCTGTTTCCCAAATTCGGCAGTACACCGAACCTTCCAAATGAAAGTGGGCTTCGTCTGTCCAGAGGATATTCCAAGGCCATTCTGGATCAACTTCCAAACGAGCAAGAAACTGCAGTGAGAACAGATGCCGAGTCTCGAAATCATGTGGAAGCAATTCCTGCACAAATTGAAGCTTGTATGGATAGTAACGGAGGATGTTTCGCATGATCTTCTGAACAGTTGAACGAGGCAGATCCAATGCTTCTGCCACACGGCGATCACTTGTACTAGCCAGTACGTTGGATGATTTGTCCTCTTCCACCTGAAGTGCTACTTTCTCTATTGCTTCCGCAGAAATAGGTTTTTTTCCTCTTTCAGAACGAACATTCAACGATCCTGTTTCTTCAAATTTGGTTACCATCAATCGAAGATTTTTAGCAGTAAATGGACCTTTTCACAACCCCTTTAATGTTCGAAATTTCCGTAGAGCAACTATTGCGGAATTATCGTTTTGATAGAATAACTTTACTAACAACGTTCGATCTGGTAAACATAATGACATTCTGATTAGCAATACCGAGCACAATGAAAATGAACTAATCTTCCATGAAAGTTTATTGCTTTTATTATAAAAGTTACTGTGTGACGTCGAAAAAATTTGCATATTTTCGTCTTCCTTCGTGTAAATCCTTTGAAAATTAGTTATCGAAGAAGTTTAATTAAAATTTGCAGTTCATTTAAGCGATTGTGTTTTTTAATGAGTATCAGTTATTGTGTTACCGTTTCCTGTGGATGGCCTTCATTCAAAAGCGCCCTCTAGTGGCGAAATTTTGAACTAATTTTTTTTATTCGCTCAAACAAATTCCCACATCCCTTCTTTACGTCGTACATAACATTTTACAACTTTCTGAACAATAGTTTCGTCTGTAGACAATTTTGAAGTAGGGTCGTTTAATTGTGGACACCTGGTATATAGTCTTAATTCTCTACAAATGAGAGATAAACATTTATCAATCAAACCCGAAAAATACAGAGATAGTAAGAAAACCATACATTGAAGGATATATATATACGAGGGTTGGTGCAAAAGTCATGGAAACTATTTTTTTCTTGAAGATACCAGTCCGGTTGGAAAATGGTATACATACAGACGAAAGGACAAGGTGTTAAATACATGTGTGGTGAATGAATAGCTCTAAAATATCGCAACACACTAATCTATTACGGTAGTATACAGGGCTATATGGTCTTCATGTTGCAAAAGAATGACAACACAGTACACATATCAGTCATGTCAGTTGACATAAGTTATAGTTATGTCAGTTGACATGGCAAACCTGGGCCCAAATACTCTCCAAGATCCAGACATTTATCCTGAACGCCACGTCATACTTGTCGTACCAAAAAGTATCTGTAGAACTGTAGAAGATTGTCATTTACACAGGTCCACTTTATACGCCGGGTATAAATATAATAGCTTTAAGGTATCCGACTACGTTCGGAACCGTGATTTTAAAAAAGCGCATTAATCGATAATTTTGATGATATCTAGTGTCACTCAGATTAGAATCCATGCATAAAATTGTTTTAAGAACATTTTGACAAAAAAAGATTTATTTAAATATAATATTTTGGCAAAAAATTAACTTAGAATAATCTTTTTTCCAAATGTTCTCCTTTTGTGAAAAATGCTTCTATTATAAAAATATTTTGCCTGTATATAGCTCAGACCTCTCTACAGAGGCTCAACTAAAATTTCTGAAAAATTGACATTATTTTCAGAGTTACCACCCATTGAAATAATTATTTGCGTTTTTTTCTTAAAATTGCTACCCTATGTTGTCGTAAAACATGAATAAACCCACTTCTAAGTTATATATTTCAAAAACTCTGGTTGAGCTACTGTAGAGAGGTGTGAGCTATATACAGATAAAATATTATTCTATTAGAAGCATTTTTCACAAAAGGAGAACATTTGGAAAAAAAGATCATTCAAAGTTAATTTTTTGCCAAAATATTGTTTTTAAATAATTTTTTTTGTCAAAATGTCCTTAAAACAATTTTTTGCATATATTCTAATCTAAATGACACTAAATATTCTGAAAATTAAGGAACATAACATTCCATCATTTAATTTCTTGTAGAATATGAAATCAAAGTATTTGAATAACAAAAACAGGTTTAAAGAAGTTGTGTGTGAAATCAATTAGGTTTCTGTTCCAGAAATATTTAAATTAATCTACGCTTATTTTATAATCAATACGAAGACAAGTTTAAGAAGACTTGAAAGTAAGATAGTAAAATCTTATGTGTGTATCGTTGTAACAGAGAATTAATCACAAAACTTTAACTTAAAATATTTTTATTGAATTAAAAACTTCATTACGTTTATTTAAACAACTGGTTTTATGTCTCTGTTTTTAACTCTCTTCGTTGCTCTCAAAAATCATTGACAAATTCTATGCTTGAAGTGATTGATTACTTTCGGAACCATTTATTTGCATAAATAAATAAAACTTTTTAAATAAATATTTGATATTTAGTATCAGTTAAATTAGAATATACATAAAAACTTGTTTTAAGAATATTATTACAAGAAAGAATTATTTAAAATCGACACTCTGGAAAAAAGAAAGAATTAATGATATAGTTCCAAAACAATATCCTTTTTATCAAAAAATTCTTAATAATAATATTTTGGATATATATAATTAGGACTTCTTTCTCTATACAGTGCGTGTACTAGGATTTCTGAAAGTTCACATTTTAAGAGTAACGAGTAATTAAAATATTAATCAGTATTTTCTGAAAATATTTATCTACTCTCAAATATATTAAATTACTGTACCGAATTTTGCGCAAGGAATACTTAAAATAGTGTGAATAAGTTATATTTAGATGTAAATACTGTAATATTACTCTGTGATATTTACTTTATGTTAAAATTGTTATTTTCGCAAACAACCCGTTCCTTATCTTGTAATGGTGATTCAATAGAAACTTGGTGAAATCTCGACGATAGAGCCAAGTTGGCATCATTTTTGGATACCATGTTGGCGACCATTTTTGGAGAGTTCGGGACCATATGGATTATTCTGGAAATTTGTGAAGAAACCCGCTAACTTCACAATCTATGACGCAAGCGGATCTTTCTCGAATGATCCGCAAGGCCTATAAATGGGAAGACGCTCACCGAAACTGAGTTAGTATTATTTTAAAGCGATTAGTGATTTTGCCTTGACCGTTGAAGAGTCAACCAGCTATTAGTGGTTTCTGCGGCTGTTGTGTAGAGAACGATTGAGTCCTTGTGAATAATCTTTTAATAACTTGAATTTTTGACAATGTTAGTTGTGTCTGAGTGCTGTTGAAGATGTGAAGACATTCTGAGGTTTATTTTACGAACTTTGCTGCGTATCCTGTATTTCAAAGATTATTTTTCGACAATAAATTTCCATCGCGCTCTTGGACAACTGTCTTGGTCTTTGCGACTCATTTGCACAAAATATTCGAGCCCCGATCAACGTATCAATATGAAAATACATCCACTTCTAAATTATATATTTCAAACATCTTAGTGCAGGCTCTGTTCAAAAGTCTTAGCTATCACAATGGGCAAAATATAATTTCTGTACAAACATTTTTCCTAAATGGAGACTATTTTCAAAATATGTTATTCTGTTTTCGTTCTTTTCGCCCAAACATTGAATTCAAACGTTTTCCAATTCCTACTATTAGTTCACTCTCTACCTATATATATATCTTAATCAAATTTTCAATCATTAATAAAATATTTTCTATTCATCCATCCAAGTTCAAATACATTTTTTTAACTTGTAGTGGATGACACTTGAGGTTAATACAGTTTTAGAAGTATTAATTCACATTAATTCAATTAGAAATTAATAAATAATAAAAACACAAATAATAGTCCAAATGCATATATTGAAAGGAAAACTGCTCGTTATGTCCCTGGTGTGCAATGCATAGCGCGTTGGCCTTCCATTCCAAAGGTCATGGGTTCGAATCCCAAGTGGGATGGTCTAACTTCTGAGAATGTGATTTCTTATTTACTGTACTATTTTATCAGAATAATTGAATTTAATTGATGAATAAATAGTAACAAACAAAAAAAAATAGTCCAACATCATATATAGAAATGAAAAAGGAAAATCGCTTTCTATTTTATCAGTTAATATTGTGATTTTGTCATATGCATATGCATATTTATGTTAATTGTAACTGTTTAATAAAAAGTAACTAAAATGAAGTTTTTCATTGTTGACCTAAGTAGGAATTGACTTAATTTTTTTTATATTGCTTGTTTTGGCAAAAAAATTGAATTCAAATAGCTTTTTTTCTTATAATAATGCCATTAAATCAGTTTTGTATGTATATTCAAATTTAACTGTCACTAAATACTATAAAATTATTCATTTATGCCCTTTTTAAGAATCACATTTCCGAACACAGTAAATCCCCTTAGATTGTTCATTGTATTCTTTATTGCATAAATCAAACCTAAATGTTTAATAGAAAGAGTTTTTTTGATAGAGGGAAGCAGAGCCTTCCCGTATCAAATTGATTTATGAAACAATATCGATTGTTTTTTCCCTTGCTTTCAGTTAGAAGGATTGGTTTATGCTTCACCAAATTCAATGGCAAGTCAATGACGATATCTACTACTCTATATCTTTCTCTTCTTTCTTTTTCCTTGTGACTACTACCCTTTTTTTACTTCGCATTGGGTACATTTACCTGTAATGGAGAGTATCGGAAATCATTAAATACTAGACCCCCTCGGTTGAGAGGTAAGATTGAATTGTGAGGCAGTCAAAGGTACCCAGCGTGATCATGGATCGTCTATAAAAACTAAAAAAAAAAATAGCACTTGTGGAACTAGAGCGAAATGATTACGGTGGTCAGTATTGATTTTGTACGTTTGAATTGACCCGCTTGAGTGTTGTGTTCTGTATTGGTAACTAAAGACTGTCAACCTAATGTTGGTTGAATCCTTTTTTATTGGCTAAACAAAAATCAAGTCAAACATCAGACAAAAAAAAGTAAGAAATATTGCTTCATAGCAATGTTTCCTCCATGAGATGCCATTTTGGAATGAAATTTTATTAATTTGCGATAAATTACGTTAAATGAAACGTTACCGTTTTAAAACTTAGTTTAAGTGAAGATCACGCATTTAATTTGAAATTCGAAAAAAGATAAATATTGGTATGTGGTGATAGTAAATGAAATATTAAATAAATTACAAATGCACAAATTTTTTATAATTATTTAATTTGTAGCATATTAAACAATGATTAGTAATTGCAGAATCGATAAAGGTACAATTTTCAAGTTATGTTGATTGCTATAATAATACAATAAAGTGTTATTCCCCAAAACAGCTGAATTTAAAAATTCGTTGATTTTAAATCTCATCATGTTACATGTTTTAAAATACGGGATGTCTGTTTTTCCTAAAGATTATTCACACACACACTTTTAATTTTGCTTTTTTACTATTTTTTATTCTCTTTGAAATGGGACTGGAGATTATTTATTACCTTCGCAAACCTAGTACATTCGTGCGTTCGTCAGGAGCTAGAATCTTTTTTTAGTGTGGGACCATATAAGTGAATACGATTTACCACTTTTTTTATTATTTTTAATTTATCAAAACTCGGTGCTTGCTTTGAAGAATTAAAAATCCTATTAATTTACAAACGAACATTATTTTAAAAAATATGTATTTATTTTGAAAATATAAATATTAACAGACGCAAACGTTTAAGTTATTTTGAGAAAATAAAAAGAGAAGACAACTAGATTTGTTATTTATAACTTAAAAAATAGCGAACTAAAGAAAGAACAGGTAAATACCAATCGCATTTTGATTTTAACAATTTATCAATTTTCTTAAAAAGAGGAATAATACATATAATATTTTATATCAGTTTTTACAAGCATTTCAATAAATCAGATATTGTTTCATGTTTTAATTGTTTTTATATTTTTTTCTTTTTGATAAGCAAAATAACATCTCCAATTCAAATTTTACTATTGATGTGAATAAATCATACTATATATATATATATATATATATATATATATATATATATATATATATATATGGTGAATAATTGATTTTCATTGATGTCAAGATGCTTGATTCTCTTCGTAAAAGCTCTGTGAGTAAAGAAATTTTGTTAAATTATTTTTTGAAAAATACTTATCGTATGTAATTGTTTTAGGATTTTTCTACTTTTCTTACGTATTTGTTTTGCGATTTTTCTGCATTAAGAGTTTGGAAGAGTTTGTTACATAATAGTGGTGAGTGGTTTTATCATACGCTCTGAGTTTTTACATACTCTGAATTTTTGTTTATTTTATTTTATTTGGTTTTTCCTACCGAGTTGCAAAGGGGGAAGGTTGGCGCCTTCAAACTAGTTTAACCCCACTTATTCGGTCCTAAGTCCGAAATTGCTTTCTGACTCGCTAGGTTCTTCTTTTTTGTAGTTTCTTTTTTATTTCTCTATAATTTTGTTCTTCATGTTCAGCTTTTATATTTTTACTACGCTATTTCTTGTTATGTTCATTATCTATTATTTCTTGTTTTTGATATATAATACATATTTCTTTCATATATATATATATATATATATATATATATATATATATATATATATTCTATATATATAATTTCTAACTTTTAAAAAGTTTAAAGTAATGGATCGCAGTGCCTTAAAATAGTGTTTGAAGCATGATACAGATAATAGCTGTCTGATATTTTAAATAAACAAACAATGTATTACATTCTCTCAAAAATCTCCTTTGGATAATCTGTGTATAACTAACAGAGTTTAAATTCGTTTATTCTTGCCTCACATTTTGTGGCACGAATACCATCTTACATTTTCCACTTTTAGAGGTGCACGAATAGCAATTTCCACTTCGTGTATTGCACAAAGATTGAATAAATACAGCATGCTACTTCAATTTGTTCTTTTTTTTATTTGGAATTATTTTCCAAAATACCATTTAAGGTTTTTACTTTCACAGATACTTACGTATGGCACGCGCATTTTACCCAATGATTACTTTTGCAAACTGCCAAAAAAGAAAAAAAAAAATGTTTACATTTTCGTTTTTGAAAATTAGAAAAATTCCGTAATTTCTTATGCAGTTTGTTTTGAGAACAATAAATTATGTTAGAATTCAGTTTCTGTTTAATTTGATGCTAAAAAACTGAAGGAAATTCCAAACTTACATTTTTTGCATGCGTATGTGAAAATGCATATGCAGATAAACGATTGTTCAAAGTTAAAATCCATTAAATTGGAATTTTTTTGATACGGTGGATATAAAAAAGAAACGTGAGACAAAAATATTAATTTCATTTTTTTCTTAAAGTATTAATTTGCTGTTAAACATAATTGATTGTTCTGAGTTATAATTCACGCATTTTTTTAATACTTTAATGCGTAAAAGACTTGAAAATAAATAAAATAATGCAATTAAATAAGATGCTTCAAAATTTAAGAATTCTATATTAAAGAATTTAACACTAGAGTTTCTAATGAGAAATAAGTTTTTACCCTTCTTCGTTTAAAAGAAGTGAGATTAATTTCTTTACTTTAAATGCAATGATTATATGTTTAGTATTGTATTTTTATGTAACAACAACAACAAAAAAAGTAGTGGCTGATAGTGAGCATCATTTTTCATGTTTTTTAAAAATGTAAACGTTCCAGAAAATAATCATTCTAAAACAAAAAAAAAGAGTTATTTGTTTTATCCCGGAGAATTTTAAATCGTTTCTACAACAATAAAAGAAAAAGTAAAATAAAATTGCAAAAGTTTGCTTAAGATCATTCATTACAACTGTAATTATTTTACTTTTATTTCCATTTAAATTCTTACAAACGTAGAAACACAAACAAAAGAGAAAAATTTCATTTATATATTTTTTAAGTTATTTATAAAATTAATACAACATAAAAAGAATGACGAGAACTCTCATCTATTCGCCGGCTTAAATGAATGTACTTATAATATATATATATATTTCCATATTAGTCATCGACTTTGTATTATAATGGTACATTAAAAATTTAGGTAAATTTTTACTCCTTAAGAACATAGATGCGGAAGTGGATTAAGTTAAAAAATAACTGTAGGATTTTAATTATTATTTAAAAGAAACAAAAAATAATAATTAATATTTCCAAAATAATTATTTTTTCTTTTCCTCAAAATTACAATTTAATTATTTATAAAATAAGCATTTTAAAACATGATAGTAATTTCATAAATATTTATACAACACATTTGAAATGTATCAATTTTTAAGAAACATTAAATACACTATCAGTTTTCTCTAAAAGTGGATATCAAAGACACAAGTAATTTTTTTTACCCGTGAAATGCATTTTTTTTGTTTTCTACGACATACTAAAATACTAAAAAGTCAAAACGTTTACAATATTTATTAAATGTTTAAAGTTATTTATATGAATGAAACGACATTTTTACAAAAGTACATATATAGGCAATTGAAAAAAATAATTTAAAATCTCAATTCCTTTGGGGATTTTATTTCTTTTTTAAGGTAAAATATGATTGATGTTTTAGTTCGTGTAAAGGGTATAATTTTCTTCTCTTTCTCACTACGCAGTTAGATTGCACGCAATGGTCTGTAGAATTTTTTATTTGGGAGTGATTTTTTCGATTTATTTTTCTTTAGGATACATTTTACATTCTTCGAGGAATTGAACACTTTCGTGAGTAAATTAACACCAACAAAGTCATTTATGTTCAAAAATTCTAAAAGAAAATTTCAACAATGAATTGAAAAAGATATATTAACATTTATTTTTATTACATAAACAGCTTGATGATTGACATGAAAAATTTAAATACCAGTGATCAATTCATACATCATTGCTAGTTACTTATTATTTTTATAAAAAATAAACTTGAAATTTTAGGAATTTGTTGACAGATTATTAATTGATGCTCAGATGGGATATATTTCTATATTGAATTTTTTCTATATTAGTATTTATGCGAATAGAGTGAGCTAATAGAATTCCTAAGACCTTAAATATGCTTCATGTAAAATTATTTTTAAGTCTTTTGTTTCACTGTGTTGCAGTATTTTTCAAATGCTCTAATCATTGCAGAGCTGAAAAATATTATACTCATAACTTCCTAATTCTTATCGAAGTTGCATAAAATTCCCTGGTTATAACTGATTACCCAATTAGTTCAAGAAACATAATTAATTAAATTCTAATAAATTTTTTTGAATAAATTTTTCCTCGGATGAAATAAGTAATAAATGTTCTTACTATACATTCTTACAAATTTTGTTGAATCTGATGATTTGTTCCAGAGATTTGAATGTTTTTGAGAACTATGCCCTATAAACTAATTCATAAGGAGGATTAATTTGTGAAATTCTAAAAATATTATAGCGATAATACTTTTATAAAGTTTTTATAAAGTTGTATCTTTGATATATATTTTTATTTCATTTTTACTGTTAGCTCAATAAAAATTGTTTTTTCAGATGTTTGCTCAAGAATTACATACGAGTACTTTGGTCACACTATTTTTTCTTAATCGATTATGGCATGATAATCGTATTGGTTGTTACAAATTATAAAGTAGGTAACAGAAGTAGTATTTAATACCCTTTATCTACCGCATTATGATTTACTGCAGTTTTTTCAAGCAATATTTTTTTTTAATCACTACTTTGAAAATTAAGGGATATCCATAAAAAAAAATCCTCAACTTTGGGAAATTTAACACGTTAGAGCTAATTAATTAATTAAAGGTAATCAACTGTGAAATTAATTATATACACTGTTCACTTAAAATAAATAGTCAAATCGTTTTCTATGGTCTCCATTTACATAAAAAAACGACACTTACATTTTGACATAAACTACCGTTTCGAAACAAAAATGTCAATCTTCGCAATCCGCTAAAAACGCAAATTCTGCTATAAAACTATTCACCTTCACCGCTAAAATACTCATCATAGAACCCATGCTGTCATGTATCTTAGAAGAGTGGATTTAAAAGAATATTCCTGCTAAGTATCGTCAGGGTATTTGGAAAAACTGTTATTCTATGCAATTTTAAAGTGAGTGGCACTTATAAGTACCGTTGGTAGATAAAGGGTTAAAGGGGCGGATTCAAGGAACAAATTTTTCTTTTCACATTTTTCAATCTATTGAAATTTTTTATGAAATATTCTGTTACATTTACTGCTTTCCGGCAAAACAAAAAAAAATTAACAATTCAAACATTTTGGTATTTTCTAATGAACTTTTTTTACATGAAAATGTTTAATAGTTTATTTTTATGTACAATACAGACATTTCTTAGAATTAATCACATAAATAATAGTTTCCTTCTTCAAAAACTCAGTTAAATAAAAGTAAAAATGTTTGTTAAATTTTATACTGAATACTGTACTATTCTTTTCAAGGAGATAAATCTTGTAACAATACTTATCTGTCAAAAATGTTTAATAAATATATTTAACTGTTTCCGACTAGCAATAATAATATTAAAATCCTTTTAAATACAATGGCAGTTGAAGAGAAAAATACTTTAAGCGCTTAGGGTTATTCTGGTTGAAAGAGTTGAAAGGAAAATAGCAAGTATAGGCTGTAGCAACATAAAATTATAGCTGAATTCATCTGTATCACGAAGCCTATCCCAATGCTCAACAAGGAGGACTTTTCAAAAAAAGAGTTTTAGTAGCATGCGACAATTAAGAGTGCCTATGAAATTACTGAAAATAATAAAAAGCGCTTGTTTTAAAGCTCAAGAACAACGAAATAGGTGAATTCTTGAGTGAAAAATATTAGCTAGTTCCGATAAATATCATTTTCCTGCTGTCTCATTAAGGATGGAGGAACCACAGAAAAGAAAAATATGAAATATCTACATTATATTACATAATAATGTTTGCATTGTAATTATGTATCTCAATAACAAATAAGTATAACATGCAGCTGGAACAAATTTTTTAATGCCACAAAAAATTTCATGCATGATCTGGGTGAGGTGAAAGATCTATATCTCTCACTACATTTTACTTTGTTACTTTTGTCAGTATAAACACCCATTGCCCCCACATTCTTACTTCTAAATTTGTATTTTCGAAATTTTGAGGAAGAACCGAGATTGAAAACTCGTTTTCTTGTTTGCTATGCCACAAATTATAAAAATATTAAACTTAATTTTTCTCCTCGCTAAAATAAATTCTTCGGCGTCTTCAATAGTATTTAAAGGATTTAATTGATGTCAAGGTCATTGTCCTCACTGGTTTATTCCAAGCTTTACAGAGCAATGACAGTAAAAAGAATTGTGTCTTACACGGATGTTTCCAAGTTCAACATGGTGATTATTTAAAGAGACACAAACACGAACTCACTTAAAAGTAACTTGAGGACTAGTGGTAGAGAATCTTGTACTTTGGAAAAAGATGTTAACCCCTTAATAGTCGCGTAATTTTGAAGAAAACGGTCGTAAATGTGCCTATTTTTTTATTTATTCAAGAAAATTTTATAAACTAAAAATATATGTTTAATATATGTATTTATTTTTCAATTTTGGGTAAATTTTTAGCTTGAAATACTAAACTAATTTTTTAAAGAAAAGCCAACATTTAGGAGTATTATGACTGAATGATGATTTCTGATAAAGGGGAATAATTAATAAAAACGCGTGTTTTAAACATCGAATGAGAATTTTATTGCACTTATGTACAATGTAAAAACACATTATATAGTAATTTTTACTTGTGAGAGATAAAATTCAAAGCAGGAGATAAAAAAGCCAACATCACACGTAATAGTACAGATCCATCATCACTACTCTCAGATTCACTAATCAAACTTTCAAAACAATCAGTTATTTCTGAATCACTCTCAGATCCATTTATAGTTAAAATAGAATCCGATTCACTTCCTGACTAAATCCATCAGGAATACAATATTAATATATATATATTATCACAGAACGCAACCCACGTGTATTCACGAAAAGCGAAACTAAGTAACTGAGCTAAGGTTACAAAAAAATATCGCTAATATATATGTTTAATTGTGGTATCATCTAGCTTAAAATAAAATAACTATCTCTAAACAAGTTACTAATAATCTGGTACTGCGATCTGGTGAGAAATAAACATGATTTCGGGCATAAGAAACAGATAGTTTTAATCCTTTCAGCGCGCTACTTTTGAACACTCCAACCCGGAAATTTCACGGGCACGAGAAATAGAGAGGGAAATTTCACCCCCCCGTGATATTGACGGGAGCGAGAAGCAAGGGGTTTAAGAGACGAGAAAGACAGCTGAATGGGTGCTTCTGTCTACTAATTTTCCCTCCATATTTCCCCGACATATTTAGTGTGTATCGGCCTCGCCACGTGGTGAGTTTAACTGCAATTAAGATTCGAGTTAATAATTCGAATGAAACATCTGCTAGCCCACTCAGCTTAATCACTTGACTACCATGGCCACTTTTTCCATATAAAATACATTCCAAATGCATTAAAATTGTGTGTTCCTAAGTTGTTATTTATAAACCTTTTCTAATCCCATTACAATAAAATGTTTTTATTTACAATCACTAGCAATATTCTAGCACTCAACACTTATTTCCTTTCTAGTTATAAATAAATAATATCTCCCTCTAAGAACATAACATCAATTTAGAAAACCCATAAGTGTTTGTTATCTTTTATTCTAAAATAGATAGAGAACACTGGGAGAATTCCAATTCTGAAAAGCTAGCTACTTTTCCAAAATCGAAAAGAAATATCTTCGATGGAGACAGGATTCTGGAAACGAATGGTGTATGCTACAGTGATTGTCTTTGCGTTTTGGCAAACTGTAATTATACCTAAGGTTGATGGATGGCTACGTTTGGGCGAATGTAAAATGAATTGCATTCCATTACAAATGGAAGAAAGATCGATTGTTATAGTAATGCCGACATCTGCTATACGATTTCAGTCAGCAAAAGGAAAGCACCGGATATATTTTATGCTACGTTCTTGATTTATGGATAAAGTTTTGCGTCGAATGACCCATTTAAGGCGATCCAGTATTACTCGATACCTATATACATAATTAAAAAAGGACAGAAAGTTCCACTGCTTGTCAAAATATCGTAATATAATACAAATTCACTTTTTTCTACTATTTAATAAATAGTCGAAATTATAATTATTACTACATATTTATAGTAAATGCAATGCTATGTTTATAATAAATATTGTAAAATTATATTCATAAAATTTTCAGTAACTTCTTCGTGTAACATGAAATAAATTTCGACGAAATATAAAACCAAAATTTGGGATATATTCTTTATAAAAACGAATAAAAATATGTACAGGGTAAAGAGAATGAAACAGTGTTTTTAATTTTTCTGTAATAACGTGATTACGATGCTAGTTTTTTAAAACTTAATTTTCTTGAATCTTAATTACTAAACCTGTTGACTCGGGGATTTAGAGGTAGCGAGCCCGCCTCGTAAACCGAAGGTTGCGGGTTCGATCCTGGCTGAAGGTGATAGATTTTCTGGATGAGAAATCATAGGAAACCATGCCACATGATTATGTGGCATGTAAAAGATTCCTAGAGTATCAATCAAAGATTTTGTGAAAAAAAACATTCGATGAGAGCTTATAATGGATAAATTTAAGCATGAAGAATTTGGCACAGAAATCCGCCGCTAGATGATGCCACCATTGAAATGGCTCTCATATTTGGGGACTTACCATGTCTTCAAAAGCTTAGCTACCAAAATGCAGCCCATTTTAAAGAGAAATTGCTAAACCTCAGTATTCTTGTTTAAATATTAATTTTTTCGATAAATTTTTGGCTTATAGCTTAAACGTGCGTGTGTTTATACATAAATTAAATAATATATCGGAGAAAAAAACATGCTAAAGTAATGCATCAATTAAAAAGATTAAAAATTCCTAAGTTTTAAATGAATTAAAGATATCTTTCACAAAGAATTTTATTTTGAAAACAAACGGTTTTATACGACAAACGTAAAAACACAGTTATTTATTATACACTCAGAATTAATTACTTCTTCAGTTTAAAGGTATTCGTTAGATGTATTCCAAATTAGATCACATCTTGAAAGACCATTAAAAATGTTTTGTGTTAAAACTCTATAACTCATTGTACTTTTATTCATTCGTAATATTTGTATCCATTTTAGGAATCTTTTGTACAATTATGATGAACATATGTTGAAATGAATAATTATTAATAAAAATCATATAAACATGAAATTAAAAATAGAACTAAGAGAAGTCAAGTATGCAATATTATTAAAATGTGAAGATATATATGGATTGTTATTCAAGAGAGCTATTAAATATTTCTCAATCAAACTGCATTGAAATTTAGTTTCTTAATTTCGAATTCTGTTGAGCTTAATCGTCAATTTAAATTTCCCAATTTTACATTTACTTAAGTTTCATTTATTTAGTCAATCTATTTAAAATTCAAAAGTTATTGCTTTTTAATTTAAGTTTCATTGTGAAATTTACGTGAACTTAATTTTAATTGTAGTTGTAATTTACTACACATATCTCACAATAATTTTATAAAGAACCAGCAATTTTACAAAATATGGATTTAGACAACAGAATTCAACAATATGAAGTAGACATTTCTAGGAAATAAACAAATTTAATGAAATTTTTTAAAAATTGAATAGTATTTAGAGAAGTTTTTGAAGTTGAATGTATATTTTAATAAATAATGCCAATGCACACTATTGGATCTTGTTGTTTTATGATTCTATCTTGTAGTTTATTACATGAAACATTATGCGAGACCTCAGTACTGAAGTTTAATTCGATTTTTATAATTTTTGTTCATAGAATACTTAATTTATTAAATGTGTGTAAATCTCTTTAGGTATATGAATTCTTTTAAATTAAAAATGGTATTAAAAAGAAAACGTTATTTAAGCTTGGAAAGAAATCTATTTGATTCCATTAAACGAACTTCTTATGAATTAATTATTATATGTACTTTACACTATTATTTTGTGAAGTATTGTTACTACATTATCTAGACCACAAAATATGTGTGTGTATCTTCCATGAGACACAAATTAGGAAAGATGAACTCGTATGGAATTTGATGGGCTTAAGCTACGGGTGATGATGGTTTGTAACTATTGGAATTTTTAAGTGCTGTTTTACAGATCCACAAATAAAGCGTTATGTTTATCTTTGAATGTGATTAATTATTTTTATATGCTTTCAGAAATTGTTACATATTTCTACATATAATATATTTAACTATCACGATCTGTATTCCTCTATTCGTAAAAAAAAAGAGATATCTAATTTTAGTTTTGACAAGATGGGCCTCTTTAACAGTTCTGTTTCTGTAATTTCGGCATAGCTTAATGAAAATTAAGCCTATTTTATATTTTAAGTATTCCTAAGCTAAACTTTGATTTGATTTATTTCTCTTACGTAGTTTTTAACTCAAATAAATATTGATATTAAAATTTCTTTTTCATCTCATGACCTCGCACTGTTAATAAGAGTTCGATCAGAGCTCAGTTTTATATCTGTTTTAAATAGTTTTTAATTTTAATTAATGTGAATGTTATTTTTCTTTCAGATTTTTTTTAAGGCACACAAATTGACCTTAAGTTCTTTTAGATAATTTTTAACTGTGGCTAATGCTAATTTCGTTTCTAGTTAAAACAAATTCTGATGTATATCATTTTGTGAGTTTGGAAATTATTTTTTATTCCATTTGTTTATATGTCGCCAACTTTACAAATAACTCTCGTGATATCGGATATAAGATAAATTCAGAAGAATGAATTATGACGCAATTTGATATAAATTGTTCTCCGTCGCCAAAAGCTAAGCTAAGCAAGGATTTTAGCTAGAACTTTTCATGGTATAATTTAATTCAAAACTATACTTTTTTAAAAAATACTAGTTGGTTATAAAAATATGGGTTAGTGAATGCTTTTTTAAGATGTCAGCAAGAGTAACATTGGTAATATTATCCGATAAAATACATTTATACTGTATACAAATGCAACTAAGGAACGGGCTTTGGTGCGTTTCTTACATGTTTTGCTTGAGCTTCCTGAGTTATCCGTGTTAGATAGTTTTTGATTTAAGTAATGTTTAAATTTCTTTTTCAGTTTAGGGTTGCTTTAAATTTATTAATAAATGATGATCATAGGCTACATATAGAACAGGTGTACATTTAGAAATCCAACCTGTCTCAGGTTCTGGAAACTTTCCTTCCTTCCTTTTGGAAGAACCATACAACAATAACAACGATGATGATCATATAATTAACTGCACTGTTACTTAATATTATGGTTTGTAGCAGTGCATGTTAATTAAATGATTATATGGTTTGCTTAGTTTATATATATTAATAAAAAATATTTAAGAAGAAACGACAAAGCGTAAAAACTGAAAGGTTGAGGTATGCAAAATTTAGTACACTGAAACTGTGGGCAATAATGACGAGAATATAAAAGTGAATTTTCAAAATTTGTTTTAAATTTTTTAAAAACCAATCCTTAAGCAGAAAATTTACCACAATGACTATAGTATATTTTCATTTATTTTTAACGGAGAAGGAAAATGCGAAATGCTTCGTATGATTTTTCGTCACATGACGTCGTAGTCCATTTTGAGAGATCTATAGCTTTATGCATTTATACTTTGTAACAGAGCTACAATTCTTTTTCGAAAGAATCATCACAAAAAAATATTCTTTCAGAAATTTTGTAAACATTTTTAGAAGATTATTAAAGAGAGGATCATAATTTTAAATTTTATTTTGAATTTTTCCATATGTCGTTTTGAATTGAATTCGAAGTTATGTGGAGAGTTTGATAAATTCAGCAAACAAAAAAAATGTCCCATTTGCTTGATGGATTTTATTTTTAAAAATTTGACTTAACTGAAGAATGGGTGCTACAGCTATTAATTTAATACAGAGTGTAAATTATTTCATCACCATATAAATTATACTTTAACAAAATCTACTTGACGAGAAAATGAACTGAAACGCGGACTGTCTTTTTCCTTGAAAAGTAGCATTCATATGAAGATTTATTTAATACATGAATAAAAAAATATTATTTATTAGATAAATTGTGTGTTGTTCCATTAAAATTATAAAAAAACAGTATTCCTGACTGAAGCAATGTGTGGCAATCGAATTAACTAGTCCTTTATTTCTATAATTTATAATATTTAAAGGTTCTATGATAAAAACAAACTTAAGGCAGCGTAAAATATTTTTTTACAGATTTATTAAAATTTACATATGTTGATTTTCTAAAATTGGCTTTATTTTTCTCTACGCTTAGAAGAAAATTCAATTTTTTTAAAAAAAATATTCTAGACAATATACCTTGGTAAAATCCTAGGAGAGGTTGCACACCCTTGGCGACAAACCGAAAAAAGCGCCAAGCCCGGACAAGATGGCGCCAAGCAAACCCGACAATGGCGGCAAGGGAATAGAGCGGGGTAAGGTGGATGCGTAATGAAAATATATGTAAACAATACAAAATTAAACATTTAAGATAAGAAATATAAAAACAGCACTTACTTTCTTACTTGATCTTTTCCGACAACGTAACAACAGATTTTTAAAAAACCTTAAAGATCGCTAAGCGAATGATCGTGTGAGCACCGCCATATTTATTCTGCGAGTGTTTGAACAAACATTCGGCGTGGCTGGTACGATTCCGACAACGTTACATCATGTCGATCATTACATTTAGATTTTTCGAAAACCCTTCCTTCATACACCATTCCAAAGGTAAAAAATTCTAAAGTATATTCCCTCATACACGCTGCCAGCCTGGAGCCCAACAACAAAATGAAATTTGAAATGCGCGCCCACAAAATACGAAAATGCTAGAAATAGTTAGGGTTGCCATACGCAGTGTTTAAAAAAAAGTAGGGTTACCAAGATGGCGCAATTATCACCAACCAAAGTAATTCGCGCCAAGGGTGTGGGCTCTCCTAGGAGTGAACCAGATTAAAGAACAGAATTTCATAGCTAGAAATTAGTCTTAGATTTATATAATTTTCAAATAGCTTGAGCAAGAAATAGAATCAAGAATTTCAATGCTGTCTTTAAACTTGAATTTTACTAACATTCACTTAATAAATTTAAAGAAAGTTAAATACACTTTTGAAGAAATAATCAATTTTTTTAATATTGAATCACTATCAAAAAAATATTTTAATTGATTATACCTTATCTGTGAAAAATGTACTAAATTTTTATTATTTTTACTTATAAAAAAATCTTTTATCTCATACATTTTTTAAATGAGTTTTATAAACATTTTATATTACTTAATTATATAATTCAAAAACTTTTTTTTAATAATCCTTTTTCAGTACAGTAGCTCTGAACCTTATCTTATTAAATCTTAAATAAAACTAATATATATATAATTAAGTAGAAAAATATACCACATTTTTATACCACATTATTACACATTTCAATAGAGAAATTCATGAAAATTGAAATAAATAAAACACTGTTCCTTGCCCAATTTGAAATTTCCATTACCTTTCAGTTTTTTGCCTGATATTCCATTCAGTTCTAAAATATTTGAAAGTCGAAAAATACTTTCTTTTGAAATCTCCAGACAAACATTTCTCCCAGACACATCTATCTTCATCCGAAGTCTAGCCTTTTTTCATTGGTTCAGTTAACATTTCTTTTTTGTTCAAGATCGTTTTATAAGATTTGAGACTTAATGTTGACACACAGAATTCTATTAGAATCTAGTTATTTATTATCTGTTTGTGTCACAGATTTATGAATTATTTTTAAAAATCCAAAGTTATCTATATTGTATTTGTTGGGCAAATGCAATATTTAAAAATTTTATACAGTATTCAAAAATTTTATTGGAAAAACTTCACAGAAATCATATGGAAATACACATGAAATTATGTAATGTTTTCTAAAGTGATGCCCCGAATAAATATTTTTGAAAAATAAAGCAAATATTGAAAGCAAAGAAATAAATAAGTAACATGACAACTTGTTCGAAAATAAATAAAGTTATATTTGTGATAGGATCACATACACATCACATCCATTAAAATTATTTGGTACTTATGTATTATCGCAACCGTACTGGCGACATTATGTGAAACGAAGCACATGGTTGCTAGTTTAGTGCCTACGACACATGCGTTATCGGGGTTACCAACTTGGCGAGTTATCTTAATCGTTATCCTTGTTGCCATAGTACGTAATACCAATTATTCTCAATGGACAGATATTAATATAATTAAAATTTATAAAAATGCATTTTTCTCATATTTTTTAAATAAATTTGTTTAAACTTGCTCTGATTTAGGAAAGTTCTATAAATAACTGATGTTAACGCAATAGAAAATATCTTTTTCTAAATTTTTTTCTCATATATACATATACATACATATAAAGAGAAATATTTGAATACTTATATCCATTTATTTTCTAGTATTTCTAAGAACTTCCTTTCTTGAAAGCAGTTCTTATTTAAATAGTTCCTTACTTTTTCTATGTCATTTAAATCATTTCACATTTAGGATATTGATATAAAATATTTCTTAATATACTTGAATTATTCTTCACGTAACTTTTAGAATTTGAATAGTATTTTATACTTTTTAAATAATACGTGTTTTTTCCAAAATTACTTTGAAATAAGCATTATTTCCCCCCCCTCCCCCAAATATTGCAATGTGTGTGTTTGTGTCTTTTAAAACTGATCGCAGTAAGTAATTCTTCGAGTACTGAATCATTATATATATATTGACAAACGAATTTCTCAAAATATTAGATTGTCGTTTACACCGAATATAATTATTGTGCTTATCATTATTATTGCTTACATCATTTACAACAAGAACTGACATTAAAAGTTTGAGTATCTAATACGAATTTATCTTAAAGTTGAGGATTTTAGTTTCAGTATTGTGTGAAATCGAGAACATTCTTATTTTTGGAACTCTGCAGTAATATGCATACTCGTAGCTGTGCTTCTATGCAGTAATGTGCAATTGAATTGGATAAATGTTACTGAAATAAAATTGTTCTGGAAACAAACAGAATTCAAAACCCCAGTAATAATTTCCATCACTATCAGAAAGTTTGGGTACATAAATACTTTGTGATTACCAATAAATAAGAGTAAAAACAAAAATACAAACTACTGTGAGCTGCCCTTTTTCTTCAAAAAAAATCAGTTTATTATAATTTTCTCTTTACTTCTTAAATAGTGTAAAACACGAAATGCATATTTTGTTATTTTTATTGAGGCCGGATCTTTAACTAAGTTTAACCCTTTAACTGGTTTGTCGGTACACCGGTATGAGCACTCGAAAGCTGGCCACAACCGGTTTGCCCATACGTTGTATGGTCACTGATATATTTTTCTATCGTTGATTTACACATATTTTTAATTCTTATGGTAAGATTATTAGTGCTAGTGTTTTCAAGTGATGCAGTTTGTAGTGAAATACTTCTCATCCCTGATTTTCTTTGCGGTGTGAAGGCGGGAATTCTTTATTGAAGGCAGGAATTTATAGATTCCTGAAAATATTCGATAAAGAACAAGGGTTGGCAAAGCAATGTGCAATTTGTTGCTTGAGAAGAAATGAAAAAGGAAGATATTTCACACCAGTCACACCATGCTTCAAATTGTGTATGCACATATATACACACATATGAAAAATTCTGAACCATTTTAAAAAGAGGTACAAAAGTGAAATTTTTTATTAAGAGAGAATTTTTTAGGGATGTGAAACATTCTTCATAGCACATAGAGTGTACTAATGAAAAGCTAACATTTAGGGGTTTTTGTGTTTCACAATTATGCAATAAAAATAGTGTGAACACTTTAAAATTGAAAATTAAAGTAAAGTTCTTTCATTTTCGTACTCTGTTGAGTATTATACTCAGTTATATGCAAGAAAAATTGTGCCTTTTTTGGAATATTTTGGACAAAAAAATTACAGCTTTAGGTGTTAAAGCTGACATTATATAGATTTATACTCGTGAAATCCAAATACGGTTCAAGATTCTTCAAAGAATTTTCAAAATAAAATTCTTACATTATGTGGATATTTTTAATTCAAGTACATTTTGCTTACTTGTTTATATTGTTGTAACAACAATGTATTTTTTTAACACGCTTTTATAAGTTTAACTTGTATGTAACGGAATATTTGAACTCGATTCTTACCCACTTTAAAAGGTCAGATTAATTTGAAATTTTTCACACTTGTCAAGGGGACCCATGACCATATAATAATTTCATAATTTTGTTCCATTGTCTTGCACGGGGTAATCAGGAGACAGGATAATCCAGATTTGGCGAGTAATTCATTAAACCATTTTTAGGTTTGGCAACTAATTCCATGTACCATTACCAGATTTGGCGACTAATTCCATATACCATTTCCAGATTTTTCAACCAATTCCAGATCCCATTTCTAGATTTGGTGACTAAAAGAGTAAGAGAAACCCAAAAAGAGAAAACGTTTTTTCTCAATTTCTTATAATATAAGCAATTGTTTAGTCTTTCTAAAAATGGAAATAAAAAAAAAAGACTTTTGCATGTGAAAAAAAATAATTTGTTCTAACTCAGGGATGGGCAAAATTTTTCGATAGCGGGCCAAAAATTAAAAAAAAAAGTGTATTAATAAATGATAGTTAAAAAAATTAAAAATACATTCTTTTATTGCAAACCAAACTAAAAAATGAAAAATGAGTTATAGTTTAAAAAAAAACTAAAAAACACGCTTTTATGGTTAATCGAACTAAAAAGTTAAAAAAAAAATTCTTAATATAAGAATAAAATGATTAACGAGAAAATTAATGTCATTGTGGTAAAGGCGTGAGGCGCTTTGTACTAAATTTGTACACTTACTCAGTATTTCAGAATAGAAGTAGTAAGAAATTATAATAATTGATATAGAGCACCCCACGCTTTTACTCCAATGACATTAATTTGCTTGCAAATAATTTTATTCTTATATTAAGAGTTATTTTTTTTTACTTTTTAGTTCGATTAACCATAAAAGCGTGTTTTTTATGGATAAACAACAATAGTTGGAAACAGTGAGGATCATATATATTGAATATATATTAAACATATTGAATATATATTAAAAGTTAGGAATCGTAATTATTACGCAACTTATTTACGCATTAGTTTTTTATGTGATTTTTCAAACATAAGTTTTTTTTAAAATTATAATTATAGAGCCTTAATAATATGCGAAAGATATTGTGTTCATTATCAAAGCCAACAATGTTCATAAAATGTGCAAATTAAATGCCAAGAAAAAAACTAGTGTTATAAAAATAAAACCATACAATAATTATTGCTTTAAATAATCTTCTAAAGAGTCAAAACAGTTGATAATAACAGTAATAGTTTATTTATCAAATAGCTAACTTTAACATGTATTAACATTATAATCTAGATTGAAAGAGAGGGAAAAAATAAAAAAAACAGATTGAAAGAGTTTAAAAGAGATAAAGATTGCTTGGGTATCCCGAGGACGTTTGACCCATTTTCGATAAAGGCAGTAAATTTCATAATTAAGAATATAGAGGTAATGATTTTACTACTTCCGTGTGAGTAAAAGTAAGCTCCCAAGAGGTGTTTCTTGCAAGTATAGAAGTACAAGCTTTAAATACCAGATCCCTCCAGGCTAAGCAAAAATTTAACCAGCCTTGTCTAGGATTAACGATAATTAGCCAATTTTGTCCTTAAAATTATTATTTTTTTAAATGCTCTCGAGGAATTTATCAAAACTTTTTTAAGCATCAACGTGTTATATCTTTTACATGTTTTTAAGTAATCTTAAATACTATCTTCAAATCACTTGTGTGTGTGTGTGTCACCTCATACAAGTATATCTCTTACCATCTTATTTATGGTCTTTGGATAGGTTTCTAAAGAAATAAATTACATGTATGTGCATCATGAATAACAATTATATCTTATCTTTGATCTTGACAAGACGAACCACATATACCACATGCTTATTAGTTGCTTTATTTGTTTATTTAACAACTTTCCATCCCTTTTCTAGCCCTTACTATTTACTTATCTTAATTTACTTCAAAAAATATAATGCACCAATCTCAAGTAATTTTGTTGCCGTTCTGTTCCCTTAATGGACTTTTTTATATTTATCACTTTACTTTGGAGTTACTCAGCGGAAATTTCTGTATATGATTACTGTACACTGAAATCGTATAAAAATGTGACCAGAATATCATTACAGCAGTAGGACATGCAGCCGCATTTCTTTTATTGCGTGTTATTCTAGTGGATGTGTATCGTTAACAACTCTTTCATTCACCCCTAAGAATTTGCTATTAATCATTCTTCAGGATGGGTCACACGAAGAGTCAATTAATCAATCCGGACCATGTAGCCTCACAGTATTTGTTTTTCAGATCACGTTAGCCTGAATAAATATAACGCAAATCTTTATTTACCAAGGAACAAATTAAAACTTGGTCTTACCTATAGGAGTTGAGGTTCATGGAGTAGGAAAAATTTACTCAACTGAGGTACAAATACATTCTTATTTTTAAAGCATAGTAAATAGTAAATATACATGAAAAATTATTTTATAATTAATCTATAGCATTTTGAGGGAGATACAGACACGCACTTTAAGGTGAATCGTGGTTATATGGCCGAAAAATATCATTATTAATCGGATTATTAATCATTATTAATTAAAATCATTCGGAATCTACCTAAGGGGAAAATGTGTTTTATGGTATGGAAATGAAAAAAATAAATAAAAAATAATTTTAAAATTTATATAATTGTCATAAAAGGGTTTACATTTTCGAAAAAAATAATGAAAAAAAAGAGTTTATTTTGGTTATGCGACTTTAGATTTAAAATTAAATTATTTTTCTACAATCTAAACCAGGGGTTGGCAACCTTTTAGTTGCGGCGTGCCACACCAATCTACAATATGATTCAGTGAGCAATATAGGACATTTTTAACACAATGCTACAAAGATTTAAAAAATTCAAATTAATATATATATATATATATATATATATATATATATATATATATATATATATATATATATAATGTATTTTTAAACACATTTTTATTAAAATAAGAAATGGACAACACATAAAATATAAGTATTTTTCTTCATTATAGTTAATTAAAAAATAAATAGATATTTTAATGCGAACCTAGTGATTGAACCGCTCTACTTTCACATCACAAAATCAGTGGTATAATGTTTGACTTTCAATTTCACACGGTTCTAAGTATTCAATGTTAAAAAATTTCTTTATGGACTCGAAATGTTTTTCATATATGGAAAGAATTTTTACTTATATAGATATATAGAAGCGAAAAGCACAGAGTACATACATTTTTCCCTCTTCAAACAATTAAATCTCTCCATAAAGGACATTTAATAATTAACAAAACAACTGTGTGAATTTATCTTTAGAGTTGTCTTTCAGGTTTTTTCGCAATTCCGTAAATATCCATAATTCTGAAGATGTTTGTCAAATAAGGTCCATTAGAAATTTATCAATTTCCAACCACTCAAAAATTGACACATTTGTAGAGTAGTGCAGAGTTCCACTGAGAATGGTAACTCGTGCCACATGTTACATAGGTTACCGAGCCCTGATCTAAACTATCAAAATATTATTAATAAGTGAGTACTGAGTAGTAAATAGTACAATGCATATTGTAACATTTTATGACCCCAGTTCTCTCTTTCCGAACCGTCGAATCAGTCTAAACCAAGTTTTTCCCAGTCTTCCGCTTTATCGTAAACTGCACCATCGATAGCTGTTTTTTAAAAATTAATTTATAATACTAAAGAAGCTGTTAAATGTGCCTGGTGTTTATTTCTTGTATCTGTTTAGGGTAGGTGTCATCTTTCCACAGTAAATACGAGGGTTCGGGGCATAAGTCATGGAATTTTTTTTTTGTATATACGTGAATGGATCACAGACGTATATGTGTCATGTGGAAGTTCTGCAGGCATAATGTGAATACAAAAGAACAGATGGCTCTGTGATAGCTGGTAGTAGCGCAGTGAAGGCTGTAAAGTCAGCCAGTTAATGAGTGTCGTGTGATGGAAGTAACCCGTGTTGAGCAGCATTCTTGCATCAAAATAGCCGTTCTCCGAGGGAAAAATGCGATGGAGTTTCACAGTGAATTAGTGGAAGCCCTTGGAAATAATACCTTACCATACCGTACAGTAGCACGGTGGGTGTGCTGTGTACTGTGTTGTCCTTTTGCACCGTGAAGACCATATTGCCCTGTATACTACTGTAATAAATTAGTATGTTACGATATTTCAGAGTGTTGTTCATTATACACACATGTAGTTAATACCTTATCCTTTCGTCTGTATATGTCACATTTTCCAACCGGAATAGTATCTTTAAGAAAAAAAAAGTTGCCATGACTTTTGCCCCAACCCTAGTATTAAAAAGTACTAAACTAAATGTTTTTCTGTATCAAAAATTTCTTTGACATTTTACCATAAAAAAGCTCAGATCCTTAAATTGTATTCCCTTTGTGGTAGTACTTAAAATAAAAGTTAATTTTTAATTTTATTTTCTCCTTAATCTATGTACCAGATAACATCTTTTCCGTATAGGTAGGTTTCGAAATCCTGGAAAAACCTTTTCGATCTACCCTAACTTACAGTATACCCACTAAGCCCCCTGCCACTCTAAGTTTAGGAACGCTTGCTGCTATATTCATAAACGAGATGTCTAGGTATAGTAAAGTAGACATGCGATACTAATTAAAACAACTACGGTTTTACCTGGTGGTAAACTGTAGAATTATCATTTCTATCTCGAAATTTGAACAAGATTGGGGGGAAAAAGTGATTAAAAAGTTGTAGAGTATCATCTATTTACTACGAAAGAACACCTTGTGGACATTAATGCAAATAATAGAACGATTAAACTACACATTTGTTTCTTCCTGATTTCCTATACTGTAGACATGAGAAAAGAAAAAAATGAATTAGTTATAATAATATAACTTTATTTGAGAAGTTCAATTTCTCACCGTCAGTTGCAATTCATATTTAAATCCTCCTTTGAATGTCGCTTTGTATTCTTCGCAGCATAGTGCGTGGCACGTTAGCACAAGCATCCTTTAAGGTCTTTTAATGATTGTGGAGTGGTCGCACACACCTACTGTTCAGATTTCTCCCCAGGAAAAAGTACAGTGGAGCTAGAACAGTTGAAAGTGGAGACCATTCTTTGACATCGCCATACCGAATTATTTCGTAAACATGACGGCACTCTTGTTCACAAGACATCTTCAGTGAGATTCGGAAGTCAGACATTTGGGTATGGCGATGTTGAGGATTGGTCTAAGCGCACACCAAATCTGACTTCACTAGACTTTGTCGTGTGAGGATATCTAAAGCAGCAAATACATGCGACCGCAAATACTTCAAGACCTTAAATGAGGCATTAGGTACGTATGTGCCCAAGTGTAACGCTCTATGCTCCAATGTGTGCATCAAAAAAGGTATATTGTTGTAACTAATTGTTTTATTTTCCTTTCTCGTAATGTTTCTTTCTCGTCGCAGTATAGGAAATTAGGAAAAACAAATGCTCAATTATTTGCATTAAAGACCACATGGTTTCGTTTCGTACTAAATCGATAATAACTCTACAACTTTGTAAATCTCAGTCCCCCCCCCTCTCTTTCCCTTTATGTGATAGGAAGACTGATTCCGCAGTTTACCATTGCTAGGGTACGCGTAGTACTATTCATTCAGTAGTGCATGACTACTTAACTATATCTAAACACCACTTTTATGAAAATAGTACAGTGTTTCTCAAACTGTGGGATGTGCCTCCTAGGGGGCGTGATTACCCTACGAGGGGGCTCGAGCCTATTGAAAAGTCGAAAACAAAAGATTATTAAAAAAGTTATTATTTTACTGAAATTAAACAAGCAAAATGCATTCTGACATAATAAAAAATAAAATACACATTTACACTGATATTATACACTTATAAATGTATGAGTATTACTCGATGTATTTTATAATTAATTTAATACTAAATTAAGAACAAGTTTAATAATTACCAGTGACCCCATGGACTTGTCATATATGAAATTGTATACAAAAATCAACCCTTATCTTAATAATTTATACTATTTGTAATTAATCCTTTAACTGTTGATTAAAAGTTAGGCGATTCACTTCCCATTGCCTCCGTTGCCATAGATACGCGTGATGTATTGAGGGGGAAGGAGTAAAAAAGCAAATCCTCTGAAATAAGTGAATCCTTCGCAAGCACTGTCAAGGTCTTTTTATTGCAATTCAAAGCATTCGGAATCATTTTAAGAATATCAGTGCACAGAAAAGATCATACTTCGGAAAGACGTATACATACACCCCCCCCAGAGCAATTAACGTTTTGGTTGACCGAGACATTTATATACGCTAGTGGCACTTAAAAAACTAATGTCGTATCGCAGCTTTAGCGTCAAAGTATAGTATTATTGAATTCAATACGTTGTTATATTGTATGAAGCGGGGGGGGTGATGAAAATTATGATTGAATACTGGATCACAAGCATTAAAAGTTTGAGAATCCCTGATATGGAAATAGCCGTTCCGTAGTTAAGATGGTCGCAAGGGACTTTAGTGGGCATGTTGTACGTACACAGGGTCTTCATTTATTTGACTTAATACGTCTAAAAATTGTAACTAAATTATTTTAATTTAAACAAGTTACTAAAATTTTACTTATAATATTAAAACTCAGGTTGCGTACGTATAATTAAAGTGCATAATGTAAAAATGCACACAATGTACTCATACTATTGGTATCATGAAGCATAGTAAAATCTGCAATCATATGTCATAAATCGTTTTTAATGTTTATTTTGATTGTAAGAGTGGATATTTGAAATAGCGCAGATAATCACTCACTAATATTAATTTTAGGTCACATTTGATTCTCAGTTAGAACGAATTATAAAATCGTTATTTTTGTTATTTTAGAATAGGAAAAATGTGTTGCTTTAATCTAGTGACTTTTTTTTACATTGATTAAATTTTAACTTGAACGAGTTGTTGTTAAAAACTCTCTTATTCTTGGATTTTTGGAAGTGGAGAATGATTTAAATATAATGGGTTATATATAAGGAGCGGACTGTATAGTTTTTAAAATGCTCGTTCACTAAAATACTTAGGGTAATTTCTAACATTATACAGTATCAAAAGTTAACTGAAACGAATCACCGTCTTTTCCAATGAGTTGGGTGCCCGCCAAACAACACGAAGTATCCATTGGTGTTACAAACATTAGAAAAAGCCACAAGCACACACAAGGATCATGATTTCCCTAAAACCAACAACAACCGACTTTATTCAAAAATGGCCACGTAACGACTTCACCAACAGCATATCGAATATCACCAACATGACTAGTGCGCAGCAAACAACTGCTGAATAGCTAGAATCTTAAAGAATAAAATTAATCATATTTTAACTAAATGAACATGAAGATTTAGAAGAAAAACTAAATAAGAAATTACTGAATAAATTAAGACTTAAAATAAACTAGAATAATTAATGTGAATAAAGCTATTTTTTTAAAGCAGTTCCTTTAAGCAGTCCCCAGTTACTAGTGTCACCCTCTGGTGGTAACTTTTAGAGTTATAGTCTTGAGAAACCTGAACAAGAAGTATACAGAGACTGATATGGAGTTGGGGTCTAGTCCTACATAGTCGAACTAGGGCTTAGAAACAACAGTAACAGTGACGTATTTTATACATAGCATTTATTACGTTTAGTACACATTCATGAAATAATAACGATACATTAAGCCTTTTATGTAAAGCTTACATTTGATTTTATTATTTTATATTAAAAAAAACGAATAATATTTTTTTAAAGAAGTTTAATGGATAGCAGAAATTTGATTTTTTAAAAAATATTTTTGATTCGCAGAAGTAATTATCCTTCTGACATAAATTTTAAGTATTGAGTACACATTTAAAAGATTTTAAAACATAGAAAGTTTTTTAGTTTTCTTGGTTAAAACAGAAATATACAAGACGAAGAAACGTATGTAACACTTCTACTGTAACGTGTATAATAATCACTTTTATATCGCAGAAGATAACTATAAATATACCATTAACTCTCATTTAGGTTTGTATTTATAAAAGCTTATTTTGTTATATGATTTAGAAATATTATCACTATTTTACATAATGAGGTCATTCGATACGATACTGAATTAATTTGAATATTAAATGTTAAATAATTTCTATTTACTTGAGACCGATTAACTGTTTAATACTGAATGCACAAAAAATACATTAAAAGTACTGTTAATTCAGTTCCATCAACTCCTTTCTTGTTAATTCCTATCCGTAAATTTTGAAGGTTAGTTATGTAAACATTTTATTTAAAAATGTGTCAATGGGAGGGGAGGGGGGTAAAGTCTTCGTTAAGCTGGCTTTCGTTGTTGTTTATATGATTAAAAAGTAAAAAAGATAAATAAAAAAAAATTTTAAGTGAATTTCTACTTAGGTAAACAAAAAAAATTTATTTTCGTTACTTAAATTTAAATAATGAATAAATGTTTGAAAAAAAGCTGTATTGACATCAAGTATCCCCTACAAAATTAAAAAAAATGTATTTGAACCTGAGTGGATGTATAAAAAAATAGGTATTTTTAACCCAAGAAAAAAATTGTTATAAAAACCTACTGGCGCCAACTGTTGCAGCTAATTCTACGTCAGAAATAACGCAGAATAAATTTAAAATTTAAAAAAAATTAAATTTAATTAAGAAATTAATATTTGAAAAACTGTATTAACATCAAATGTCATCCACTACAAGTTTAAAAAAATGTTTTTGAACTGGAGTGGATAAATAAAAGGCATTTTATTAACAAATGAATATTTGAACAAGATATATAAATTAATAAATACAAAAGGGACAGTCAGAGCTATATATAACAGCAGGAATTGAAAAATAATCACGAAAACTGAAAATTTTTATTTCGTGCTTAAGTTGAATATACTTGTTTGGTTTCAATTTTTGAATTTTACGTAAAAATACATTCTACCTCCTCAAAAGAATAAATATCTCAAAACGATTTTTTTATGCATGTTAATATAAATATAACATTATTATATTAAAAAATCAAGATAACATTTATAATGAAATTGTTTTAGTGGAGAACACGCAGTGATGATATTAAGAACAAGATTACACATGCAAGAGCAAAATCACACTGCGAGACACATTTTAAAACAAACAAGTTTTTCCATTTGGTTATGTGTACCGGATTTAGAAGTTTTAGATCAGATTGCAATCTAATGTGAAACAGTACTGAGAAAAGCTCAGAAGGCAATATTTTTTTAGAACTTTCCTTTTAAAGTCGTTAAACTTGAGATGCAGAGGAAAAGCTCTTTGCCTAACAAGGCGATTGTCTCTTGAGATATTTTGGACGGAGGAGGAGAGATTTTGTTATTTTATTTTCTTGAAATGATTGCAATTTATTGTATTGATCTTCAACATTTTCAAGAAGTTTTCGACAAACAGAGCAAACAATTTTACAATCCCCCCTGGTTTTTCTTTAAATTAATTTGTATCGAAATAACGAATAAAAATATTAGAACGAAGAAAAGAGTAATGAAATGTATGCATAAATAAAGAAAATATGAATATATATAAGAATAGCCATTACTTTCCCACTTCTCTGGGTATTTCATGACTTTGTATGACTATGTATAATAGTGTGTTTTATAATTATTTATATCGAACTCTTAATATTAAGCTTTAGATTGTATTGAAAACATGCGTATAGCCATCCTTTATTGATTTAAAAAGAATAGAATTTAAATTTCAAAAAATAAAAAAAAATATTTTTACACTCACGCTAACCCCTCTTGGGAGTCGATTTCCACAAAATTCTTTTTTTAAAGATCTCTACTCATCAAAAGAAACATGCCTACTAATTTCAAATGTCTAGCGCGAAAATGGTTGTTTTCTATACACCCTCCCCCCCATTAGGAGCCGATCTCTACTAAACCTATTATCAGAAAAAGTTTCTACTCTAAAAAAAACACGCTTACGAAATTTTACGTTAATACTTAATAGTTAAAAAACAGATTTTTTAATCTATATAATGTCCCCGTAACTTCTTGTATCTCCTCTTGAATACAACTTTCCACAAAACCAATTTTTAGTACTTAGTACCTCTATGAAAAAAAATACACATACTTGTCTGATTTCAGGTCTATGGGTCTAATAGTTCAAATACCAACCTTCTTTTTTTCTTTTAAGTCCTTGCATTAACCACTGAGATCAAATTTCCACAAAACCCGTTCTTAACGGGTCTCTACTCAATAAGAGAAAAATGTTTACCAGATTTTATTTACACATAAAATGATAATTATGATACAAAAATACACATATTATAGAATTTTATTTTGAAATGTGAACGTACATATACATCAAATACTAGAAAATAAAAGTAATTATGTTTTTAAGTCATTCTGACTACATCATTTTAAGTTTAGGTTGGATAATTTAAATTTTATTAGAAGCATATTTTTTTAAGGATGTAATAAATCATCAAGTCGTGCTGTCTGATGAGAAAGTGGGACATGACTCGAAACATTTGAGTAATGAGAATACTTTTGATTTCTATAGACGGAGTTTATAATAACCTCGTTGAGGTTATTGGTGTTTAGGGGTTTGAGTAAAGATCAGCCATAATCAGTTCAAATTCCAATTTATTATTTCTCTAACTTAAATGGAAACAACTCAGGGTTGGAAATGCATCACACTACTAAGTATAAGAGCAATCACTCGCAAAAGAAATACTTAATATTTGAGTATAATCTAATTCACTTACTCTTAGAACACTTTGGACGTCTACAGACTAATTCATCTTAATTCTTTTATTAGTTGTACGACCTCCGGTCGTTATTATTAAACTCTATCTTATGACTTAATCGTCAGAAATTACTCATCCACTACCTCTCGACTAGCTCCCCTCTACTCTCAACTAACTTCGCGTACCTAAAAGTCAATGCTTAAATATAACCTTTCATTTGAATAAATCGAGCCTTCTACTTTGGGAGAAAGTTTACGATGGAACAACTGTGAAAAAGAAAAAAAAAATACCCCAAGAGGATTAGTTACAGGTCCGCGAATAGACCCATTAAAAGGTAAGTACCAGGATTAATAATAGGGTCATAAAAATAGTTAAATAATAATGTTTTTATGATCAAAATCCCTCTTGAAGGATACACAATTTTAAATAAAAATATATATCAGTTACATTTATTAATTATAGCTTTAACAGTTTTTATTTTAAGCCAGAAGGCTAAAAAATCTAGCAACCATCCTCGAATAAATATGAGTAACGTAATTAACATTTGTGGTTCAAATCTGTTTTAAAAAAATTCAACTTAAAAAAATTGTTTTGTGAAATGCTATTCCATAAAGCTTATATTTTGTTATTGAAACCTCAATGTACTATAACGTTTCATATTTATTTTTCAAAAATTAAATTCTGGTATAAGGTGTTCTTTGTGTGTGAAGTAGGAATATCATTAATTCTCAAGCAATTGCATCATTTTTTTTCATTTCAAAACTCAAACAACAACATAGAGTTAGTATTGGATTAATGTTTTTATTCTGTATGCATTCATGAGCTGTTTCATTTAACTGTATCAAGATAAATTAGGCACACATTAAATTTTTGAAAGTAGAATTATGTAAGATTTTCTTTTTAGCATTGCGCTGAAATTATTGCAAGAAATAAAGTAATTAAATTTAATAATTTCGAAATTTACGTATGGCACATATTTCTCTGCGAAAAAGTATGTTGCTTTATGTGTAAATTATGTTGACAGTTCTCCTTCATACTTTTTTTCATAAAATATGCTTGTCTATTTAGACTAATTAACAAATACTGTGATTTATTAAAAGATTAAATATAGAGGAGAAACAAAGCTTTTGCTTTTGAATAGTTTAATTCTTATTTATTTACGAGAATAATGACACATTTGAGAAAAAATTCCTCAAAACAAATAATTTTGTATCGTCAAATGATTCATCTATATAAAGAAAAGAATGCAATACTCTAAACAAAATTCGTTCTAGACTTTTAAGACACACTCATCTCCCGAATACCAAGATGCAAATGAACCGAAGCATATCTAAGAAAGGGTCCCAATAAATCAAGAAGAAGCATTTCTAAGAAATGAAGGATATAAATTAAAAAAAAATGGGGGAGTAATTTATTTGTAGAGATAGATTCCGGTTAAAATGATTAAAAATATTTTTTTCATACTTTGTATTGAGATTTTGAACACACCTTCTGCAATATAAATAAGTAATGTTCAGTAGAGTGTATAATCAATTACCTACATAGTTTATTCCTAAAAAAATATGCACAAAGAAACAGGTTAAAGAATTCTCTCAGATTCCACTGAACAAAAGCACCTTTTGTTCCCTCAACTGGATTCTTAACCATATGTATCTATATAGTTTCTTTAACAAATAAATGAACACAGAAAACCCTGTTTCATTTTATTGCATTCATTCTAGAAAAAAAGCAAACCCCTGTTTCGTTTCTAATTAGAACAAAATAATATTACTTTTCTTCTATTCGTTCCCCTCAGCTTCCCATCTTGATTCCTTCAGCAACAAGTTTAATGGAGTTTTTTTACTTCTATTTTTCTTATGCGTTATACTCATGTGGGAATTTCAGGAGTAGAGAACGGCAGAGAAAAATCAAGGAAAGAAAGTTTAGTGCTTGTATTATTGTTGTTTGATTGCCTTCGTTCTCTGAGTTTTCTTTCTTTAAGTTTACTTTATACAGAAGGAACTCATTGCACATTCTCACGCTGTCACGATAAATAATGGGTTTCATGGAATAAGCATTGTGTTTATGCAGTTAGGAAAGTAACAGCTTTCAACTTTTATGTTCCATTTTAGATGGCGGGCATGCGTGCTGGAATTTTCACTTTGGGTTAATGGTAGTTTCATCTATCTGATAAATGATACTAAATGGAAACTGGAATTGCAGTCATATTTTGTTGGAAACAACAAAAACTAATACATTTCTTTTTCATGTTTGGGATTGACAGTCGCATATTTTGATTTGAATGTAAGTAATGATTACTATTTGATGTTGCTACTCTTAAGTTTCTGAAAATGTAAATGAAATGAAATGATAATATTTTAGCAAGCCTACGAAATAAAAGATTATTCAAAATAATAGATTTTGCTAGTACATTTACATATTTTCAACTGTGACTAAAACTACATTTTGGGCATTAAAATTGGATAAAAATAAGTCTTTCTGGCAACAATTTTTTTGATATTCAACAAAAGACACAAGGGGATTTATAATTCACGAAGCAAACTTTAAATGTATTTGTACAATGTTATAACATACGCAACTAAATCTCCTCTGACTTTACGATATATAAAGTGTTATATATATCCCCAAAATTAAATCAAATTGTTCCAGGCTGTATATTGAGAAAGCTTCGGGAAAGAAATTGAGAAAGAATTGAAATTCCGAATAAATCAACTTGTTCTGAATTCTGTTTCCTTGCTTAGAGCAGTCAGCTAGCCTGCTTTAGACTAGTCACTGGTCAACAATTTATCAGTATTACTTGAATATAATGGGAATAACAGATTTAGATTCCTGTCCACTTTGAGATCATTACGTTGTCATAACTAGGATACACTTTAATACAGCGTTTCTCAAACTATGAGGCGCGCCCTCTAGGGGGCGTGATATCACAGTAAGGGGGGTGCGAGCTTATTGAAAAATTTAACGTAAAAGATTTAAAATAAGTACTGATTTACTGAAAGGAAATAAAACAAAATTCCTTCTGCCACAAGAAAAATTAAATGCACATTTACACTGATATAATATACTTATAAACGTATCAGTACTTCACTTCACAAAGTTTGTGATAGTTAATTAATCAATATTAAATTAAAAACAAGTTTAATAATTACTATTGTCTCTCATGGGCTTGTCATTTACAAAAAAAATGTAATACTTATATTTTTATAGTTTGTATAGTTTATAATTAATGTTGTATTGTAGCTTTAGCGGTTTTATTGTGTTCACAATGCATAATTATTGTATGGGGGCACGATGAAATTTATGATTGAAAATCAGGTCACGGTTATTGAAAGTTTGAGAAGCGCTGCTTTAATATATACGCAGGTGTTTTATATATATATATAAACCGTACTTGTTTAAATGTTGTTGACTGTTTTTGAAAATTTTATTTATAGCTCTGTATCCTATTGGGATACTCATCAACTTATGACCGAAACGCTGGAGATGGGCGTAGAATGGTCATAAAGGGGACAGGAATCTACATTTGCCATTAACAATGCTTTTAAGCATTTATCCCAATTTTTGAACATAATGTGGACGTGTTAATTGCTATGAGTAATATTTGATTCTTGTCATATCTGCTTCGTTCATTTATATCTCAACGCGTCACATATTTCCACAAATTTCTTATAAAAATGAGTTTGTTTTAAGGATGAGAGTAAAGTTTAAGAAAAACCACACCAAAGCAACTTCAAACGATATTTTATAAACGATGGTCCTTCCTTCCAAAGAAATAAAATGAATTTGATTTGGCGAAACCCTCCTGCTCATCACTGGTACGCAGCTAAGAGTCCTGGCTTATCTATACAGTGCAGGAGTTCCAGGACTCATCAGACGGCCTTGGCGCGCCTTAGAAGTGGTCATCTGCCTAGTATGACTTTTGTACAGAGGATAAAGTCTTTCTTTACCTGTCCCTCCTCTCTCCTGGCTTTTCCTGCTTATCTTCTGGACTGATGGGGCATTTCCCTGTGACAGTTGTATGAAGAGCAAGACCTGGTGTGTGAGACTATTACGCGGAAAGGTCAAATGGACTTGGTGTAGGCTTTCCGGCTCCAAGAGGATTGGAAACAACAACAAAAACGATGCTCACATCAGTCTAGCGAATCATTGCAAACGAGAGACTTAAGGCATACGTATAAAAAATTGATACTGGATATTTGCAATGATGGTGTACACCCTTTTAAAAGCATCTGTAGTTTTTTATTAATGATACTGTAAATATGCAGTTTATGTTACATTTAGGTTCATTTCTTCTGTTATAATCACAACATCATTAGAGTCCATGCATTTCCATATAAAAATGTCAATTACAATGTACTCTACTACATAATAAAGATTTTGTTTTGAATTCTGAATTTCTCTGATATAATAATACGTATAATAATATATTATTCATTTATAAATGAAAATTACATGTCTGTGTAAAATAATAAGTTTGAAAATGTTTATATTCGCTTAAAAGAATGTTGTATTGATGAATGTTTTTGTTCATTATGATACTATAACTTTATAAATGATATAAAATAAATGCATCGCTACAGTTATAAAAAAACACATGGGAATGAGCAAAAATTGAAGTTCATGCAAGTATAAGTCTTTCCTCTCAGACGGAAAAATGTTCTGAGTGCTTCTAGATGAACTAATATCATGTACAAACCAGATGTTACATATTTTTTTTTTCATTTCAAATTTTTCCGTATATGAAATTGATATATAAAGCAGTTTTTTTTTGCGTAGGGGAGATGAAGAACTCTTTTTTTTGTTATAACTACTATTACTATGTCTGAAGCATATGTTTTTAATGTAGTTTCAGATATTTATATGAAAATGTTTGGAATGTTTGATTTTCCAGTCAGTTAAATTAAATTTGTTTCTTTAAGTCTAAAGTACATCATTTATAGTTGAAATGCTTCAATAATATATTTGTACACATATTTCGAAAATATTAAATTTATATAAAATAGGTAAAATGCATGGTAGTGTGTTAGTTAAAATAAGAATACGTACAGTCAAATGATTGTTATTTATTGTAGGATGAATGCATTCATGAGGAATCATCTATTTTAAAATACTTTTCATTTGAATTGACTTTTAAGTATTGAAATTTAAATTCTTTAAAATACAGAGGAAAAGAAATTTATCTCAGGAGCTCTATAAATCCCTCTCAATTCTCGGATAACCATAAATAAAAGACGAAGTTTTATATCCCATTCCAAAAGCCATCAGTGTCTCAAAGTAAAGTTAAAAAGGAGGTATGGTAAAATAATTTTACATTATTCTATTCTGTCTCATCTCTTTGAAATGTAAATTTCAAACTTACCGTGCTCTGCTGCATTGTATACATAAACTTGTAATAGTAAGACACATCTTGTGACGGCATTTAACTTTGCATAATAGGTGCGTTTACAATATTTTCTTTATTAAATCGCGAAAGATGGTTTCTTCTCTGTTCTGAACTTAATAGCTCTTAAAAATTCTCTAGTTTCTTGTAGGAAAGGATTGCCGTAATGTACAAATTGCGTGCAAAATGAACGAGTCTAATTGAATTTTGTACCTGTACCTAAGTAAGTACGAATGGGGTGGAAGGGAGTTCATCATCATAATTTTTTCTCATCCTCTCACTCTAAGTTAAGGAGAAAAGCATTATTAATGTGAGTGCGATGCCAGCTTTCGTTCTAATTGCAGGAAACTAAGATCTAATTATAATAGTTTGGACTTGTTCTTTTCAAAGAGAAGGTGTTCGCAGTCAAAAATACCTTCTGTCAGTTTTGTGCCTGGATCTGTCTGTCTTCATTGCAAGGAAAACAATTTTGATACTAATAGGGTCTCTTTGTTGCTTATTTTTTTTTAAAAAAAAATCGGAAATAATCAGATTTGCTTTATGAAAAAAAATTTGTGTCAAAAAACGCGTATGAGAGCTAAATCTAATTAAACGTTAAAAGAATATCTTGGAAAGGAAGTAATTAATAAGCGAATTATATATTAAGGCAGCTTGTGTTTTCTATTTAATTGAATTTCGCTGGAAAATTATGCTGACTTGGAATATTCATCTAGTTTGAACATAAAATTTGCCCCAAATCCTTTGTTGATAATCATTTATTAGAGACTGATGATTAAAAATAGAGGATGATATAGAAGTAGCTCTTTTTGCATTTTTTATTGTGTTTGAAGTATCGGTTAGAACTTCTGAGAAAAAAAATTCAGTTATATTTAATTTCATGTTGTTGAATCCATGTATTTTTAATTTCTATAGGAAAAAGTTTAATATTTACTACAAAATAAAAATATTATAAGCTGTATTCAAAGAATACATTAGGCGTAATCACAATAGTATTTTATTTGGAGTCTAATCTTGTTTTATTAATATTATTATTATTTATAACATGTAATAGTAAAAATATCAATGTTCAGCTTTAATTTTGAATTTATAGCCGTTGTAAATAACCTGCTAAGAATTTAATCTTAAATATATTCTTAAATTTATAATGTTATAATTTTAGTAGGTTTTTAAAGTACTGCATTCATGTTATCGTTTAACATAAATTTCATGCAACTAATTTAGAGGATAAGAGATCTCTTGTACTTTTCAGACAGGAGAGGGAGGGTATTTTATTAGAAAAATAACAATTAATAAACCAATTTTTAGATTGAATCAAGTAAATTGATATATTACACTCACGAACTTCTGAAAATCAAAATATAAGCATAACGAAAATACTCTATACCAATATAAAGAAAAATTAAAACGAATTCAAGAAAGCTGGGAATTATACGATCAAGTAACACAGAGAGCCGTTAGCGATAAGTTATTCAAAATTTATGATTTACCCATTGCGATACACATGGGCGGAACTGATAGAACCTAAGACAATGCTTTGTTAGGAAATTATTATTGAAGAATAAGTATAGATTTTTGGAAATATATTTTTGTTTAAACTAAATAGGAGGGGCGGGAGGTAACCCCTTTCCGCTTAATTTGAGACTAACCCCCATTGACAAGTTATACAACTGTTCATACTCATTGCACAAATTGTAAAACTGTAATTTACATGTATTACTACACGTACGTATTCACATAGTTACATGTTACTATTTTTTTCAATATATTGTAAGCAGGAAAAAAAATTAAATTTCAAGTCTTCACCTCCGCGTTTAAATTTTTACTTTAATTTAGTGCTTCTTCAAAAGCAATTTTCATTATCACCTTTCCCCCAAAATGGCACAGAATTTTTATTCTGTCTTCGCTTCTGAACCTTGACAGAGCCACACACGATTGCCCATGAGTAAATATTGTTTCTCTCTCCTTTGATGTTACACATCAACCTACTTTTTCAGAACTCTTCCACTGGGATTTATTAATAGCCATGGCAAATGCTATTCATGCATTGAATTGCATACGTTTCAGAAGGAATAATATATGCTAGCCCCTTCAAGTGTTAAGTGTGATCCTTGGTACACACAACTTCGTTTTTCTTATCTCCTGATGAAATTCATCACTGTATTATATTCGTCTGAATAATTTTCATTACCATTCTTGTGCGATTACACAGTCCATAAGTATTACATTATTTTTAATAACATGATGGTATAGCCTAATTTTTATTTAGCAGGTAGCATTACCAATGAAGCTGGTGATGATAGACATTCAGGTGGATACCGTAGCATAACATTCTATTGATGATAATCATCATCGCTTCCAAGATCCAATTTTTAACCATAATATTGAACAGAACTTACTACTTTTTTATTATTGTTCCGTGTGTGTGATAAATAAATAAATTTATTACATCATCACGAACATTTTTTCTTTATATATAGAGAAAAGACGTCGCATGCATAAAAATATACGCTATGAAGTAAAAATTTAATCGTTTGTTACCATTAAAGTGTATGTCAGTTACTTCACACACACACACATAGAAGAATTAGGTATTTCATGAAATAACTAGACAATTCAGTTAAATTATATAATAGATAAAAAATTGAACATTTTGCCTAGTTATTCTATGAATTAACTAATGATAGACCGTTAAAGTGAAAAATAAACAATTTCAAAGTTATTTTATAAATTAATTGATCAAAAATAACTAAAATTTCTCGAAAAATGCATTTTACCCCTATTACAGATGACTAATTGATAAATAATAAGGAAAAGTAGATGATATAATTTATTATTGCTCTTATTGCTACCATTAGTTAAACAGAAAAGAAAAAAAGAGTATGTAGCTGAAATAGTTATATTTAAATATTATCCAAAAATTATTGCTGAGAAAAAAAAAAACTGTTGCTTCATAAAAACACTATGCAAACATTTTCAAACAAAATTATATGAGAATATTAATTTAAATTTCATGAAATACCTTTATTTTGCCTTTGATTATTTATTAGAGAAAGGATTGCTGTGATGCAGGAGCGTAGGTACTACGAAATAAGCCGTATCAATGATAAGGGGCCCCCAAGCTACAGGGGCCCTAAATACAGTCCATTTAACAGGGCTATCATATCCAAAAAAGGACCCGATTTTTGTTACAGAGCCTACTCAGAACTAGCTATGCTAATGCTTTTATGTCACGTTAAATTGGGGGCTCAAAATTGATTAAAAGCAACTAGAGCCATTTCAAAGAACTTTCGAGTGCCGTATTTCATACTTTAACAATCAAATAGTTATTCTATAGAATACCTAGTTAAATCGTAGAATTCAATAATTTTATCTACTTTAACTGATTTGTCTAGTTCTTTCGTGAAATACCTATTTATTCTATGAAATAACGGATTTCACACTTTACGGTAACATATATCTGATATTTAGAAATTTTTTTTGCCTTGAAATTGCATTTTCTCTCTTTTAAATATCATTTTTTATTTTATGAATTCTAGATTTTAACCAGGTGTAATAATATAAAAAATATTTATTTGTTGAGTTCTGATAATATTCTATTCATAAATTGCACGTACATATTTGAAAACAACCACAAACAATAAAAATGAATTTCATTCTTTTATGCAATAATTAAGCGAAATGAAATAATGATTGATTCAGTTACAGAATCATTTTCGCTTAAAATGTTTGAAAACAAATTACAATAATCCACTTTACATTCGAATTTTTCTATTCCAAAATCTAAATTGATTTTGCATTGTATAAGAAGTAATTGTTTTGTTTCTTCAGTCGCATATATTGTTCTCAGGTGGATTGTCTTTTAGAATTTATTTTATGGAAGCTCGTAAAGTTCTTTTGGAAGTTTCTTACATTACCTTGCTGTTTTCTATTGTTAGTTAAGAAAGCCCAAGTTTTATAAAGGTTGTTTATATATTGGGAATTCCTTATGCTGCATTATATTTATTTTAACACCCACGTCTCCTACATATTTAACTATTTATTTATATATTTAAAGATAGATCAATTTATATATAATTGTTTATAAGTTTTTGATAAATATTCATGAGAATTCATAAAATAAAAGTAAAATTAATAAAAAGGGAACTTAAGAGTCCTTTTGTTAAACTTTAAACAGAAATAATAAAAATGAAAAGATATAAAATATACTAATATTTCATGCATATATATGAGATATAGGTATCTCAAAAATAAATATATAGAATTTTAAAGCCATAAATTTATGTTTTTTCTTTCCTAAAAGTTATTGAATTCTTTTCATGGTAGCTTTAAAGTTTCTTGAAAACTATTCTTGAGAGAATTTTATGCATAAATAATCTAATTAGTTTAAAACAATTTGCATTAGTAATTTTAATGTTTATATTTCTGACAATATAAATATAGCCTTCCTCTGTCGATTGATTAACCAAATAAAAAGTCATTTCTTATGAACTCTTATACATAGAAATTCATTATACTTTTTCAAAGTTAAGGTGTATAAGTTCAGTGCACGTCATCATATTTATCTATGTTAAAAAGTGAATATTTTTTATGTTCCCTTTTATTGATTTTTTCAAGAAAATAGATATTAAATAAGTCCATGACTTTTTGAAATCTTCTACATATTTAATTTAAGTACAAATTTCTGGATTTTGACTCATTCTAACTGTATTAATTTAATTAGTGCTGACAGAGTTGTTTCTCAGGATTATTGGGACAAATTTTATGGGGAGATAGGGGACATCATAGAAATTCAGATTTGTACAGACCCACGAAGCGTCTTCGTTTGGCGTTAGATGGCGTTGTTCACAAGAGCATTGGAGGAAACAGACGTGCACTACGGTAGTCATTTGAGCTGCCATCACATGCAGAAGATTATGGAACATTTGCGAAAATCGAGCTGGCAGATATGCATCTGATTTATGGATTGGAAGAAAGAAATGCACGAGCAGCAGAGAGAATGTACAGCGAAAGACACCCACAAACAGATGGAACGGTCCGCCGGATATTTACTAATTTGCATTACAATTAGTGTAAATATGGAACATTTCTAGGTAAAAGGCATAGTGAGAGAGGGCCTCGAGTTAATCGGATTCCCAGAATGGAATAAAATGTGTTGGATACCGTTCTAAGGAATCCGAGTATACCAGCAAAAAATCATCGGAGGATCTCGGAGTAGTGTTTATCGTGTTTGACAACTTCAAGGTTTACACCCAGTGGCGTAACGTACACTCCACAACACCCTCATAGCGGGAAGGGGCCTAAGATTTTAGGAGGCACAAATTCTTGACTGACGCCAAGTACCCTTTGAAACATCCTGCTTATGGCCCAAAACTAGACGTTGCAGGAGAGTGCCTAGTACTCTCCGTTAAACCTCTGTTCTCACCCATACCATCTTCAAAGAGTACCACCACAACACATGTAATATCTTTGACCACTAACTGACAATTCTTTTCTTGCACCTGTCATACTGCACTGCTGGCAACCGTAAATGCAACACCCTGAAGGAAGCATACAAATAACTTGAAATTTACAACACGCATTAGCGGAGGTGACATATGCAAATTATTATAATTTCAGCACAGACACACTCCACGCGCGATGTAGCGCCACCTCAAAGCGCTATTTAAGGCTTGGAGATTTCGACGATTTCAAGTTCGTCAATTGTGTTTTTCTTGTGGTTTTTTAAAAAAACGATCAGTTATGTCTCGTAAGAAACAGCGATCAGTTTTTGATCAAGTATCCGAGTTTGACAGAGGAAGGATAGTAGCCTACCGAAATTGTGGATAATCTTTCAGGAAAATGGGTAGTCGTATTGGACGAAACCAAACTGTAATGCGGATATGTAACCGTTGGAAGCAAGAGGTTACGACGGACTGACGTGGTTGATCGCCTCCACCTCAGTGCACCACTTCATGTGAGGAGGGGCAAAATGTGCGCATGGCAATGACGGATCGCTCAGTCACTTTACGAACCGTAGCACAGCACATTGAGTCTGTAACACATCATTCAGTGTCTGCGCGTGCCATTTGACGCCATTTACAGCAGAGTGGTCTGTCCACAAGACATCCAATGATTGGTCTACTCTTGACGCAGAACCACATACGTTTCCACCGCCAATGGTGCGATGAAAGAAGGATGTGGGCGGCAGAATGGAATGAAGTTGTCTTTATTGACGAGTCACGCATCTGTCTGCAACACCACGATGGTCAGATTCGAGTCTGGAGACACCGTGGGGAGAGGATGCTGAACAGCTGCGTTATGCACCGCCACACTGGTTCTACACCGGGTATTATGATATAGGGCGGTATTGGATATCACTCTCGCACTCCTTTAGTACGCATTGCCGGTACTTTAAGCAGCCAGCGCTACATCTCCGAGCTGTTGGGGCCAGTTGTGCTTCCTTACCTCCATGGTTTGACCACATCCATAATTTAACAGGATAATGCACGACCACACGGGGTACGCATTGTCTAAAGGTTCTTCGTCAATCACCATATTGAATTGCTTCCCTGGCCGGCTCGCTCTCCGGATCATTTGCCAATAGAAAACATATGGTCCATGGTTGCTCAACAATTGACTCAGATTACACCCCCAGCTGCCACACCAAATCAACTTTGGCAACGTGTGGAAGCTGCTTGGTCTTCTGTACCCCAAGAACACATTCAAAGTCTCTTTGAATCAATGTGGAGGCGTGTGGCTGCGGTGATCTCTAACAATGGGGCTACTCTGGCTACTGATTCTGATAAGAACCACACTTCACAGAAGTCTATAAATTTAATCATTTGATACTTGGTCATCATGTTATCTACAAAATAAATTTTTTTATGCTATCTCTTGTCTTTTTTGGTGTTGCATTTACGGTGGCCAGCAGTGTACTTTTCCATGACGTTTCCGACCAATGGTTGCTGTGAAAATCTCAATTCTTGTGATGTCCCTTACCTCCCCTTAAAGTTTGTCCCTATAATCCTGGAACAACCTATATATTATATTCAATTTGGTCTTTGATATTTAAAAGCATCAAAATTAAACCATCCCATTTTATTTTTTTAATTAAAAAAATTTACATTAAGGAAAATATTAAAATTTAACCAATTAATATTTGAAACACATTTTATTCCTTAAGAAAGGCTATGTTTCAAAAAAGAATGGAGGAAATTTAAATAAATTTGAAATACTTTATACTTTATTTTGTTTTTGAAGAAATTTTCAAGGAAACAAACGTTTACAATTGTTTATAAATAAGAAGATTTGTAGTTGAGATGAAGGAATACTGCAAAAAGAAGTGGCTGTTGTTTTGTCCTCAAATATGCAGTAAGATAATTATGAATTTTCTTACATTAGTTAGAGAAAACCGATAAGAACATTTTCTATTGAGTACAGTATTATATTGAATATATGTAAGAAAATTATTCAACATCTATTTAAAATAAAAATAAAAATAAAAATGATCTCATTCTTGCAGGTAAATTATTTTTATATCGAATATCAAATGTGTCTCTTTTTCGAGCTCTTTTCCAATTTCCTTTATACATTTCATATTGACGTTCCCATGAACAAAAATCCCAATTTTTTTTTACTAAAATGGCTTACAAAGTGTATAGGAATGCAAAAAAAAAAAAAAAAATCTTGATGTGTTCCATGTGTTTACTTGTGAGCTATCAAAAACGCATTTGGTACGTTTTTCTGAACGTTGAAAATTTTCAAAACTTATAAGGCATACAAAAGGTTTACTCTTATACTGTTTTTAGAGATAAAAATAATACAGACACATACACTGTAAAAACCAACTGAAAGCACAAAAAATAAAAGAGTATTCAGTATAGCGTTTTTCAAAACGTATTTTGTTTTTAAATATAGAATTTTTTTTCATTGTTTGGAAAACTTGTTTATTATTGCCATTCACTTATTGAAACTTCCATTTTTTTTCAGCATTTACATATAGTTTTACGTTAATTTTGTACTCACACAACACACAGAGCTAACAATTAATGATTTCAGTTTCTGACATAAATCTCGAAATAGATAAAAATCTACATAATATAGGACAGTCAAATTTAAAAAAAAATAAAATAAATATTATTTCGATAAGAATTAGCAAATAAAATATCTCAATGACTTAGAAAAATATCTTGTTCCATTTTTGCAATTTTCCGGTTACTGCTCTTATTTTCATATGGCGTAAATTTTTTTATATTGTCTATCCAGATCCAAATACTAGAAATCATAGGTAGCCCTATAACTCATTAAAAGGCTTTTAAGTATCCATAAAAGCCCATATCGATGGATTTTATTCGTTAATAATCACGACACCTGTAAAAAAAGCATAATGATTCTTCGATATAATTCTGTAGATGTTGTGAGGGAGTGAGTGTTTATTAATGTCATACTATAAGCCTAAACGAGGGTTATTGGCAACGGGCGTCGTAATTTTGAGTCTCGGTCAAATGACGAGGACGACACCTTAGCTGGCCACCCTTCCAAACTAAGCCTCAAGAGGTCTTTGAGCCTCGAAAGATTTCACGCGCAGTTATTCTATACAGCAGGTCTTCAGCCAACCGTACGTTCCTTGGAGTTCTCATCATGCCGAAGCGGCGACGGTACCCTCTCCGGGGCCGAATTCCTCCACTTAAGCCAACTACCAACCAGAACACTTCCTCTCGTCACAGGTTGGAGGGAGCAAGTCTCCACCTTTTGGCACTTTTCTCTAGCTTAGAAACACTGTTACGAATAGTTGCTAAACCATTGGTAAACAAGATAAATCCCATTGAGTACCAGATTTAAACATTTTCTAAAGGTGGAAAAGGCTGTTTTTTGTTATATTTTTAATTTCTGAAGCAAAAAAAAAATGAATTTAAATATGAATGCTTTCATTTTTATGTAAAGGGTGTTTTTTTTAGCGGTATAGAACTTCAAATTGCAATAAAACAACGATGTATTATTCGATTGACATGAATTTTTTTTATTCGAAAGATAATCTTGTGGCATTACATTTTAAATATGATTTCTGGCATAGGACTGCCACGGCTGGCTCGGATGTAGTCCAATCTGGACGTCCAATTTTCGATTACTTTTTCCAACATTTGTGGCCGTATATCGGCAATAACACGGCGAATGTTGTCTTCCAAATGGTCAAGTGTTTGGGGCTTATTCGCATAGACTAATGACTTTACAAAGTCCCACAGAAAATAGTCTAGCGGTGTTAAATCACAAGATCTTGGAGGCCAATTCACAGGTCCAAAACGTGAAATTAGGCGGTCACCAAACGTGTCTTTCAATAAATCGATTGTGGCACGAGCTGTGTGACATGTTGCGCCGTCTTGTTGGAACCACAGCTCCTGGACATCATGATTGTTCAATTCAGGAATGAAAAAGTTAGTAATCATGGCTCTATACCGATCACCATTGACTGTAACGTTGTGGCCTTCATCGTTTTTGAAGAAGTACGGACCAATGATTCCACCAGCCCATAAAGTGCACCAAACAGTCAGTTTTGCTGGATGTAACGGTGTTTCGACATACACTTGTGGATTAGCTTCACTCCAATTGCGGCAGTTTTGTTTTTTGACGTAGACATTCAACCAGAAGTGCGCTTCATCACTAAACAAAATTCGTTTATGAAAATCGGGAACAACGGCAATCTCGTTTTGGGCCCATTCGACGAATCTACGCCTTGCTTGATGATAGTTTTGATGAATTGCCAAACCAAACTGATAATAAATCACTCGACAGCTGTTAAATCGGTCGCCATCTTGGAAAGTAATGCCAACTTAAACTTCTATACCTGGAAAAAAACACTCTTTATTTTATTTAACTTTAATCATAGATATATTCACTTAACCATTAACTTTGATAACTTTTCTCAATCTGTAAATTTCAACTATGGGTAATGTAATCATTTCTTCATGTTATCTCATTACGATCAGACAGAAAATAAGAAAAAATAATTTCACCTACAGCGGCACTAGGACTCGAACTCTTGACACTCTGGATATGAATTCGTGACCATGACCAATAAACTACTGTGGCTATATTTTATGGATGTTAAATATATGACTGGGACAAATTTATCGTATGGGTGTTTTTGGTCAAATAATTATGGACAAATAATTATATTATAATCAATTTATAATTAATATTTCTTTATTATTTTATTTATGTGTAGGATTTAAGAGTTATTATATAGTAATAAAGAAAATTTGGTTCCCATTATTTGAATAAAAGCATATTACTTGATTTAAAAGTAAGAAAAAAGCAGCATAATCCTGAAAACTGTTATATCAAGAATTTAAATTTTTAAAAGAAAATGCTTATATTTTTATTTTGAAGGAATTATTTTATTTGTAATCAAAAACACTCTTCTATAAGACGAAAATCTGAATACGAGTAATTGAATTACATGGATTTTCCTTTCAGAAATCATTCAATTAAGTAAACTGATAAAATTGCAGTTATTATCAAATAAGAAAGATGTCATAACAAAAAAATTATTGAAATGAGAAAAATGCTAATTTTCATTTTTCAAAGTTATTTAAAAATTAGTAATTGCATTAAAATTAATTTAACAATACGAATAAGAAATATGTATCCACGATAAATATGAATTTTAAATCATATGCCAACACTCTATAATTCCAAATATAATTTGGTTATTCCGACTTCTTTATTTAATAAACTTTATTTTGCTTCAAGAAAGAAAAATATCAAATAAACACTCCGAGGAATAAACACTTTCACACTTAATTTAGCGTAACATCATCTTAAGAGATCAGGATGAAATATGTTAGTTAAATTCGGGTTACATTTCATAACAACATATATTTCACAGAAAATATTTTTCAGCAGCAATTCTCACTTGAAACTAATAGATGATTAATGAAGTTAACTTTCATTAAATACTTAATAAAATTAAAGAAATGGTACTTTTTAAATTTTGAATGTAAAGGGTGTTTTTTAGAGAGGTATAGAACTTTAAATTGCTATAAAACAACGATGTATTATTCGATTGACATGAATTTTTTTTTATTCGAAAGATAATCTTGTGGCATTGCATTAGATTTTAAATATGATTTCTGGCATAGGACTGCCACGGCTGGCTCGGATGTAGTCCAATCTGGACGTCCAATTTTTGATGACTTTTTCCAACATTTGTGGCCGTATATCGGCAATAGCATGGCGAATGTTGTCTTTCAAATGGTCAAGCGTTTGTGGCTTATCCACATAGACCAATGACTTTACATAGCCACACAAAAAATAGTGTAGCGGTGTTAAATCACAAGATCTTGGAGGCCAATTCACAGGTCCAAAACGTGAAATTAGGCGGTCTTTCAATAAATCGATTGTGGCACGAGATGTGTGACATGTTGCGCCGTCTTGTTGGAACCACAGATCCTGGACATCATGATTGTTCTATTCAGGAATGAAAAAGTTAGTAATCATGGCTCTATACCGATCACCATTGACTGTAACGTTGTGGCCTTCATCGTTTTTGAAGAAGGATTCCACCAGCCCATAAAGCGCACCAAACAGTCCGTTTTTCTGGATGTAACGGTGTTTCGACATACACTTGTGGATTAGCTTCACTCCAAATGCAGCAGTCTTGTTTGTTGACGTAGCCATTCAACCAGAAGTGCGCTTCATCCCTAAGCAAAATTCGCTTATGAAAATCGACCATTATTTTCGAAATAAAATTGCACAATTTGAAAGCGTTGTTCAGGCGTGAGTCTATTCATGATGGATTGCCAAACCAAACTGAGAATAAATCACTTGACAGCTGTTAAATCGGTCGCCATCTTGGAAAGTAATGCCAACTTAAACTTCTATACCTGAAAAAAAAACACTCTGTATAATGAAAGTTAAGTATTAAATTTAGTTTTATTTTTAGTAAAAAAAGAAGAATATTTTTGTACTCCAACCAGTGAAATCGAAATAAAAATACCTTGGACAAAAGTCAAATGTAAATTTATACATTTTGAAATCTAAATGTTGAATATTTAAAGTATATATATGTTATGGTTAATGTAGGAAAATATCTTTAAAAAATATAAATGCTTAACTAAACGCATACTAATGAAATACCATAAAAAATGAGTTATATTAGTAGTAGAATGAAAAAATTAAATTAGAACTGAAAAAAAATTGCAGTTGGCAGATTTTGAATCCTAATACAGTGGTTCTCAAACTTTCACTACTGGCGACCTAATTTTTATCGCGCCTCCCCCAAAATAATAATGTATTGAATGCAATAATAATGTACTTTTGGGCGCTAAAGCTACAATATGATCATAATTATAAACCGTACAGATTAACAAGATAAGTATTAAATTTTGTATTGGTTACTTTTGAGTAATGTACATTTTATTTTTTTACTTTTTAGTTCGATTCACTATAAAAGTGTGTGTTTTTATTAGTTTGTTTTTAAACTATAATTTATTTCTTAATTATTTTTACTTTACACGATAAAAATCACAATTCCAGAGTATTAATTCCAGAATATTATTTACAACTTTCCTAAAAGAAAAAGAGATGGAGTGAAACATACCAGTAAGTTTGAAGGTCAAATATATGATATTCAAAACTAGTATTTTAGGGGTTAAAAGAAACGTAATAAAAAATCTCTCATCATGGGATTACAGCAAAGCAAACAAAATGTCTTTTTTTATTTGGTTATTGGATCATAGATAGCTAATGAGCGTTTCAAGTGGAATCTTTTATTTTTGATGATCACCATATGATGTATATAAATTATATCAGTGTAAATGTGTATTTTTTATTATGTCAGAAAGCATTTTGTTTTTTATTTCATTCCAAAAAATTATATTTTTTGACCTTCTATTTTCAATATGCTCGCACCCCCTTCGCAGGGTCATCGCCCCCCCAGGAGGGTGTGCTCCACAGTTTGATAAACGCTGTCCTAATAACACGAACTTATATTTTATTAGTTATATACTTAAAAGAATGTTTGATGAATATAATTAAACCTTACTATTATTATGTGCTTTAAAGCTTTTCTGTAAAAAGAATAATTTTCTTCTTCACAATTTGGATTTTCCATTATTTGTTATGCTTACAATATTGATTAAATCAATCTTTTTGCAAAGAATCTTATTGAAGCGAACTTTATACTACATACTCTGTAAGAGTTATATTACAGTCTTCCTGAAAATTTTCAATACTCGATAGCTTAAAGGGAAAAAATGTAAACTAATTTTAAGTAACAAAAGATGCACTGATGCATTGATAAGTTATATACTTAAATAATTTAAGAATTTAAATAATATTCTTTTCTATAAGCTTTTCCTGTTCCTGAAGAAGAAATTTAAAAATGTTCCATAGAAAATAAAATAAATGTTCACACTATGATGCAACATTATCTGAGAAAAAATATTTAAGTAGTTCAAATTATTATTACTAAATAAAAAAAAATAATGTGTTTGCAAAAGTTTAAAGAAAATTAAAAATAACAACACTATAATTGAAAATAATTTTAAGCTCTATGTAATAAACTATTGAGTAAAATATTTATTTTATAAAAAGTAAGGGATTTTTTTTTATTTAAATCACTACGAAAAACTGTGAGTTAAAATAAAAAGTAATCTTCTTTGAATTATGTGATACTACCTAATATTCATTAGAACAGCTTAGTTCTGAATTCTTAACTTAAGAAGACAAATTATTGTTTGTGAAAAAAATCTATTTTAAACTAATTATGATTGCATTATTCTATTGGAAAGAAAGTGTATAGTGATTTTTTATTCATAAAGTAGTTTAAAAAATAAAATAATATAATTCTCTGAAATATTTTCCAGAGTTTTTTAAATAATTAATCCCATTCATTTTATTAAATATATAAATTTGATGATTCCTTATAAAGTTATTTAAATGTGTCTGCGAGATATTCAAATTTGCAATTGTTCTTAATTTATTACTTTAGAAATGATCTTTTAATTTAAGGACTAATTTAATGTTTAAATTGCAGTTACTTTAAATTAAATTTTGAATTCTTTTATGTGTGCTTGTATTTAAATTTATAACTGAAATTAAATACAATAAAAATTGTATTTCAGTCTTTACGATTTGTAAATTTTGAAATCTATTAAGAACACATAAGCTGAATCATAAAATTTTTTATTTATCGCCTGAAAGATAAATTAAAGCACAGTATTTTTAGAGAATTAATTCGAGTCAACACAAAAAATGAATAAAATGGAAATTGATTTTACAGCAAAAAACGAGTTTTGTGTCTTATAAAATATTTATTGCCTGTTTTTTTAAGAATAAAAAGATTTAGACACATAGAAGAATAATTCGAAGGCTATTGGTGATAAAAATCATATTTTTCAACCATAGTCAACTGATGAGGCCGAAATCTGTATGAAGAGAAATATCTTCATATGTGACTTTTATAAACACTCACTCAAAGGTTAGGAAGTAGTAATTTATCCTTTTTTTTTTCAAGGAAATAATTTCCTGAAACCTCTCCTACTTATATTTTTTTATGGTAGAAAAGGAAACCTTTTAGTTTTCAAGCATAAGATTAAATTTAGGTAAGACTTTTATAGCACAGTGAAATATTTAGCAAAAAATAACAATGAATCATCTGAATAATTGAGTTAAACTTTTATCTTTTTAATAATTGAATGAAAATCCAGAAGTCGAAGATGAAGTTAAGGTACAAATGTGGAGCAAAATATACTTAGGAAAACCTGTTTGGATGCAAAAAGAGAATTCAAATTTAAAACATTCTTAGTTAATAAAAATGTTTTCAATTTTCTTAGAGGGGGGTTTGAATGTTATTATTCCGCTGCATTAAACATAAGAGTAAAATATATATTATAATCAAATTGAAATTATTTTCACTGATTGATCAGTCTTGTCAATTTAAGCTTTGCCTCTTTTCTGACATTTATTACATCAAATTAGATTACAGTGAATGTAAATCTTATAAAACCATCAATTATATGCATGGAACAAAAAGGTTGTTAGATATTTATTACTATTAAATATTAAATACCATAAAAATGTGAAATAATTAAAATTCAAATTTTTTAAACTCAAATGATCATATTTCCCCTCAATATGTTTAAATGATTGAAAAAATTTAAAAAAATAGCAATATGGAAGTTTTTTTATCTCATTATTTGAATGAAATTTAAATTAGGGCTCTCAACAGTGATTTAAAAAATTCATAATTTATTAAAAATATTCAAACAAAATATGAAAAAAGTAAGTTAATTAGTACAAAAAAACCTACTTGTAGTAAAAAAAACCCTGTTATACATAATGGGAAATTTTCAATTAAAATTTAATCAACAAGTTTTATTACAAAAAACAACGAATAACTTATGACTTATTGTTCAATAAAAATAATAATATCATAGGACAAAATGATGAATAATATGTCTATATCTGAAAGCATGAGTTTTACGAAATTTATTAAAGGTAAATTTTAATCTTATGTATACAAACTTAACTTTTTGAACTTGCCTTTCTCTTTGCTGCAGTGAAATAAACCATTTTTTCTTGCATTTTCTTTCAATCACAAGCTTTCTTACTCAAATTCATATTGATTTTCCTCTGCATGGACATTTTCAAAGCTTTTATGATTCGTGTTATATATAACAGATCTTTAAAAAAAATGATACTATTAGAAACTTATCAAAATATTCAGAAAAAAATGGAATTGTTAAACTTTTTGACAGACATAAAATATATAATAGAACTTGGAGATGGCTATAGTTAGAAAAGTTGCAAAGAGGACAAATAATGAACATTGCTTGTTAAGAAGAACACTATACAAGCTACTTGAGAGCTAATTGGAGTTGTTAAAGTACAGTAAAAATAGAACTAGTTAGCTATTTTAGTTTCAAATCCCAAAAATCATCAGATATTTTACGAAACAAAAATAGGAAGATAAAATTGTAGCTGCTAAGTTTCTACAATATGCAGAACTTTTATGAAAACTTATTACAAATTAATGAATAAAAATTGTCTAGTAATCTTGTACTTTTTTCTTTTTTACATTTGAAATCATGTAAAAGTTTTTCCAAACATATTAACCATATATTATTAATACATTGAAATTTTAAGAGTGCACATTTAAATAAATAAAGTTATAATTTTAATATAATTCATCAATAATAAAATTTATTTTAATTTTCAAATTAAAAAAAATACATTAAAAGTACAATATTAACTAATCACTTCCTCTTGATAAATGGAAATAAGCACATAATATTAGCATCAAAATTTCTTGATACATATGGATAAAGAAGCAGCTTAATAAATCAATATACTATTAATGATGTACTTTAACCAGAACTTTCAAAGCTTTATTGATTGTCTGTATCATAAAGTTTTAACTATACTTAAGTATAGTTCTGAGCCATTAATGAATACATAATGGGTGTATAATGAAACATGGTATCGAATGCATCAAATTTTCAATAAAATATATGTTCTCAATGATGCAAAATTTTAGAAAGTAATCTGTATTTTGGAAGATATTCTAGCATATTTAATGCTTAGTTGAAATTGTAATTTAAGTAACTATTGACATGGAAAAATATCCTAAAGGAGATTTTCAGTTAAGAAAAAAAGAATAAACTTTTAATAATGAAATGGATGAAATGTAAATATGAAGAAACTACATTTGCGGCCTGTGCTATATTTTGCATATATTTTCATAACTGGAATTTTTTGCTATATTTTGCATTTACGTAAAAATTGTCGTATGCTTAAAACTATACATGCAGCAGTTAATTTTTTTTGAGTTGTAAATCCATTGCTTCATTCAATTTCTACTATTAGTTCACTGTCTCCTTATATCTTGTTAAAATTTTTAATCATTAATAAAATACATTTACACCACTCAATTGACCTGAAATTTTATATACACGATTATTTTGGATGGTAATGAGGTAATTTAAGTATAATTAATAGAAGTTAATTGATTAAAACTAATTAATCAAAGAATCACAGTTACAACCACGTTGTAATTATTTCTCACGACTTAGCAACCATTTTAGAGACTTGTTTCAAAATTTTAAAAGGTTTCTTTCACACATTTTAAAGCGCTCATTTGAGCTGAAATTTTCTATAGAGGATTGTTTGGGGTGACAATACGATGATTTGATTATGATCAATTAAAGTAATTGACTGAAATTTATTATTTAAAGAATTACAGATACACAGTCACTTATCATCATTTTTAGCGACTTGTGGGAAAACTTTTAGGTGACTTCGTACACTTTGAACATTTTATTTATGTATATATTTAAAAATTATACTTAAAAATTTTATATAATGTTTCTATTCAAAAAAATGATACGTGAGATGAAATTTTTCATATATTATTTACACAATTTCAAAAATAAAATTTTTTTTGAAGAAAATTTTAAAAACTTTAAAATTTTACTCCTTCTGTAATTATTAATTTTTGAATATTCTTAAAAATGTTTTAAACAGCTTTAGGAATCGATTTTTCTATAACTTAATTAGTTTTGGAGAAAAAAAATTAAATGTTAATATGCATGTTAAAATTCAATAAAACAGCCAATATCTCTTAGGTTTAATTTTTTTTTAAAGTATTCAGTTTACAGCAAAATAGATTCCTAATTTTGTTACATAACTTTATATGCAACACACATGAAAAAATGAATGATTAGTAAATAATTGTGTAAGGAGTAGCATTTTGAATGCATTAATATACCGAAAAACCCCAAACACACACACAGAGAAAAACTACTTTAAAGTTTATGATTCTGAAAAAATAATTATTTTAAGTTTAAATGAACTTAAAATACCACATTAAGACATTTAGTTATATGTTTTTCTTTACAATAATAAAATTTTTTCATATTATTTAAACCCATACTTTTGTATAAAAGATCAATTGCTAGAGAGTATTAATTGCACAAGAAAATTGTTTAAAAAAATATTTTTTCTCTCATGGCAGAAATTTTAGTTCTTTTTTTCACATAATTTTGAAGTTTTATATTTGGATAAGAACATATGAAGAATATGAACTGAAATTATGATATAATAATTATAAATTCCTTAAATTTTACATGCACACAGTTCACAATGAAAAAATAGCATTATAGTAATGCTTTGATAATATCCTGCATTATATATTACACCTTTTTTATAGTTGTTATTTCTCTTATTAAAATAGATTTTGTTATAAAAACGATTTTTTAGCTTTTTTTCTAAAAAAGGGGTGTGGTCGAATTACCGAATTTCTTAACTTAAAATTTTTATATGCAATTTATCCAACTTCTAACTTGTAATGCAAAAAATAAGAGTAAATAAATAAATAAAATTAAAAAAAAACACACACGATAATTTGGTTATTTTTGGAGTACCAAGTCTTCTTAAAAGATTTTTTTTTCTCACGTTTTAAAGCACTCAGTTGAACTAAAATTTTATGTACACAATCATTTTGGATGACAATATGATACTTTAATGATAATTAATAAAAATTCATTGCCACTTAATATTGTGATTGTGTTAATAATATATACATATTTATATTAATAGTAACTATTTAATAAAAAGTAACTGAAACAAATTTTGTAATTTGTCGATCTAAGTAGAAATTGACTTAAAATTTCTTTTTATATTACTTTTTTGTTTTTTACATAATTTTTATTTCATAGCAGCTGAAATTCTCCCTGAATTTGAAGCTGTACTGGGATCTACAGCCAACTTACCATGCCAGGTTCCCCAAAGACCCCCAGAGAGTGGAATCAAGTGTATCTTTTGGTATAAAGACGATGAAGTAATGTCCGTATACACCGTTGATGCTAGAGAAGGAGGCCAAAACACTTTACATGTGCCATCGGACAAATTACGAAGCCGTGCCTCATTTGATCCAAGTCCATGGCCACCGGTCCTGAAAATGGTTTCAGTCAAAGAAGGTGACGCTGGTGTTTACTACTGTAGAGTAGATTACAGATGGGACAGAACTTACATGTACACAGTTGTATTGAAAGTTATTGGTAAGTATTTTATTCGCATGCACTTTACAATTAAACAAATTTGATTGACTAGTTAAGAACGCCTTACATCTGAAAGGGATGAGATTAAAACTTATCTGCTTTTTCTAATTTAATTTTTAAATGTAAAATATGTTCCTAAAGTAGTTTAAGGTATCCGACTACGTTCGGAACCGTGATTTTGAAAAGCGCATAAATGGATAATTTTCATGATATTTAGTGTCAGATTAGAATATATGCATAAAATTGTTTTAAGGACATTTTGACAAAAAAAATTATTTAAATATATTTTGGCAGAAAATTAACTTAGAATAATCTTTTTTTCCAAATATTTTCCTTTCGTGAAAAATGCTTCTATTATAATAATATTTTGCCTGTAAGTAGCTCAGAACTCTCTACAGAGGCTTAACTAGAATTTTTGAAATATATAACTTAGAAGTGTGTTTATTCATGTTTTACGACAACAGAGGGGTGCAATTTTAAGAAAAAAAACGCCAATAATTATTTCAATTGGTGGTAACTCTGAGAATAATGTGAATTTTTTAAAAATTCTAGTTGAGCCTCTGTAGAGGGTCTGAGCTATATACAGGCAAAATATTATTATAATAGATCTATTTTTCACAAAAGGAGAACATTTGGAAAAAAGATTATTCTAAGTTAATTTTTTGCCAAAATATTACATTTAAATAATTTGTTTTTGTCAAAATGTCCTTAAAACTAATTTTATTCATGCATTCTAATCTAAATGACACTAAATATCAGGAAAAGTATCTATTTATGGGCTTTGCAAAATCACGGTTCCGAACGTAGTCGGATACCTTAAAGCTTTGGTCCACTTTCTTCGATCCTTGACTTAAACAATAGAATGACATACGACAAATGATTTATTAATATATTTAATAATATAAATTAATTTACTTTTAGAAATAGGTTTTGCATTGCCTAAGAAAATTTGTATTAAAATAAGGAAGAGAAATACTTACAAAAATGTTTTAAGTTTCGAATTTCTTTCTAGTCTTAATATTAGCTCTCGAAACATTTGGAAAACTCATTTAGGAGGTCATGCACTAAATTACTTCGCTTGAACAATTCATTAGCAAATAACTTAAAAATAAATATACTTTCGATATACTTGGAAACTATCATAGAAAATGAGGTTTTCCAATCCTTTTTTGAATTTAAAAAGTAGACTAGAGTATTGTTAATTATTCACTTTTGAAATATTTTAACTTTACATGTTTCTTCTTAAATGAAGAATATACATATATAATCTACAAGTTCTTTCAAATTAAAAAAAAATATTCAATTTGTGGGAAACAATTAAAAGTCTTAATCAATGCAAAATGAGAATGTAAAACAGCTCGAGAAGATTATTAAATGAAAAAATATATATAGTGAGTATACACAAATGAGGAGCAAAATCTTCATTTTTCATAACATGGAGTAAAGTAAATTCGAAAATTCAAATTACAAAAGATAACGTAATTTTAAATTCAATTTGTAAATGCTCGAGTTCAAAACGTTAACATACATTGGGAAGGAGAATAAAGGCTTCTAAAGGAAGACATGGATGTTTGTAAATGCATAGTCTCTTTGCAGCATGGGAATACTCTAAATAGCCGTCGAGCCGCAAGTCTTCTCGTGTGGTTGGTGGAAGGGGAAGAGAGGCTGGAGGCCTCTGACCACTCCCAGGGTTTCCTTCCTCTAAATTGGGGTGGAACCGAGCAAAAATGTACTGTCACCTGCATGGTGTTCAAGGCTAAGGCTAACGACAGACGCAAATTCTAGCCCTTAGCCACGATGAATTTCACGGGCCTTGAACTGACTTCGTCAGGCAGGTGGCATAAGTTACAACACAACAAAGGATGTGTTTCTACTATTATAGCATATGACAATGGTCAATTTGATAATTTAGTCTTCTTATTGTCTAGGACTTAATATGTGACACACATCAGAACTATAAAAACTGTGACAACTTAGAGAGGTGATCAGTTATGAAATTTCCATTGTAAATAAATAAATATGTAAAAAAAAAAAAAGAAGTTACTTTTTGCTTTATGAGTTGTAGTGGCAATAATTTACAATATATATTTAATTATAAATATCAGCTACATAAAAATAAATAACAAATATCTAATTCATAATTAAAAATGTTTTGATTTAAATGAATAGTTACTAAAAGTAATTGAGATGAGATTCATGATAACTGTGTGTGTGATTTAACGTTTTACAAATTCAAAATGCTTACGACTCTTTTTGCTTTACTTAATTTGTTAAAAATACGAAAGAAAATAAGGGATGAGTGTGAAACTTGATCAAATATTTCAGAACATGTAGTTATCAAATTCATTCCTGAATCAAAAATAAAGAAAAAGTTTGATGCTAAAAATTTGACATTACAATTAACAACTATTTTTTTTAAAGTAATCGTAATTAAATTTCATTTATGCAATCGTGAATTAAAAAGTAAATTAGTAATTTATAAGTTTCAAAAATATTTTCCCTCTTAATTGTTTTAATTATGGGACATTTCAAATAATAAAATGTTAAAAAAATACACGAACATTAATAACTATTTGATCATGTTGAAGAAAGTAAGAAATGGTGAAATATGATTAAAAAGTTTTGTAAAATCAAATTATACTTATTACGTTGGAACAAATAAGACATATTAAATATATTTCTTAATTATTAGTTAAATGCATGTTTCTTAGATTAGAATTAGAAATGTTAAATTTTGTTCAATTAAATTTATGCTATATATTCATGCACATATAATATTAAAACAGTCTCACATACTGCAATTATTATTCGTATTTTATAGGAATAGTACTTTACGCCGGGGAATCCTGTTTCAAAAATTTTAGAAAATATAAATTAGTTATATTTGAAGCTCAACCATTTTTCTATAAGAATCAAACAATTTTTAAAAGTTTTTAAACAATTACTTAACGAATCTTAAAATTTTATCCGAATGAGGAACTAACGAATAATCAAAGATAGGTATTTGAGCAACGTGGCTTCAATGAAAGCTAATGAATGATCTCATTAAATAGAAATTATTCTTCTTAGACTGGGAAGTGTATGTCACAAACTAACATGAATATTTACAACACATAATAATATTCCTGACCGTAAATGTAAATTACATATTCATTTATAACAGAGTCGCATAAATATATTTGTATAAATTATAGCTCAATTCAAAGGGAGCGTAACATGATCTTTTTATGAGTCAATAATAAATATTGATGTAAACTAAAGTGTGTAGCTTGTATAATGTCATAACTCTTTATGAAGTAAAGTAGTTTTCAGTAGAAAGGGATTCAATTATATTACTCGGTGTTCAAACTAATTACTGTTGTAAGTTATTCATGTTCTTCACACAAGCACTTCAGAGTTGAATTAGATTTATTTCGTAAATATTTATAGAGAAATATGTATGAATGGCTATAGGATATATTTATTACAAAGTAATTTATTTTATCGAGTTAATTCTTTATTACTGTTTGGAAAGGATATTCGTGCAAATAAATATTAGCATATATCTTAAATAGTTTAATGTATTATAATAATATGGAATATTTTAGGAATTTTGTCACCAGTAATCATCAGGTAGAAAATTCTTAAAGATGAGGATTTAGTATAAGAAGACAATAATAGATATAACTTAGAATAACTGATTCACTTAAGAAAATATTTGAATTCAAATGAGTATTAAATAAATGTTTTTATTTGTTTATTTATATAAATGACAGTCTTGTGGCTTTGGTAGAGTAAATTTAATGTCGAGTACTTTAATTTAAGTTAGGATCAACTGGATTGATATTGAAAACGAGATTACAAAGCAATTGAGATGTAAAAGGTGTTCATTTCAGACATGAAAATTACCATGTAAACTTTGTGGTACACCCATATAGACGTGAGTAATTCTCATTAGCACCGAAACCTCGTAAGGAAATGTTACAAGATGAAAAAGAAGTCCATAAGGTCTATTTTAGCTGTTGTACAGTTTTTACTATGAAACTGTTCGTGAATTTATGCATAAATTACTTGTAATCCTTGAACAATATGATTTTAAAGTCCTGGTATAATATTGATAATGAAAAACGAGTTTGATTGCCCACCTCAAGTATGCTGTATGTGGCTATTGTCTACATATCTTCAATTTCCTAACGATCATTGGACTGCTAGACACTTAGTAGAGAATCATTGTAACACATAGAAATGAAATCAAGGTCAATTGCATCCCTAAAAAATAGATTATGTGACTTCAAATTGGCATCTCTATAACTTTTAGCAGTTACGGTTACGTCTGTCAATGATATAGAGGCCTGTGCACACGCCCAACATATGTTGATCCTCAAATCTCCTTAGCCATATGTCAAAAATAGATTCTTCCATGTAGTCTTCTGGAAGCCCCATTCCTTGGAACGTAGGCTACAGAAGTCCCATGAAACTTAGAAATCAGAAAGTAACATATAAAACTCTTGTTAAGCATCTCTCTAATAGATAAATATTGACATTTTTGTACGCAGTGACTATTGGTTATCCTAAGAAATCCTTATCTCTAGTCTCTTTACAGGCTTTCCCTTCAAAGTACCTTTTAAAAAAGTACAATACAAATATAATAAAACCAATGTGTTATAAATGAGGAAAAAAAATTACTTAATAAATAAATTAATCCAGATTATATTTCCATATATGGAAATCAAATACAGTTCAATTTAATATACATGCAGCTATTTTGGAATCTTACTTTTAAGATTAAGAGGAGTTTTAATAATGAGCATATTCGTATAATTATAATCTGAATTCAACTGTTACATGTCAAGTAGGTTAGTCTGCATTATTGTGCTTATGTGGTCACTAGTAACTTTATTTAATATTAAAATATGTATTGAGAAGAGGGATATTTATCGTATGCTAACTTTGAAATGTGTTTAAATAACGTTTTAGAACAATAATTTATGTTAACTCATATTATTCTTTTTGAATAAATTTCTACATTTTTGCAATAATTTATTCTAATTCACTTCCTTTTCAATCATTCGGAAAAAGTGGTTTTATTTTTCAGATATAATTTTGAATATTTGAAATACATCCAAAAGTAAATGGATTAGCCGTCAATGAAACTATGCATATGCCAACATGCAACGACAGAATATTCTGTACGCTAAGTCAAAGGAAATGTTAACCCTTTATTTACAGCATTATGATTTACTGCAGTTTTTCTTTCTTGCAATACTTTTTTTGAATTACTAATTTGAAAATGTTAAGGGTTATACATAAACAAAATTCTAAACTTTGGAAAATTTAATCCGGTAGAGCAAAAGAATTAATTAAAGATATTAAACTGTAAAATTAATTATATTCACTGTTCACTTAAAATAAATTGTCAAATCGTTATCTAAGGTCTTCATTAACATACAAAAAAATAAGACACTTAAATTTTCACATTAACTATTTTTTCGGGACAAAATGATAATCTTCGCAATCCACTGAAAACGCCGTCTGTTGAAAATACAATTTCTGCTATAAAACTATTCACCTTCCCCGCTAAAATACTCATCATAGAACCCATGCTGCAATATATTTTGGAAGATAGGATTACAAAGAAAATTCCTGCTAAGTATCGACAAAATATTCCTAAAAATGGTTATTGTATGTAACTTTAAATGAATGGTACTTATAAGTACCATCGGTAGATAAAAGGGTTAAATGGGTTCAAAAAGTATTTAATTTTAAAGTTAGTAAGGGTGCAATAGTTATTTCAAAACAATTCTTAATTCTCATTAAATTTAAAAAAACAATTTTGATAGGCATGTATAAGACCCCATTATGAATTTATTGAGTTAAATGTTTACGTGTTATTTTTATTTGCATAATCAAAAATATTTATTCGCTTCATATCATAATAAAGCTCAGCTGAAATATTAGAAAATAATCGTAAATTCATTTCAATACTAAAATTCAACAAGATAGATCTTGTTGAATTGCAATAGTAAATATTCTTTTCTCTACAGGTGTTTTTAAATAGAAAACATTAAAAATAACTTCCGAAAATGAAGTCTTTTGCATTCACTTAACTGAAAATCTCTTGTAAAATATTCAAATTTTCCCTTGTCCTTAATATCCTATATTTAACGTTTAAAAATACTTAAATACGGTACTATTCATCGTTAATTGCACTTTTGGATAATTAAATAAACAAGAAGCTTATCTAAACGTGGCCTTTGAAAGTATAAAGGCTTACGCACAATGCTCGATTTATGAAGAAAGTATATCTTTTTTAAACAGTTGTGTCATATTTTCTTTTTTTCCCGGTAATCCGGTTTAATCCTGCATTAAAAGTCATGTCTTTATTAGGGTTTTTTCTTTGTTTGGGTGAAACCTTTAAAGGGAATTGACGAAGAGCTTTTAGAGAGATTTTTTTGGGAGTTTCTTTATTCTGTACACTTAATTTTTCCCTTTTGTTGAAAGTAATAGATTGTTAGTGAGCTATCTGATATGCTGATGAAAGGTATTGAAAATATTCGTTTAAAAAATGCTAGTGGTATTTTTTTCTTCTCAAAGAAATAGCAAAAAATGTTTTCTTTTTAGAGTTTTCTGCTTTCACTCCTACCTACATGTTTTTTCTCTCATGAAAAATGGTTATTGCATTCATTGAACAAAATTCTTTAACTCTAAGGATATTGTTTCAAGTAAAAAAAATTAAGACTCTTTTGCATGAAAAAAATCATATACAATCTTTAGATATATATTAAAAATAATTATACCGTTACGGTTATCCTTTTTTCCCCGAAAGTTGATAGAATTGTATGCATCCATTTGTTAGTGTTAGAAACTTTAAAACCATTATTTTTACAAGTATTAAATTATTTTAAGTTTCCGTAAAAGATGTATAATCTTTTGAAAAGTTGCATAATTGGCGCATTAATTTATCTTTTTTTTAAAGTTTTATTTTACTAATAAATATCTTCGAATGTATTGTCCAAAATATGAGTAGAAATTATCAAAAATTTATAAAAATTGTAATAAACAATAAGAATAACTATAATGTACGAAGCAAATATTTTGTACGTATTCTTCGAGTGTTTTGGTTTGATAACATGCAGTATCTTCATAAATAACCATACTTGGCATCAAACTAGTATTCTCAAATCTGATTCTATCTTTATTTATGTTTCCTGACACAAGAAAATGCAATCAATGTTTTCCATTGTAATGCAATAGATAACTTTGATTATTCACTAAAATGACTTTTAAATATATACTTGTGTCCAAAATTAAGGTTTAAAACACAAAAAATGAGATATCTTTGCATATACTTGATGTTTTGTTTTTGATATATTTTTGTACATACGTTCCTCATACTCTGGGAATAATTATGCTAGCAAATAAAATGTTGAGGGGGGCTACTACTTGTTATATGTAAATTAGATAAAATAAATTGACGAAAAGCGCTATGTAATAATTAAACAAATAGAATGTGTCAAACATGGAATGTGGTTCTCCCTTGCTGATATGCAGGATTTAAAACAAGCTATCACACAAAAAATTAGTTTGTTAATTTCATCTTGTGGCAACAATTCCCTCTCTTTTCTATAAGCAGAGATTTGCACGTCTGGCGTATATTTAGAGGGTACTGACGTCAAGCAACGGCTCTTCCTAAGGCCTCGCGAGCACCCTCAACAGAAATTCAGGTTAGGAAATTTTGCTGGCCGCTTTTTCATTCGACAAACAACCTCTCAGAATAATCTCATATGGGGCTTAAGAACTTTATCTTTATATCGCTGTGTAGTAATAGAACCCACATTAAAATTTGTAGCAGTGTTTGGTCGTTTAACATACTGCCTCTACAAACAAGAATGCCACACCCATTAAATCGATCGGATTTTCTTATGTCTACATGAAGGTAGCGAGTCCCAGACTTTCTCCAAATGAATAATCGACAAGAATCACTTTTGGTACTGAGATCATCAATGAAAAGTACATGGTCACACTCTTAATTTTTCCAATACGTATGTTCTCGGCTCCATATAAGATGAGCTCTTTAATGTGATTGGGTAAGAGGAATACATACTACTGGCCATTGGACATAAATGGTCTTCTCAGCTAAGCGTCTGTAAACAGTTTGTCTAGAGATTGTCTTTCCAGTGGCAGCAGCACAGTTTTGAACAAGATCCTCAACTGTGTTTTGTAGCTTTTGGTCACCCTTGTCCAGGTCTTCTAACAAAAGTATCCGTTGTTTGAAATTGTTTCCACGGTCTGGATATTACTTTTCGAGAAACATTTAGGTTTCGAGCCGTTTCTGCTTGAGGCTTCCCGCCTTCAATTAACTCAACGGCTTTCCTTCGCAAATCATCCTCTAGAGCAGGTGTGACCAACCCAAATCGGTTGGTGGGCCACGTAAAAATTTACTAAATTGAGGTGGGCCGCACATATCAAAATAAAACAAATTATTCAAAATATTTTAATATCGTACTACATTCAAAATATGATATGATCAACATTCAATTATTGATATGATCAAAAACAGCAATTTTACCTTTTACTGGATAACAATTTGGTGGAAGAATATCTCTTAATCTACAAGGTTCTTATCTACAGTAGATTTATGCTGCCATATGAGGTTACGTAGTATAACAACTATGTGCGTAGCATCTTAACATTTTATACTTGTGTTACAGTATGTTTACATAAAATTGATTTAGATTTTCAAAATGTTTATTCCAAATGCAAAAAGGCAATTGAGTAAAGAAAAACATCATTGTAATTATTACACTGTTTGAAAAAAAAAGTTTTTTTTTCTGCCCGATAACCAAATGTTTAATTTCTTATTGTATGATATTAATTATTGCACCATGATTAAAATATATCATAAAATGAAAAAGTTACATAATTTCAGAAGGTTAAAATATTAAAAATTTTTATTCTGCTGCCGTAATTATCTTACATTTCTACTAGCTGGTCTTACCGTTCAGAAGCAACTCATTAAATCCATCATCGGATTCTTTCATTGCCAAAAAAACAAGAAAGAGACTACTAAATCTGAACTTAAAAATATAGACATAAATTATTTCTGTGACAAATAGAAGAAATACACTACTCACTCTCAACGAAGTTCTCGTTGAAAGAGGAATAACATACCCACGCTCATCTGCTTTCCTTCATCCATCAACACCTGTTATTACAATTTCTTGGAAGTCAAATGAAGGGGAAAAAATATTTCGATAAAAATTGCACTGGGATAGGTGGGGGTGGGTCAAAACACGATATTTTTGATTCAACTGTCTGTAGTCCAAATGTCTAAAATAATTAGACAGGAACTTCAATTGGGCCGCAAAAAGTCTCCAAATGGGCCGCGGGTTTGATATGCCTGCTCTAGAGGATTGTTGAAACTCATTGTAACAGAATTAACACAAATTGGTACCTATCACAGTGTGATATACAAATCTATACAAAGAAAAAAAAATCAAAGTATTACTCTGAAAACGGTTTTATTGTTTTTCACTCAAAAAGGCCATGAAAATTCTTTTTGTTAGTCAAAACTCACAAAATTAGGATACGATCCTTGCTTTTACGCACTTTAAATATAACATAAGTTTTAAAATAAATGGCAGTACATTTCTTGAAATTGCATGAAATTATGTTTTTTAACGTTATTTTTGTGTACCCGTATATATTACCATTCAAGCATTTAAAAGATTGTACTAAAGATAGAATGGTACTAGGTATTTGAGATATTTTTATGATGCATCTGAGATAAAGCTCGAGAGCTTAGATTCTGAAGGATTATGAATCCATAGGGTTAATAAATTTTTATGCATTCCTGAAACTACATTCTCATACTAATTTATATATTTTGTTTTCTCTCGCTAAATCAAAAAGGTATTTATTTGTTAATGAATTCATATTTATTTATTAAACATTTTTTTAATACTTTTTCTTTCCAAACTCTTTTAATTTATTATTTACGGAACATTTTCAAACTTCATTAAAAAACAGCAAATAACAGGAAAGAAATGTATAAAATATCTGTTTAAATTGAAATTTAAAAAATACATTTCTGAAAGCAACATTAATCATTTGCAAATTTACTTCGATAATTGTGTTTCAAAAGGGATAAAGGTTATCACAATCTCGTTCAAAAATTCGATAACAACACCCTGTACAGTATTTTTCACCGCAACAATAAATCATTATTTAATCCCCAACACAAGAATATCCTTCCATTCATTTTTAACAAGCTGTAATCATCGATTCGGATTATAACACCCTAACAGTGATGTCAATTAAAGAGTTTCAAATTCTTACCAAACTAAGAAGTGATTCTGAAATTTAATCCTTTAATTCATTACATTTTTTAACAAATGTAACTTTTTTTCTTACTTCCAGTGCCACCACAGAGGCTAGTAATTCTAAACGACCATGACGAAGAGATAATTGGTACGGCGGGACCGTATTTGGAAGGCCAGAGCGTCAAACTGACGTGCGAGGCCATTGGAGGTACGTAAGTTAGCATCTCATTATTATTGCGTAAATCGAGTTTTTCTTAACCCTAATTAGAATTTGTTTTTCTGCTTATAAACTCATTTTTTAAGATGTGTCTTCACAGACTGTTAAAAATACTTTTGGTATTAAAGGATTAGTTATTGTAAATGCATGGCATTCTATGACATATTGCAATATTTATCAAAAAGAATGATCTTTATTGACTTTAATTCTGTTTAAGTCATCGAAATTAACTGTATATACATGACTAATAATAACCCATTTATTTATTTTGGATTAATCGACAGCTAAATTTTAAAACCCTCAACGAACTGCTTTTGAGTAAAAATATATTGAGCCAATTTAAATTTATTTTGCTATCTTAAGATATCCGACTACCCTAAAACCATGATTGTTTTCAAAAATTGGCAAATTTTTTATGACTTTATTTTATATACCATTTTATTAACTTCATAACAATACCAAGTACTTTATTTTCCTTCCACTAGAACAAAAACTACAAGCGTTTTAGTAAAAGCAAATGCCATAACTTTACACAAGATGTCAAACTTTAAAATGCGTTTTACTCGAAATGTGTTTTTTTCGAAAAACTCCAACGGGGACCGTGATTGCTCAAAAAGTTTTGAAAATAATTAGCTGAAATTTTTTTCTTATGTTCTGCATAATAGTAGAAGTGTTTTGATCTTCAGAATTATCAATAACTGTTTTATTTCAAAATTTACAGCTCTTTATGTGAATATAGTCAATGTTTTTTAAGCAATTTCGTATAATGACTTAGAGTGCTCTAGTTTTTGTAAAAATTAAAATATATCTTATCGTGAAGGTCACTTCAAACAGGAATAACAAAGTAACATATCAAAATTGAAAAATTGAGAATTTGTTCATAAAATCTTTGTACAGAGCGGGCCCCGTTTATGTAATTTTTCGTACGTTTTTTACTAGTTTTTTCCCATTTTAATAATAATAATTTTTTTTCTTTCACCAATTTTAGGATTTTTTCCTTAAAATGTACCAAATAAATATAAAAATCACAAAATGATCTCCATATCTCCTTTTTTTCAAAAAAAAAAGTTGTCGCAAGTAGTCGGATACCTTAAACAATTGAAATAAAACAGTTTTATGAAGATTCAGTTTATTTATCATAGTTTCATGTTTAAGATATATTTTACATGCATTTATTTGTTGTAAATAATGTAATGAATTGATTGTAAATGCATAAATCGAAAATAAATAAGACACTCTTTCAAATGAGCTAAATTAATTTGCAGTCATAGTCGCATCATAACTGCAATTCTATGTTTGCCCCAATCAATTTCTGCGCTTTGCTGTTGTTGACTTTCAGTTTTTGAAGGAATTTTCTTTTAAAAATTACACACTTGCTAATAATAACACGCAGAGTTAAAAAAAGCGCGTGTACTTGTTTTAAAAATACACGTGTATTACAAGATGGTTTTTAAGAATTATTTTAAGAAGTTTTTAGGAATCTTAATGTTTGTAATATTTCCACATCTTTACCCAATGGGGTTGATTCATCATCAGAGGTCACTGCAATCGTTTAGGGATTGCAACTTGATTATAAAATAAACAATAACAGCTAATCGTAATATACTTGTGGTTGTGTGCTAACCATCGATTTTGCTAACATTCAAATTTAAATTTTTAAAATTTTTTTAGCCCTCAAAATATTTTTAATATATTTTCTAGACTTTTGCTTTTCGTATAGTTTTAAATACGAGTAGATACGTAGTTTTAGTTTACAGTATTAGATTCAAGCTTAGTTTATACTTCTCTTCTTTGACCTCGTGTCTAGTGTCTTAGATTTAGCAATTAGTTTGTCATCCACATTGTGTTTCATAAAATTATGGATTGTTTAATTGAGCAAAATCCTTTATACTTAAAACTTAAGTCTTAAAGTGTAGACTAGGGAGGGCCCTCGGTGATGACAATTCTTTTTTTTTTTTGGTGACCAGAATCGATCGCCAAGGAACATAATTTAACGATAAGTGTTTTTGGTAACCGGAATCGGCAGCCAAGAAACATAATTTAGCAAATTTACAAATTGTAATTTTGCAAAATAAAGAAATATTAATGTGAAATTAAAAAAAAGTATTTATAAAGCTGTGAGTAATTCATAAAAATAAAAATTGTATTTTTTTAAGTTAAGTGAAAGAAAGGATTTCATTTTGTTATAATGATTGTAGAGATAGATGTAAATCCAAAAATGCCGCCAAATTATTCAGTTGAATCAAACACGTGGGAATTTGTTGAGCGTATTGTCATGTGATTATGAAGTCAGATGAATCCAGTCCATTTAGCCCATTGATATATCAAGGGTTCATTTTATTGAAACTGCCCTCACGTGCCAAAGAAAAATATGAAACATGATGAAATTGGGTATTTACGTACTTTTGCAACAACTCCAACTCTCAAGATAACTCACCAAGTTAGCAACTCCAATTTCGTATGTGTCGTACGCGCTGCATTGACAACCATGTGCTTCGTTTCATTTAACATCACCAATGTGTTTTAGATAATACGTAAGTACCTGAAATTGCTTTAGTAAATGTATATACGTTGGTGAAAGAGAGGAATGAAGGAAAGGGAAAAAATAAATTACATTACCTAAAAGAAATTAAAGGCTTTGTTTTTCAATTCCTACTATTAGCTCACACTCTCTCTATATTTATTTATTTATCTTGGTGGAAATTTCAATCGTTAAAAAATGCATTTTAAAATGCTCAATTGAGCTGAAATTTTATATACATGATTATTTTGGATGAAAATACAGTAATTTAATTATAATTAATAAAAATTAATTGATTAAAAGATTATTTAAAGAATTACAAATACAGCCACGTTGGCATCATTTTTGGCGACTTGTGCCAAAACTTGAAAACGGTTTTTTTTTTCACGTTTTAAAGTATTGAGTTGAACTGAAATTTTATATACACGATTGTTTTGGATGACAATACGATACTTGATGATAATTAATAAAATTAATTACCCTTTTAATGCTGTGATTCCGTCATATGTATATACATATTTATATTAATTGTAACTATTTAATAAAAAGTAGCTAAAATAAAAATTTTCTTTGTTGATCTAAGTTGGAATTGACTTTTTTTATATTACTTGTTTATTTTGTGCATAGCAACTTATTACAAGTAATTGATTTCTCTTCGAATTAAAACTGCGTAAAAAATATGAAAAGTCATTATAGTTAATAACTTAAATAAATGATAAAGTAATTATTAGTTTACTGGTTGAAAATAGTTTGATAACTACCAAATATAAATTATGATATTTTACTTTAACTCATATATATATGTAAAGTCCTTTCTAAGTCTCATTATTGTATTTTACTAAAGCAATGTAGATTTTCTTTAATTCTCTATGCAAAGGGAAAAAATGATGTAATCTGGTGGCAGGATGTAGTTTAAATGTTGCCAAAGAACTTTAGCACATATAAGGAGTGTTATAAATGAGGACGTAAGATGTGGCAGAAATGAAGTTGAGAAATTTGGGTGGGAGAATGTTTCTTATTTTTTTCTCGGCATTCAACCAAATGTCTTTTCTCTAGAAGTCCCATTTTTATAAAAGCTTTTATTGTTTTCTGCTGTATATTTTACGTAAAAGTCCTTAAGTAAAATGATATCAAAATTTTTTTTTGAGAAAGTATAGATTCTGATTATCTTTTTAAGATAGAATATATACATGTATGGTCACATGTTTTTATGTTCAATTTATGCAGAATGAATATAATTTGGAAAATACTGTAATTTACAAATATTTAAATGTTTACATCTTTTTTCAAATTTGAAAATGCCATGTACTAACGATTAACAAATGTTTTTCTTTTATAGCAAGGGTAAAATTTTTTAAACATGCTTAATTAAAGGAGTGAACAATTAAATCTTATGTTGAGAGCACTGGGTATTACAGAAGATATGATTTAACTCAATTAGTCGAACATATGTATTTCTGAAAGGTTTATCAGAAGTTTCATTTTCTGATATTTCAAAACCTGAAAGAGTAAGTTTCTAATTCATTAAAAGGTTTAGGATTAAATTACCCATTTATATTTCTTTATCCTTGTGACTCATATTTTTAATGTATTTTCATAGAAACCACTAAGATCAAATTTATATCGGGTGAGTGCGAAAATTCTATTCGTTTCTGGATTTGCAAATTTGCAATGGAATTAACGCCACACACGACGTTGTAATGATCGAAATCGTCTGCCAATCAAACGTGTGTATGGTTAACATATAAATGAATTGTGTCTCATACAGTTAATCATCTCAAAAATATATCAAAGGATTTAACACGGAAAACGATAAGGAGCATGTGAGACATCGTTTGTTATACGAATTCGTTAAAAAAGTGTACGGCGGCCGCAATATGTCTAAATGTTTGTCTAGTTTATGGGGAGGATGCAATAGACGGATTCACATGTCATCGATGGTTTTGCAAATTTAGGGAAGGGGACATAAGCTGTCATGATCAGGCCAGAAGGCCACCACACGTCTGAGAAGACGATATTGACCAAACCATAAGGAACAACCAAAACCCAACAGTGCAAGAATTAGCGTACCTATTTAACTTACATCAGACAATGGTAGAGAGATGGCTGACTAACTTAGGTTTTACGAGAAAGTTGGATAATTGGGCTCCACATAACCTGATACCTAACCAATGTGATTACCGAATCACCATATTTGCTTCCTTGCTTTCTCTGTACAAAACAAGAGCAAAATTGACCCATTATTGACACGAATTGTGACAGGAGATAAGAAGAGATTTGTGTACCGTAACGTAAAGTGCTGTAGGACTGTGTGTTGCCCTTTTGATCCACCTTCATCGACTTTAAAAGCTGAACTTCATCCCAAGGTGTTACTGAGTGTGTGGTGGGATGAGCAAGTAATAATTCACTGGGAGGTCCTGGCACTCAATCAAACCATCAATACTGCTTTCTGCTGTCTGCAGTTAGACAGGATGCATTCTGATTTGGTAGCAAAGTAGCCAGGTATCATCAATCCTCGCGGTGTTATCCTTCATTGCAATAACGCCAGGTCACATGCTGTTGTCATCACTCACCAAAAGTAATAGGCTTTGGTTGTGAGGTTTCATTTTACTCTCCGTATCTCCCTGACATGGCACCAACTGTCTATCCCCTTTTTCGTTCGTTGAGCAATTCTTTTAGTCAGAAAATCTTTGATAATCTTGACGCTGTGAGAACTGTCATCCAAGGCTTTTTTGACTCGAAACCACCGGAATTTTACCGTGGGATTCATCTCCTACCAGAAAGATGTCAAGAGGTCATAATAACAATGGGGATCATGCACAATCATAGGTAATGCTCATTTTGCGTTTACTTGCTCTTATTTATGGTTAATAAAAACAGGTAAAACTTTTACTCACCCAATAATTAATTAACTACTTTGACTTTAATAGCTGCACTACTCAGAGAGAGAAAAATTCATATTTCATAAATGTCAATAAGACACCAATGAAAATAAGTTTTAAAAAATCCTGCTAGTTTAACTGAGCAACTATTTCACACAAAAGTGAATTTTTATTATTCATTCACTATAAGTATTGTTAGACTTATTGACTGTACGTATTATGAAAATGTATGCACAAGTAGTATTATAAAATTGTTACAATCAGTATTACAAAAATTATTCATAGATTTACTTGCTTTTAAATGTCTCGAAATTTATGCTGAGTTAAAATACTTTTAAGCATGTTACCTTTTTTGGATTTGAAATGATACAAACTTAATTTAAAAGAAAATGATTGCAAATAAATTAATGATTAGAAAATCTTAAAAGAATCTATGAAGTGCTATAGTAAATTTAGCAGTTTTCTGCTATAAAAGCATTTTTTTCAAAAGCAGATGAGAAATGTATACATATATATATGTAACGTATTGTAGTAAGGTTGGCCGGTGTTGGTTGGTGTCATATCGAGTTTATTGAAGACATATCTTTAAAATTGAGTTTCATCTTTAATTTCGAAGCACACATAGTGTAACTCAGTGCTTCTCAAACTTTCAATACTGGGGCCCCCTTTTCAATCACAATTTTTATCGCGCCCCCCCCTTATACATAATAATTTACTGAATGCAATAATAATGCACTTTTACGATAAAGCAACAATATTTATTTTAAACCGTACAAATTCATGACATAAGTATTAAATTTTGTATATGTTACTTTAAGAAAAAAAAAAAAAAGTAATAGGATAAATACTAAGTTATTTTTCCTTTCTCTGATTTTTAAATTGGAACATATTACAAAATGCGGTGGTTGCTTAGAAGACAAAATATAGATATCAGCTAAATATAGAAAATGAACTCAGAGGGTCAATTTCTTATCTTAAAACTCCTTTCAAAAACTTTGCTCTGTAAGACAAGCCCATGGAAGTAGTTAATAATTATTAAACTTGTTCTTAATTTAGTATTAATTAATTAGTCATAAAATACTCTGTGCACCACTTATACATTAAAAGCAGTGTTTCTCAAACTTTCAATACTGGCGACCCAATTTTCAATCATAATTTTTGTCTCGCCCCCCTGTACAACAATAATGTATTTACTGCAATAAAAATGCACTTTGAGAAAGAGACGCTAAAGTTACAATACGATCTTAATTATAAACCGTACAAATTAATACGATAAGTATATTAAATTTTGTGTATATGTAACTTTTAAGTAATATATATATATATATATATATATATATATATATATTTTTTTAAGAAAATTACTTAAAATATATATATTACTTAGAATTATGTTATTTTTCTTTCTCTAATTTTTAAATTGGAACAGATCGCAAAATGATGTATTTAATTAAAGATTTATTTCCTTCAGCATTCATTTCTCAAAGTACAAATGTCATTAGAAAAATAGTCTAGTCAATGTCGCTCTCTATCATATCCATCACAGCTGGCATTATAGGGTACGTTTGCGTGAGTCTGGGCAACCTATCGGACGTCTGCGCAAACATGTAAAAATGCTTTTCCTCGTACAATTCCAGTCAGTTTTGGTCGACTCGATACTCCTATAGCTACCGAATCTAGCTTGAATGTACATTTTTTTAAATTTCCACGTTAATTGTAATTCACGGTAATTAAGTATTTACGGCAGTAGATTAAAACAATATCATACATACATTTTTAAGTCGTAAGCAAACATTCGACCATAATAAAGAATCAACAAGTACACAGACGAACGAGCATGGCTCCGAAAATTAAATCAAAGCGGTCTTCTCAAAAATACTTAAATTTTGGATTTACCACTACTGAAGTAAATGATGGAAAAAAAGCCCCAGCTAGATATGTGTTAAAACTTACAAATCTGTAGAACAACATGTGAAAGTTGTTTTTAAAACATGTAAAATCATTTAGCTATGTTGGCAAAGAATTTTAAAAAGTATTTTCTGGATGAGGACAGCTTGGTAGCAAGTTACGAGTGGATTAGGGATCTATTTCAAGATACTCCAGAAGGGCTCTCAACTTTCGATGAAGAAATCTTCATAGATTTCACATCCAGTGAAAAATTAAAAGGCAATTTTGTAATAAATCGCTCTTTGAATTTGGGGTAGAGGTGGATGAGGTATTATCTGTACTGAAAACAAAAGCACTTCGTATACTATTACCAATTTCAACATCCTACCTTTTTCAAACCGGATTTTCTGCAGTGGATGCCTTGAAGACAAAATGTAGATCTCAGCTAAATATAGAAAAATAACTCTTTAAGTGTCAATTTCTGATATTAAACCTTCCTTTGAAAAACTTTCCTCTACAAGCCAAGCCCGTGGAAATCCCTAATAATTATTAAACTTGTTCTTAATTTAGTAATAAGATTGATTGATTGAATATTAACGTCGCACTGTTCAGCTGCACGAGGGCTTTTGACGACGGACCACGTAATTTTGAACCATGGTCAAGTGACGTGGATAACACCTGAGCTGGCACCCCTCTCTCCTAACTACCACACCACACCAACGGGAAAACGTTTCAACTCTCAACAGATTTAACGTGCATCGCTGCCCTACACGGTGGGACTTTAGTGGTACTGGGCTTGAATTCGTGACAAGGCAAGCCACGATCCGATACCCATACCACTCGGCTACCGCGGCCAAATTCAGTAATAAGAAATTATTTATAAAATACCTTCTTCAGTACTGATACATCAAACGTATACTGGCTAAAACACCGACTCTTCGCACGAGTTCATTTTTTAAAAAAATAAAACATTATTCTTGATATAATAGCTGAACTGTAACGAGAGTAAAACTGCGTGCACGACATTGTATACAAAAATGCAAAATGATTTTTTTAGATAAATGATATAGTTGTAAATAACTGCTTAAAAGAACTGTAATTTTAAGCCTCACAGAATTAGCACTTAGAATTACTTTTAAATAATGAAAAAGAATATAAAATTCCGAAGAATAATTGTGTTACTTTTTAACTTTTAAAGCGAGAAGACTTCAAAATGTTTTAACCCGGGAGCAGGCGCGTACTCGATACTAACATTAATGGTAGTGCGGGGGGACTCAGTCACCCCAATCATTTGTTTAGAATTATTTTTACTGTACACGATACAAATCGGAATTCTAGTGAATATTTTAATTTATAGAATGTATACTTACACCTTCTTTCAAGGACTATTCAATTCAGTGATGATTTGAGAAAAAATCCAATAAAACTGAACTAAAATGATTCAAAAGTACAAGACCATAATAAAGGACGCAAATCAGACACTTTTCAATTATCCTACAGAAATGTTAAACCAATCAATTCTTTTCCAAATATCGCAAAACTCAATTATTTACAATTTCCCTAAGCGAAAAGCAAACGCATAAAAGATGGGAGGGAACTAATATTGATAATAACCATACAATAAGATGGAAGGTCAATCAAATGATTAGCAAACGTACTATGCAGCCTGGCTGAAAAGTGAATCATGACTTCCTTTTCTTTTTCTACAACTAATGTACAGTATTTCAATAATAATTACAGTGGTGAAATGTTTATCTTCTTAGAATTTTTCTCAGGGTCTTGGTTTCGTTTTTTCTTTTAACGAGTAATATTTTATGTTAAAACGTAATAAAAAAATCTCTCATTGAGAAAATACAATAAATAAAACAAAATGTTTTTTTTCTTTAATTTGGTTTTGGGATCAAAGATAGCTATTTGATGACGGAAAAAAGCCAGATAATAAACATAAATTTTGTCAGTGTTGTTGTGTGTATTTTTTTTATTATGGAAGAAAGCATTTTGTTTTACTTCTCTTTCCGGTAATTTTTTTTAAAAAATCTTTAAATTTTCGATACGCTCGCGCCCCCCTTGTAGGGTCATCGCGCCCCCAGGGGGGTGCGCCCCACACTTTGAGAAACACTGGTGTAACTGGTCAATAACCTTATATATTACATCTGTTTGTTAGAAACACGTAAGCAGACATATCTATCATAAGCGACATCTTGACGGACACAACACAAATACAAACATAGAAAGCGTTGCAGCAGGCTGATTACATGTTGAAGGCATGTAGACAAAAGAGAGCGATTGCACAAGATCTTTGCTTTTATATCGGCAGTGGTTATTAGGTAATAGTAGTTCTGATTGGATAGAATGGGCGGGAAAGGGTTTCGGAATAGCCGATTACAATTAAGATTACAATGTTAATTTTAAACCAAAAAGTTAAAGTTATTTTAAATATTAGTACAGAGAGTTAATAAAAAGAATACTAGACGGAATTATTACACACACACACACACACACACACACACACACACACACACACACACACACACACACACACACACACACACACACACACACACACACACACACACACACACACACACACACACACACACACACACACACACACACACACACACACACACACACACACACACACACACACACACACACACACACACACACACACACACACACACACACACACACACACACACACACACACACACACACACACACACACACACACACACACACACACACACACACACACACACACACACACACACACACACACACACACACACACACACACACACACACACACACACACACACACACACACACACACACACACACACACACACACACACACACACACACACACACACACACACACACACATATATATAATACGAATTCATATTCACTCTTTTATATTTTTATTGAAATATAAATATAAATTGCTTTATTGGAGACAATATATCAATGGATTAAAAAGAATAATAGAATTGTAATTACTATTACTGTAGCATTCAGTTGTAAGTAAACACAAATTTTATTTGTAAAAAAATAGTATCAACTGAACTGATTTCTATATAATACAGTTTTAAATTCAATCTTTTTGACAAATAAATAAATAAAACATTGATGAGTTTCTATCAGTTTAGTTTCTATTACTAAACTTTGACGAGGACGAAAAGAATAAGAATGTATTACTATCAAGATAGAGTACCAGGCTTGTGCAAACTACAGATTTTATTCATTTATTTAAATATAAAAATTGTTCAATATGAGAGAGTTATAAAAAAGTTTCTCTACCGCTTGATTGGTTATATTGATAAATAAAATGCAATTAAAAGAAATCAAGTACGCGATAAGCATCTAAGCACTTAGTAAAATGTTTTATTAATAATGTTATTTTCTGAGAGACAAAATGAAAGCCATTCTGATTCTGAAAGCCATTTTAGTCACTTAAAGAACTCTTTTTCTCAGTAATATTAGCTTGAACTTCTTAAGTCCTTTCGCTCTGACATATTAATTTAATAAGGAAAATATGTTATTTAATTTAATAAGATAATAAGATAACTTCCTTTTGATTAGAATGATCGACTTACGTAAGAACATTAAAATGATTTTAAATATTTTACTTCAAACTCGAACATTTTATAACGAAACGCAAATTAAATTTAGATATTCTCTTAGAAACAATTTGATATTTCTTCTTTTAAAACAACTACAGTATAAATTATGAAATATGCGTTAAAATACGTAAAAGAGTTCTATTCATAAAAATAAAGTAGAGAGCGTATGATTTATGAAAAGCTCATTAAATAGCAATTTATGGAAAGTTAAGAAACTTTAATAACAAATCCTTAAAATGTTTTTTTTCTTTTAACGTAGTCATTAAAATTTCTCTTGGAGTTTATCGTCTGTTTGGTTTATTATGTCCAAACATATTTTTATAAGAAACGAAACATTAAATTAAACTCTTTTCCATCAAATCTAGAAATGAATGTTTGTTTTCGTAGAAAGCAGAACATTTCACGGTTTTTAATGTTTGTAATGTTTTCTGTATCATTATACATTTCAATATTTAATTAAGACTGTGATTTCAATTTGCGCTGTAATTGTCATGTATTGCCATAAACTACTAATATATATTTATAATGAAAGATGTATTTTTAATATATAGATGCATAGAATTTAAAAAAAAATTTGCATCTATAGATTATTTGTGTTACACTTATTATTATATTAAAGTACTCCTATTTTAAATATTTTATAAGGAATGGAAAATACTTAGAACTTCTTAAAAACATATTAATAATTATAATACACTTCTAAAACTAGAAATCCCATAGAAAGATATTTGCTTTCCTTATTACAGAACTTTAAAACGGTGGATGTTAATCTTAGGGTTTTATAACAAGAAAACCAGCTTCCAAATTTTTTTCAGAATGACGTAAGCCAACAGAACAAAATTTGACTTTTCAGGAATCATACAAACTATATAAAAACTTTTAACAATTTCTTCTTTTTTCTGGGTATACAAATGATAAAGTATTGAAAACACCGACTGAGGAAAAAATCACTGCAAATTTTTTTATAGAAATACTTAATGTGATGTAGGCTTTTTAGTTTACTAAGTACGTGAAATGTATAAAAATTCAACTATCTAATAAAAGAGACGCAGTTACAGAACGGACACTAGATATGTAATAATATTTAAAATGTTAAGTATTTATAGAAAAGCTTTTCTATTGATAAGGGCATAATAGAGGCTTCAATTACTAAAATATCCTAAATCATGGTTTGGAAAAGGGAGCTCTGTTTAAAACTAAGGCCATTTATTGAAAATTGCAATATGTTTCTTTTAATTGTAGAAACTGTGAGGAGATAAAGAATTTAAGGGATAGAGATCAGCTAGCCATAGCACGAATTATCCACCAATAAACATAAATTTGAAACTGCTCAACAGCAACAATGAGTACTTCAAAACGTAAACCGCTCGTTACAGGTATCAACGCCAAAAAATGAATACAATGATGCTGAAAATTAACTTTGGAACTTTGATGTTTGGGAAGGTTTAATTTGACACTGAAAATTCTTGGTTTTTTCTTACTACATTAAGAATTAATCGTTGGCAATATACTGCAGAAAGATTCCGTTTTTACTGTGTAGTTCTAGATGTCAATTGTGAAGACGGATCTTTGATAGTGTGAAGTGCTATATTTTAGAATTCGTTAGGAACAAGCAATTGTAATTATGTATTATATTTTTATAATATAATGTACTCCAAGTTCATGTTCACCCAATGGTATAGGTATGCTTTCCTAATGATTATTACTTAGGGGGTCTCAGGGGTATTAGTTTTGTCTCGAGTGCTGAAAATATAAACAATTTTCGATTAGATACAATGTTTTGAGGTTAAAATTAAATAATTATATTCTTCTACTCATTATCTATAAAGAAATGAGGTTCTGGAAAGTGTAATATGTTTAAAATATAATTATAGCTTTAAAAATTATAAGCATATGAAAAAAAGAAACATTTTTGTAAAAAGTGTTAATTCAGTTTTAATTTGCGGATGATACTCGTATTTTTTAAAATAGTAGCTTTAATTACAAACAATAAGCTGCTTTATAAAATTCAATGTATCCTTATTATACTGTAGAATTTTATATAAATAAAAAGATAAATAATAATTTTAAAAAAATAAAAAAATTTAAATTTTTAATTTTTTAAATTTTTTTTAAATATTTCTGAAATAGATATATAATACTAAAATCAGGTAGGGTTTAAAAAGTAGAATGCATTTTATAATTCCATACAGTTTTATGCATCTCAAATGCTTCTATTTTAGAAAACATCATGTTGAAAGTAAAATTTTATTTAATATTTATTGTAGAAAGGGTTTTATTATATTTATATGTTAATAATTCTTAAAATTATGATTATGTTTTATACTTAACATGTTTATACTTTTTTGAAACCTCATTCCTTTATAAATAGTGTGTAAAAGAATCGAATTATTTAAATATAACACTTCAAAAAAATTATATCTGTTTCAAAATTGTTTATATTTGCAGTTCTAGAGACAAAATTAACACCCCCAAGGCCCCTTAGGGCAGGAGTAGCTTGATTCTTTCTACAAAACAAAGTGTATCACAAATTTGCTTAATGGACCCGAAGAAGAAATGAAACATTTACCTCGGTGTTTTCAAAGTCACTAGATTTCTAATATTATTGAATTATTGCCATCATGAAAATTTCTTGAGTAGCTAGTGAGAAGTCGACTTTTCTATCATCAATCACAATCAGAATTAGAAAATAATTTACAAGACGAATGATGCAAAAATATTTAATATACGTAGAGATTTGTATTATATTCTACATTCAACTACTGTTACTTAAAAGGTTCTTTTCAGGCAAACGCAATAATTATAAAAATAAAAATTTAGATTCCATGAACTTCCATTATTTTATCTAACACTAGTATGCCACTATTATAGGTAACGTTCCATTCAATGCCTTTAATTATTCATGATTTTATTTAGCCAGCCACTTCGTTCCTTTTATTTTGGGGTTGATTAAGATCTTAAAACAGTGCACCTCAAACTTTCTATATTCGCGACCCAATTTTCAATCAGAATTTTCATTGCGCCCCCCCTTCCCACACAATAACAATGTGTCGAATCTAGTGATAATGTATACTTTGAGAGACGCTAAAGCTACAATTCGACCGTAATTTTAAACCATAGAAAGTATTAAATTTTGTGTATGATAAGTCTATTGAAAAATCACTAATAATTAGTACACTTGTTCTTAACTTAGTTGTGATACTTAGTATCCAAATATTTTGTGCCGTACTGATACATTTATAAGTATACTATATCAGAGTAAATGTGTATTTTTTTTATTATGTCAGAATACATTTTGTTTCCTTTTAGTAAGTTGATAATTTTTTAAATAATCTTTTATTTTCGACTTAACTATACGCTCGTGCTCCCTTGTAAGGTTATCACGCCCCCTAGGGGGCGTGATAACCTTACAGGGGAGCCTTTACAAACCCACAGTTAACATTCAAACCGCAGATAACCTTACAAACCCACAGTTTGAGAAACACTGTCTTAAAACCTTACTGTAATAAATGAAAAAAAAATAAAGATTATTTTGGCCTACTGGCGTCATTGGCGACGAAAACCGGTTTTTGAGCCAAACCACTTTTTCCCGAGTAATGACATACTCCATTTCACCTTAACTTGACAGTAAAATCGCACCCACACTGCTGGGTTATACTGGAGGAAGATGTTGACTATAACAAATAAAAACCACCAAATTTGGAGAGTAAAAACAATGTGTGCGACAAATAACCTTATGCATGACAAGATCTTGAAATCTGTATTAATTGCTAAAATTTCAGCAAGATTAATACAATATTGTTATGGAAGTGATGAACATCCGTCATATATAAATATGAAAAACTGATAAAAATATGAAGCAATATTACTTCAGTATTGTTTTTATATTATATTTTTATGATTATAAAATTTTATTCTTTGTTAATTATTATGAAACATGATTTTTTAAATAGAATGATCAAAGTTTGCAATTCTTGAGAAAAAAAAATAATCATAAAGACAATTCGTAAATTTACGTTTTGAAATTTTATACGTTTCTCTAATATTTTCTTTATAATGTAATGTTAAAGCTTAATCTTATAAAAAAAAGTTTTAAAAGTAATATAAATTAATTTTAAACATTAATTAAAATTTTAATGCAATATTTTAAATTTTAATGGAATATTTTAATGTAAAATTGTTTTAAAAATTTTGCATTAAACATTCATAAATATATTTAGACAATATTCTTCAGTATATAGGGTTTATATATTCTACGGATTTATATTTCATTTGTGTTCCCTCTCCAATAATGATTCCATGCTATGATATTTAATACAGTTTTCGAGCTATAATAACGTATTGTACGAAATATTGAGCATCTGTGTGTGAAATGACAATGCCATGAATGGCTGAAAGTGCTCAAATTAAATCGATGTAAGGGTTCTTGATGAAATGCTAAAATATTCGACAGTACATTTTGCTGCATTTGCTTAAGCAACTTTGAAACTGACAAATACGAAAATGACTACATTTGTATACTGTTTCTTGTATGTATGGAATACTTAATTGAAAATTAGTTTTTCGAAGAGTTATTTATAACTTTAAAATATTTTTACGAAATTCTATACATACTATTTTGTTTCATTGTATCTTTCCAAAGATTCATAATAAATGTAAATAATGTTGCTTATTCCGAATATTTAACGATCAAAACAAATAATTTTATTTTTTAAAGATATCAAATCTAACATCAATTATGTGAATAACAACATTTCTTAAATGCTAATAAATCTCATATAAATTCCTATTAACAAAATACTTACTGCGAATTTCTCCTAAATTGCAAGAAGTCAATGAAATGAAATAGTCATTTCTAAGTAATTGGAATTTTGGAAAAAAAAATAATAAAAAAAAAAACGCCGAAAAATATTGTGATACATGAAACTTTAAAGTATTAAATACTAAAAAAAATAAAATAAAAACATTCTCAGGTACAAAAAAAAATATTTTCGAATAGCCATTTTATTTCCAGGACATGTGTTTCGAAAAACCTTTGCCATAAAACTTTTACAAGTTTTTCTCTCGAGAAATAAAAAAAAACAATATTAAAACTTAAAAAAAAACACATCGTGCTTATATTTTGGATTGCGATTTTTGCTAGCTTGTATTTCAAAAAACATGTAGTAAATATTGCTTTTTTTATTGATAACTGATCTGCGCGTATGTGTAGGCGAGTTAGAAAATATGAAACGCATAACAGGGAAATTGAAAAGCGCATACAGATTCTTCAGAGAGTAATAAGTCTACCAAGTTTACATGGTTTTCAAAAAAATTTCTTCCTTTTTTCTCTGTTGAGGCTTCAAAATTAAAAAAAAATCAAATTTACCATTTGCAATGTTATGCAATTTTTACTAATATTATAGGAGGGAAAATTTCTATGTTTTCTATGTTTCTATGTTTTTCTATGTTTGTTACTGTTTCACGCAAAAACAACTGAATGGATTTTAATGAAACTTTACGATAATATAGCGTATACATAAAAAAACTCATAGGCTATAATTTATAAAGATATTGCGTGAAATGGCCAAATATAACGATAATTGTCATGTAAGTAGTAAAAAATTCTGCTGTGCGCTGCAAAAGCCCTAAGAGTTACACATATATAATCACGTATACAAAAAGTTCGTGACAGAATATATCAATCTTTTTTTGCGTGAAGCAAAACTTTTGCTTTTGTTTTGTCTACGCCAGATAATACTGCACATTCGCTTCTAATTTATTGCTTTGATCAGTGTAATCACTATTTTTTTATTTCATAATAAAATTAGATTTCGAAGGGAGAGGTTGAGGTAAGTCTCTTTTTATTTGAATAGCTACAATTGATTATTATTAAGTTAAGCCATTATCGCCAAAATAGTGAACCATAAATACAATAAAAATTGATAATTTATTTCTTTGAGCATTTTTTTATGTTTTTATTATGCACATTTATTAGTAGCAAATTGATCCTTGTTTCAAAATAAATTATTTTATCGCTTCTAGTATTTCAAGTAGATAAACCTTGTCTTTCACACTACATCATTTGGACAAATTTGCATAATTTGCTTGTGGTTAGTAGTTAATTATAAGGCTATAATTTGAACTGAATATAAGCAGGTATTGCATTTTGTAAGTATAAAATTAATAATAACTACCATATTGTATTTTTTGGAAGTGTACTAAAAGAACCTACTAAGAATTATGCCGCAAAAGCGTGTCTAATCTTTCCCAAAGCTCTAATAAAGCTCGAACTATGAAAGTAGCTAGACAAAACGAAACGTTTCCACAAGCCGAACTGCGAAGGTTTGGTTACTCACAGAGCTGCTGAGACACCAGAGCAGTCCCCGGTTCGGCGTCAACAGAACTCTAAATATCTGGCTTTTCAGCAAGCTGAAAAGACACCAGAACAGTCCCAAGATCGGTGTTGACAGAATGCTGAGTATCTCGCATCTTAACGGGCTGCTGAGACACCAGAGTCCCAAGCTCGGCTTTTTCAGCAGGCGACTTACATGGCGTCTCAAAGAGATATAGAAACCGTCGAAGCAGCTGAATCTTGCAGAAGCGCTGTTTATGAAAGGGCACAACAGCGATGTCTAATATTCACAAGAAACACGTGGGGGGTATTCGATAAAGCTGTATTTGAGTATGATGATACTCTTGGTTACGAAAGCCGCAAATTTATAAGAAAATAGTAGCTATGAATAAATAATGCAGATTTTTCGGTGCTCTTAAATGGAAAGAGGAAGCTGCAGGCAAGTGTTGTTCGTTAGGAAAAGTAGCCCTTCCTTCAATAGATGAGCCAGTTGAACCACATAAAGAACTTTTCTCTTATGAAACAGATGACTCTCGCCATTTTTTAAAAAAACATAAAGAAATACAATACATACTTCCATATGACATCTTTTGCGGTGGATGACATTATTTCGATGCAAGGATTTTGTCCGACTTTAACAATCCAAGGGCAAATATACCACACGATTGGCTCCTTGCTTCCTGCTACCAATACGCAACCAAAATTTTTGAAAGTTTATTTCGTGGGCGATAAAGAAGCATAAGAGTTAATAGGCGTTCTGAGTACGTACAATGTGTGGAAGGAAACACGGTTAAAAAAATACAACGAGCTCTACAAGATCACAACATTTTAGTGCATAAGCTTTAAAAGAGAGAACTTGCCGTTATTGAGAAGGGTATTGAAATTTAAAACAAAAATTATTTGATTTAAATTTAAAAGCGAGGAACTAAAATTGCGACCTTAGAAATTTTAAAAATAATTGCCTTAGCTATTATTGAAATCTGCAATCTTAGCTATCTGCATTGAAAAAGTATCAGTGATTGTAAGGAAAATAATTAAAAGCATGGAGTCTGTGTTGTTTGATTCTGTCTTTTTTATCGCAGGCTAGCAAACGTACAACTTATTCATTTTGGGGCGCCGGGTCAAACAGCTCGGCAGCCGCGAGAGCCCAGCGCCTTGCTCGTCGGCTTCCGATGGATTGAGAAGCTGCCGAAAGCACCTAGTTTTATCAGCTTAAGGCGAGCAGTTGCCTGTCCAATCAGGAAGCTGCTTCTGTTAAAGAGAGTTTTTCTTGGGTGTTAGAGTTCAACAAATTTTTGTTCAGGAGGAGACGAAAGCTCTTCACCCTATTAGCCAAGAAGGTCACTTAGTTACAGATTTTGTAAGTGAGAATTTAGAAAGGTAAAAAGTATATTTAAATTAAAAAGTTTAAAATATAAAATTAAAAGTGAATTTTAATGGGTTAATTAAAAGAAGGATTATGATCATAAATTGCAATTTTTCCACACACACGCTCGCACGCACGCGCACACACGCACGCGCACACCACCACACACGACATTTAATTGCGAAAATATAACTATAACACAACATGAGCGTAAGAGGTTTGAAAAGAAATACATATAAAATTGTTCAAGTGTTTTATTCGTTTACAGGCTACAGCTTATTGATTTATTTACTGTCTTCAAGTCGTCGAAGCATGTTTAAAAGGGAACTGAATTCGAATGAGATATTCTTACTTATTCTCGCATTCTAAATTTCAATCCATTTCATTGAAATCGATTCATTTTCGTTTATTTCAAAAGATTAGTTGAATCATTCTTGGAAGGAAATTTAATTTAAAAAATTTGACTACAACTGAAAATAAAAGAAGCTCTTTTCTTGGAGCAGGCATTGAACAAAATTCTAAGATTTTAGCTGCAACTAAATGAGTAAATGATATTTTAAATAAATTAGATTAAATATAGTAATTATATCAATAATTGATAATCGAAATAATAAATTTAATTCACCTTATTAAATGTAAAAATAGAATTCTTAACTTGTTTCAAAATCATATATGCAGATCCTTTCTTGCGTATTACTAAAAATATCTAATTTCCCCCAAAAATTAGTGCTAGCACACAATATGTATAGAAAAGCAGTGCCGAGTTTGAATAAATGTGAATTATTTCCGAAATTTTTAAAAGAAGGAATTTATTGAATTAGAAAAAAATATTAATATTCTCTTTTTGCCTTATTCTAAAATGAAAAGAGTTCACTAAATGCACTGAATTCTAAGAAGACAGCTAACTTAGCTTAGTTTGTCTTTAATTTTTGGGGAAGTCGTGGAAAATATGTACTCATCACTTTCAGACAGAATAACGGAAATTAGAATAAGGTGTGTTTTGTTAGAATCGTATAAATATAAATGTTTGACAAACTTATTTAAGTATTAAAAATAGGATCAATGAAAAAGTTTTAGGAAAGCTGTCATGGATAGTACCACACCAAGAATGTAAATCTGTATTACATAGTAAAACTCCTTAGAAATGTATTCAAAAAGATATACTGAGAAATGTGCAGTGTTGTAATTCTACAACCTTTGACAATAAAATTTGGTGAATAGTCCTGAAACATTAACGTAGATAAATATTAGCAAAAGCTACCTTACTGTTCTTCAAAATAGTCTCCTCCCATAACTATGCATCACTGAGATACATGTCCTGAACACTTTGCAAGATGTCTTCCTTTGAGATGGAGTTCAAAAGCTTTCTCACGTTTCATTGGATTCCAGAAATATCGTCAAATCTCTTTCCTTTCAAAGCGAGTTTGAGTAGTTAGAATAGGAAGAAGTATATAAAATTGAGATCTGACGAGAATGGTAGATGTTCAATTTGCGCTCACTTCCCTTTTTCTAAGAAATGTTTGACGATATTGGCTGTGTGAGGACGAGCATTGTCGTGGACAAAAAAAACCCCATGAACCTTGTTCTGCGTACTGGGGTCGTACCCTTCGTAGACGTATCCTGAAGCGAGTTGAAATTTCAATGCACCTTGCAGTAGCATTGTCCTGCTGTTATGCGCACAGTTAAATCGACGATCTTTCGTGATTGATTTACTCACTTTCTCAATGTTTTCGTCACTGACAGAGGACGCCGGTCTTTCGCTACAAGGGTTGTCAGGAACACTTTCCTGGCCATCTCGAAAACGGACGAATTACTTGTACACACACTTCATGGAAAGTTCTGCATAAATACTTACCCCAGCATCAAATAAGTTTCTGTCGGTGTCTTACCAAGCTTAATGTATCCGACTACGTTCGGAACCATGATTTTCAAAAGCGCATAAATGGATCCTTTTCATGATATTTAGTGTCACTTACATTAGAATATATGCATAAAATTGTTTTAAAGACAGTTTGACAAAAATATTTATTTAAATACAATATTTTGGCAAAAAATTAACTTAGAATAATCTTTTTTCCAAATGTTCTCCATTGTGAAAAATGGTTCTATTATAATAATATTTTGCCTGCATATAGCTCAGACCTCTGTTCAGAGGCTCAAATAGAATTTTTGAAAAATTCACATTATTTTCAGAGTTACCACCAATTGAAATAATTATTGGCGTTTTTTTTCTCTTAATATTGCACCCCTCTGTTGCCGTAAAATATGAATAAACCCACTTCTATGTTATATATCTCAAAAATTCTAGTTGAGCCTCTGTAGAGACGTCTGAGCTATATACAGGCAAAATATTATTATAATAGAAGCATTTTTCACGAAAGGAAAACATTTGGAAAAAAAGATTATTCTAAGTTAATTGTTTGCCAAAATATTATATTTAAATAATTTTTTTTTTGTCAAAATCTCGTTAAAACAATTATATGCATGTATTCTAATCTGAGTGACACTAAATATCATGAAAATTATCTATTTATGCGCTTTTGCGAAATCACAGTTCCGAACGTAGTCGGATACCATAAAACATAGCATTAAATTGATATTTAATTATTTTTTTCATTTATTTTTATTCTCAGTTAAGAATCAACGCACTAACAAGAACTTTGTAAAACAAGTCTTACACGGAACACAAACGACGCTCACCTGAAAATGGGGGTCAACAACTGCCTCTACGCATGTTCAGCGTCATGTTTCGCAAGCGTTGCTAGATCGGAAATTATCTATTTACTCAGCAATATTTATCTCACAGATTTCATCTTCCATCTCACAACAAATTTCACATTAAAATGGAATTTCTAAATTTATCTCACATCTTTAAGTAAGATCATTGTCTTATCCTCTTAATGGGCAAACAGCTAAAATACAATTTTCTGTGATAAAGTACTTGATAAATGTAATGTTCTCATCCTCTATATAAACATTATTTTGTCACAAAAAATATCTAATCGTGGGTTTTTACCCTGGGTGGTGGCTAGACATTATAGCCACTGCTCATTTAGGACATTTAACTTACTTTTCAGGACAGAATTAATAAATCATATTACAATAACTTTTATGAAAAAAATTAACATTTATGTTATAACTACTTAACAATTAAATAGAAGGTATAGGTGTAATTTAATAATAATAGAATAATTTTACAACATAGAATATATATATACATACATAGAAAATGTATTGAATACTTAGAATATGCATTCAACTTGGTATATATCCACAATTTATATTTAATTTAATTTTAGTATGAAAAGTTAGAAATAAAGTAATATTTTTGAGAATTTAAATTAGTTATTTCCCAAATTTGATGAGCTATTTACTGTGGAACTTAATAATATGCAAACGTTTTCTCCGAGGAGGAAATCTGTAATGAAGGATTTTTGAACCCGAGAATCTTGAACCACATAATGTGAACAACGTTTGTTTATATTTCACACCCCCAACATTCTCACGTGATTCTAAATGCTCTCTCTCGAGTACAGGAAAAGGGAAAATTTCTAGGTAATTTTTCTGTTCTAGGTGGACAGTGGATAGAGCCTTATCCACATATTAAAAATGTTTCCAAAAACCTAAATAAAACAATTTTTTAATTGTGTAATTGCTTAATTATTCAGATGAAAGAAAAGTTTTCCTAAGACATGTCGAAATTTTTTTTCAAATATCAGAAATTTTATTTATATTAATCAAATTACAATTCATAGATTTACACCGATAAAAACTGTTTTCAACTACCCATCAGAGGACATGAAATACAAAAAAAAGTTATCGTGCTGCCATCCGCATAAATTTTTATGCATTTTAGCTTCAATTAACACATATAGATCGACTAAATATCCAACACCCGCTTTGAGAATTTTTTTTAATATCTGGTTAGACGTATTAGTCACTGCCTGCCAAAGGGTTAACCTTACGCCAGTGTTTCTCAAACTGTGGGGCGCGCCCCCCTGGGGGGCGCGATAACCCTTCGAGGGGGGCGCGAGCATATTGAAAATATAAAAGGCTTAAAAAATTAATTTTTGGAATGAAGTAAAACAAAATGCTTTCTGACAAAATAAAAAATACGCATTTACACTGATATAAATTATATATCTCATCTGGTTTTCCACTTTCAAAAGATTCCACTTCAAACGTTCATTAGCTATCTTTAATCCTAAAACCAAATAAAAAAAGATATTTTGTTTGCTTTGCTGTAATCCCGCGATGAGAGATTTTTTTATTACGTTTCTTGTAACCCCTAAAATAGTACTTTTGATTATCATCTCTTTGACCTTCAAACTTACTGGTATGCTTAACTCCGTCTACTTTTTCTTTTAGGAAAGTTGTAAATAATATTTTTCTGTGTTGCTTTTCCCCATGTAAATGAGTTTTATGATATATGGATAAGCATATTGAGCACTTTGAAGCATTAATTGGCCAAGATGTATTTTCATGAGTAATCTGAAATATATAATGCATTATAAAAAACGTTTTACACATTTATTTTTTTAGAACTGACATCGATGTTTTTATATCGAATACATTTTTTTCATGGGAGCTTCGCATGAGGCGCTGAATCCCTCCAAATTCTGGTAAAACTGTTTCTTCGTTAACAGTTTCTTGACAGTATCCTCCGATATGACAGTCTTAATGGAAACTAAAATGAATTTGTCACATTTATGCCTCTTTTTTGAGAGTGGCAAACGGTTTTTTACAATCAAGGTACTTGTTTTGATCGAGTTCCCTTCACGACCACTTTTGTTCAGAAATATTTTCTATGAATATGCTATACTTTCCCCTACGATTAACTTTGTGGTTTTAATTGCTGTGTTATACAACTTGTTATGGTTTATAAATGTAAATGAGCAGAATATAAAAAAATGAGCAACTGTGATCTGTCTATTGAAGGAAGATGAAACTGACCAAGCAATTGAAGAACCTGTTGAAATAATACATATTAATCGTGATAGCGAAAGTAAATATGACAAAAGTGATAGACATGAAACGTTTGAGTTGAATTTAAATTTTCAAATGCTGCCTAAAGAACTCTATCAAGAAAACTAAGAAGCCATAAATGTAACACTTCGCCTTGTCAAAAAGACACAAGCAAGAAAAGGTTACACATGCTATTTGTAGATCATCAGAGAATAGCAAAATTACAATAACGTGAGCAAAATATGACAGTTTTGATTGCAAATAACGTTCTTGTATTGTTAGTGAAAAGTGTCTGTGATTTATGTTCTTTATTAAGGTCACGCACATTTGGAACGGTTTCTTTAGTTTTATTGGATTTTTTCTCAAATCATCAAAGAAAAATTAAAAAGTCCTTTAAAGTAGGTAAGTATATTTTCTCTTAGTTAAATTATTCACTGCAATTGTGATTTTTATCGAGCACTGAAAAAATAATTATAAAAAAAAAAAAGGATTGGGGCGACTTGGTGAAGTGATCGCGCGACCATTAACGTTAGTGTGGAGTGGGCGCCTGCTTCAGGGTTAAAACATTTTGAAGGTTTCTCGCTTTAAATATTAAAAATAACACAATTATTCTTCATTGGAATTTTTCATTCGTTTTCCTTATTTAATATTAATTCTAAATGCTAATTCTGTGAGGCTTAAAATTACAGTTCGTTTTAAACTATTTATAATAGGAGCATTCATTTAAAAAATCATTTTATATTTTTGTATGCAATGTTGTACACTTGGTTTTACTCTCCTTACAATTAAGCTATTATATCAAGAATAATGTATTATTTTTTTAAAAAAATAATCGCAGAACGGGTACTTCAGCCAGTGAGTGTACTTATAAATGTATCAGTACTGCACAATGTATTTGATAACTAATTTTTTTTTATTAATTCTAATTTAAGAGAAAGTTTAATTATTATTAGTGACTTTCATGGGCTTGTCTTGCTGAGCAAAGGTTTTCAAATGAAGCCTTAATATTAGAAATTGACACTCTGAGTTCTTTTTCTATATTTAGCTGAGATCTATATTTTGTCTTCAAAGCAGCCACCGCAGAAAATCCGGTTTCACAAAGGTACGATGTTGAAAACGGTAAAAGTATACGAAATGCTTTTGTTTTCAGTTCAGAAAATTCATCATCTACTTCTGCCCAAAATGGAAAGAGAGTTTTATTACAAAATTGTCTTTTAATTTCGCCACTAGATGTGAAATCTATGAAAATTTCTTCTTCGGTAGTGGAGAGCCCTTCTGGGGTATTTTGAAATGGATCTCTTACCCATTCGTAACTTGCTATCAAGTTGTCCTCAGCAAAAAAATATTTTTAAAATTTTTTTGCCAACATAGCTAAATGATATTCAATAGTTTTATAAACAACTTCCACACTGCGCCCATGTCTTTGCAAAGTCCAGAAAAGATTCTTGATTTTAGGGGTCTCATTTTTATGTAATTTACTACAGTCATAACTGTCATTAACACAATATTCAGGCCAGGACTAATTTCTTTGGAAGCCAGAGGTTCTCTGTGGATCATACAATGTGTCCAGATGCACAGTGGAGATTTTTGTTTCACAAGTGCTTGTATACTTTTAAATCTTCCTGACATTGTACGAGCACCATCGGTGCATATTCCGACACAATTTTTCCACTCTATATTTGCCTCGTTTATAAAATTATTTAAAATATCAAATAATGCTATTGCTGTTGCTTTAAGTTTTATTGGTTTGCAAAAAAGTAGTTCTTCTACCGCTGACATACCATCCCAAAATTGAACATACGCAATGAAATGAGCATCTTTATTGCTATCTGTTGCCTCGTCAAGCTGAATTGAAAACATTTTATCACGCAACTTACCGAAAAGCTGTTGCTCTACTTCTTCAGCGATATCATCAATTCGACTGGAAACAGTACCATTTGATAGGGGTATGGACTGCAACTCTTTGGTACAATTGTCTCCAAACATAGTTTCTACCATCTCAATTGCTGCAGGCAAAATAAGCTCTTCGGCAATAGTGGGAGGCTTTTTACATCTGGCTATTTTATGTGATACTTTGTAAGAAGTAAGTAAAGCTTTTTCATTCACTGACAAAGTCTTTTTTAAAAATGTTTTTTTTTCATATGATTTTAATTTTGATTCAAAGAACTCTCGAGGTTTGTTAATGTACTCACCATGAAGCGTTTCGAAATGTCTTTTAAGTTTATTAGGTTTCATACTGTCTGCTGCCAATATTTTTGAGAAAATAACAGAGAGGGGCTTTTCTTCTCCATTTACTTCAGTAATGGTAAATCCAAAATTCAAGTATTCTTGAGAATATTTTGTGAAGGTCCCCTTGGACCTCACTTTGAGAACGAGAATAAATTGGAGCCATATAAGAGCCAGTAGCCATTTTTATAAATAACTTTCTTTATTTGGTTATATTTTCCATATAGAAGCATTGAATTGACCAAGACTTATTGGAATTGTACGAGGTACAACATTATTACATGTTTTGCGCAGACGTCCGATAGTTTGGCCAGACTCACGCAGACGCTCGCGAGAATGCCAGATGTGATGGATATGAGAGAGCGCAACATAAAGTAGACTATTTTTCAATTTCTACTATAAGTTAACTCTCTTATATATATCTTGTCCAAATTTTCAATCGTTGATAAAATACTTTCTATTCATTCATTCAAGTTCAAATACATTTTTTAAAACTTGTAGTGGGTGACACTTCATGCTAATACAGTTTTTTTAAAATTTTAATTCATTAATTAAATTAAAAAATGAATAAATAGTAATAAACAAAAATTATAGTCCAAAAGCATTTATAGAAAAGAAAAGTTTTCGTGCTGTCCCCTGTAACGCAATGGATAGCGCGCTGGGCTTCTAATCTGAAGGACGGTAGTTCGAATTCCATCCGAGATGGCCTAATTTTTGAGAATGTGTGTGATTTCTTCTTTACACACACACACACACACACGCACACGCACACACACACACCACAATTTTCTTACAATAATTAAATTTAATTAATGAATAAATAATAACGAAAAAAGAATAGTCCAATACCCCATATATAGAAAGGAAAAAATTGCAAGGAAAATAGCTTTTTTCTTTGTCGCTTAACATTGTGATTCTGTCATATGTATTACATATTTGTATTAATTGTAACTATTTAATAGAAAGTAACTAAAATAAGAGTTTTTCTTCGTTGGCCTAAGTAGGAATTGACTTAAAATTTATTTTTTATATTACTTGTTCTAATGACATTTGTACTTTTAGAAATGCATGATGGACGAAATAAATCTTTAATTAAATGTCATTTTGCAATCGGTCCCAATTTAAAAAAGGAGAAAGGAAAAATAACATAACATTATAATTATTACTTAAAAGTAATTTTCTTAAAATATATATTATTTAAAAGTAACGTATACAAAATTTAATACTCAAAGTGCATTATTATTGCATTCAATACATTATTATTGGGGGGCGATGAAAATTATGATTGAAAATTGGGTCGTCATTAGTGAAAGTTTGAGAAGCACTGTCTTACTTAATTCATTTATTTTGCTTAAAAGTAGTATACAAAATGTAATACTTATGCTATTAATTTGTATGGTTTATAATTAAGATCGCGTATAGTAGCTTTAGCGTCAAAATGCATTATTATTACATTCAGTACATTATTAATGTATAAGGGGGGCGCGATAAAAATTGTGATTGAAAAGGGGGGCACCAGTATTGAAAGTTTGAGAAGCACAGCCTTACGCCATTGAGTTTTCCCCGTTCAGATTTCCCCCCAACGTTGGATTTCCTTCGCTTCCTCCTTAGGCGCATTTGTTTAGAAAATAACGAATTGGAGGAAGCTTGTTTTTCCAGAAACGTGAGTTTAATATATTTGTTGTTATTTAATCATAATCAAATAATTGAAATAATAAGTCATAAATAATAATATATATATAATGATAATATATATAATATATAGTAAATAATTAATTAATCAAAATTCTCTTATTCTTTTTTTACTCTGTATTATTAGAAGTAAAAAGATAAAACTTTCTTTTAAGAATTCGTATATATATTTACATAATATACATAGATTTTTGTTGTCCCTCGGTATCTCCATCACCTTTAGCATTCAAAAGCCTGAAACTGATGCCATTTCAAAACTAAAAATGAAGTACTAATTCTCGTGAAGTACTTTTATTCGAATCTATCAGTTTGTCAAATGCTACCATCTGTTAGCAAAAGAAAACTTCTTTATAATGCAGTACAGGCGTTTGTAATTCTTGAAACAGTACAAAATCTAGATGGACGCTTGCAGCACGTCTGTAACTTCTTCAGATGAGCGCTCTCAGTGATTTTGTAGAAGCCAAAGGGTTAATGAAATAACATTTCTCAGCAGTCACTAATTCTAAAAAAGTAGGTTTTCTTAGCTCTGGATGAATATTTTAGAATTCCATGAAGATAAATGCTTAGAAAGAAAAGAATGCAATGCTGTAATAATCAAAAGTGGAAAAAGTTAATCAAGGCTAAAATTCTAAATTCAGAATTCTTCAATGATTTTGAGTGATTTCGTTAACATGAACCTAAAGAGAACAGAAAACTTAAGTCTAATATAAAATTTGTGTACGCTATCTAAGAAATAATAGCATTGAAAAGTTATTTAACACATTTGTGCTTTTTTTAAGGAATGCCTTAACTCGTATAAAAGAAGCAAAAATGTAAAAGGAACTAACAAAATCTGAAGGTTGAACACGTGATTTATTTAAGCAATCATATTTCTGACAATATTTGGAGTTAACAATCTTCGAAAGATTAAACGAATTCTCCTTTAAGCATAAGAATTTTTAAGATATGGGAAAATAAGTTTTCCAAAACAAAAATAAGATTTATGGTCCGATAAGACGATAAATTATGCGTTATTTATATGTTATTAAAAAAACAAACAGTAAACCATTGATTATATTTAAGTGTTTTACTGATGCTTCATTTTAATAGCATTCAAAGGATGCTTTTTCCATAAAAGTGACTAAACCCACCAGAAACAAAACATAATTGATGTACTGTAATTATTAAGTTTTATTCTGAGTTTATAAATTAGAAGATATTTAATATTTAGTCCTTTTTATGTTATTTATTAAAATTATTAGCTAAATAATTGAAATGATAGAAAGTTATTAAATTTATTAAATAATCCTCTATATAATTAGTTAAATACATTTCTATATATATATAAATACTGTAATGAGATTATTTTATTTATTTATTCTGAAAATACTTCATGCATTATATTACAGGTACCATAAAATATTTATTGAAAGAAAATTATTTAAATTAAGATTAAGGACGTTCTTCATAGTTTTCAAAGTATTTAACTTTCCAAAATTTTAATTTTTAGTATTTTATTATTTTTAAATGGTGCTGCGAATCGGTAATTTTACCATTGTGGATCTAGTATATTCCTCTCTAGTTGTTACCACTTTTTAGTGTATCACCTTATAGGTAGATATGAATTGCCACAATGTAATTTTAACGCCCAGATTCTCCCCATAGGAAGGTACCTGAGTTCTAGCGATGCGAAATTATACAAGGATTTTAATTTTGCCGAGAGCATTCAAGTCAAACATGCTCTCTATAGATCTTTTTGACGCAGCTTAACTATACGACATGGATGCTGTCGATTTCTTACACTGACTTGGGAAAGGATCAAACCCGTAAACTTGTACGTAGACAGCCAGCGCCTAACCAACTACACCACCCAGCATGTTTTTAATACAAATTTTGTCATTGTAATGCATTATTTTCATACTTTTTAATTAAAACTATTCCAAAAAAATTAATAAATGATATTATTTATTTCTTGAATGACTAAGATCCAAACACATTGAAAATGACCAAATTCGGTCAAGACAGATATTTTTGTTTTTATTTTATTGAATAGAACTTTTTCTTTATTTACATAGCATACTTTGTTTTGTTTCTACACTACCTACAATCAATTTTATAAAGTTGCTAAAACCGGTAGTGGGACTTCGATCTGCCAGAAGGGGTCATTTAAATTGTTTAATATCTATCATGGCTAATCTGATAGCTCAAAATATAATAAATATATTTCTATAAAACTTTTTGAACCTGATATTTATGCTATTTTCTAGAGAAAGTACTAAAATATTTCTTATTGTATGTGAACACTTTTTCAGTTAGGTCTTGTTATTTAAATAATAGTCTCATCAAGAATGCGACTTTTCTTATAATGATTACTCAATCAGCTCTAAAATTTTCAAATTTTAATAAAAAGTTAAAATTTTAGTTCATTCTCTAGATAAAATGCATCTAATTTGTTTTGGTAATACTTTTACTAATATAAGTTTATTACTTTTTTATCGAATTGCTTTGAAGTTTTATAAAAATATTGCTAAATTTTTCCTTATAATTGTGAGTTTTGTGAAATTTAGGCTATTTATTTTAAATATAAGTATTTATTGGTATTTAGTTCTAAAAAAGCATTTATAATGTTTAAATATGTTATTTTGTCAAAAGTTACTCCGAACGTGTTCGAATACCTTAAAAAGATAACTTAATTTTACGAAATTTCAGATATGCTGCAGATATTTTCTTATATACCTAAATGTAAATCAAAGACAAAGAAAGAAACACGTACTTTTGTTACCACAGCATTAAACAAAATTTTAAAACTAACATTGTTTCAACTGCTGGTTGATCCTATTTAACAATAGGTATTTTTCAAAGTAGTTTCGTTAACTTTGTTTTATCTTTCATTCTGAAAATATAACAGAAAAGCCACGAACTTTAAAATCTGTTGTACGTACTTGAGCATTTAGCCAATTGAATTCTCTTATCTTCAGGGTCTGTAAACGAGCGTTAAGCTGCTTACCGGATATGGCACCTGTATGGGAGTCTGCTAAGCTCCCTTTGCGAAAAGGATAGTTAAGCTTACTACCTTTCTTTTTCCTTCTGACTGTGAAGGCGTAAATATTAGAAAACTTACTTTTCTGTTGCACACGCTGAAGGTTTCTAAAAAGGGAAAGCTATAGATTTAGTTCACGAGTGAAACATTTGTTGTATTATTTACTCGTATGTCAAAATATAAGGGTAGAAGATATTTTCCCATTCGAAACGTAAGTATTATTCTTTGAATCTTAGTGATTTTCCAAGTTATCTATCCGAAATAAATTGAACAAAGATGAACTTTGTTATACGTGTTATTGTAAATAAGATTGATAAAAATTGAAATTAAAAAAAATTAAGAAAGCACAGTAAAACATGTATTTTACTCGATTCCCTTTAATTCTTTTTTAAAAGTTTTTAATTGAAGATTTACAATGTAAAAAAGACATCCGATTTTTATAGATAATAAAAGATAACAAATGCCAAATAAATACATTGCATGCTATATTAAGTAATTGAAATCTGATTTTTATATTCTTTTTTTTAGTATGTAGTTTTTGGTTTTATACACCATACTGATTTCATCTTTTCCGACGCAGAGGCTATTCTTTTTCTAATTTAATTTCTATTATAGATAAGATAAATGTATGGATATTAATATTATTTCAACTGATTTTAAAATGATTTCATTTGAGTTCAATACTATTTCATTTGAATTTACTAATATTTCATTTGAAGTTACTATTATTTCCTTTAAACTTTTGTTATTATTTCAATTTAATTTAACTCTATTTCAATTGAACTTAATATTATTTGAATTGAATACAATTGTGTGTGGATACTTATTTTAATGATTTTTTATTGATGATTTATCTATCTATAATATTAACAATTTTCAATTACCTTACATTTAGTGTTTTTATTGCTCACATTTTTGACGATACTTTTAAAATATTATTCAGAAAAGTTTTTGACTTCTAAGTACATTTTGTGTACGCTTTTAACTTTTTCTGTTATTTTTAAAGAATCAAAAACTGTCTTGCACAAAAATACATTGAATAAAAATTACAGAATAGATGATATACTTTAGTTTTTCGTGAAAAAAAAAGATTAATGTAATGGTAATATTTGGAGTTTTAATTGAAATTATATAATTAATTGTTTTTTAAAAGTTTAAGAATATTTCTAAATGTGTGTTAAAATATTGTAAGATAAAACAACATTAAAAAGATGATAATTTTCTTAAGTCATTATCATGCCGTTTAAAGAATTCATGTCATTCATATATTTTGATAAATTATTTACTGTTTTATAAGAAAACATGCATTGAAAGAACACTAGAATCACTCATCAATAAATAAGTTCTACTGTTAGAGTAAATAAGCTCCTTGTTTCAATATTTGACGAAATTAGAATAATATATTGCCCTCTGGATAATTTTTCATTATGGAATTACATGAAGACTCATTACCATTTGCAAGAAAACAAATTAGTTTTAAGATACAACAATGTTCTATTTGGCTCTGCGTGTTCTAGATTGGTTATACGAGTCTCTAATATCAATAACGAATAATAAATCATCGATGAAAAACTTAAATGCAAGTTATTTTATAATAAATATTAATTTAATTTTCGAGATAATTAAAATTTTTAACTTTTAATTGTTTGATAGAGCATAGATTTGCTATGGGATGTAAGCTATCTTTTGAAATTAATCAAAGTAAAATGCTTTTCGATATTCAATTAAGGAAATTGTAATTAACGTGGAATTTTTTTATATAAAATATCTGTATGAAACAAATATAAATTAGAGGCATACCTTTTCAAAAAGAGAGTTTTACTAATAAACAATAGTTGGGACTATTACAGTTCTAAGTTTACAATGTAAAATCGCTTAATTTCGAGCATTGATGGATGGTGAATATATGTTGGTAACTAATTATCCACATTTTTATTATTATTAAAATTTAAGATATATATATATATATATATATATATATATATATATATATATATATATATATATATATATACATAACACTTATTACTTTTAAAAACCTATAGAAATCTTGAATATACTGAACAACCGACACTCAATCGAAATGAGACCCGAATACGAAAACGTGATATTACTATTCTATATTTTACGAAAAAAAGACTACAATCATTCAAAATTTATTAGAATTAAGAGGAAGTAATTACGCACATCAGATATGAATTTACAAAGAAGAATGCAATATTGATTAAAACATTCTTAGATATATTTTTAGAATTTCCTGATTAAATATCTAATCCATTTAGGCATATAGTCTGATTTTTCAAATTAGATAACTGAGCGTCGTATATTGAGAATTTTGTCACTTTCAAAGTTGTAGAAATATGGAGTTTCAAAAATAACCTGGGATAATATATTCCATTTTTCTTACGTTAATTCGGAAATATATTGAAACTATATATATAAATTAAATATACCTGAAATCTAACTTTTGAATCTTAAAAGAATTTCCACTTCAGATTGCATATAGGGAACATTGAATATAATCTGATGAAAATAATGTTTTTCTCATGATTGTGTATTTCTATTATAAAATATTAACAATATAGTCCAGTGCTTCACAAACTTTCAATATACGTGACCCACTATTCAATTATCATTTTTATCGCGCCCCCTCCATATAATAGCAATGTATTGAATACTATACTTTGACACTAAATCTACAATGTGACTTTAACCTCTTATGCACCACTGACGTATATAAACGTCTCGCTCAGTCAAATCATCAATTTTCTGGACGTATATATACGTCTTTCCGAAGCAAAATCTTTTCTATGCAGTGCTTCCTATAAAATTACTCCAAAGGCTTTGGAATTGAATAAAAGGATCTTGATAGTGTTTGCGAAGGATTTGCTTATTTCAGAGGATATTTGCTTATTTATTCCTTTTTTCTCCTCCCCTCCCTCAAAAAATATCAAAATACGCACGTCTGCATGGAAAATGGTGACATTGAGGAGTGAATCGCGTAACTCTTAATGGGCAGTTAAGGAATTATTTATAAACCGTACAAATCATCAATATAAGTGTTAGTACAAGCCCATGGGGTCACTGATAATTATCAAACTTGTTCTTAATTTAGTATTGTTAAATTAATAATAAGAAACATTGTACAATACTTATACATTTATAAGTGTATTATATCAGTGTAAATGTGTATTTTATATTTTATTATATCGGAAAGTACTTTGATTGTTTTCTTTCAGTAAAATACTAATTTTTTAAATAATCTTTTGTTTTCGACTTTACAATATGCTCGCGCCCCCTCGTAGAGTTATCATGCCCCCCCAAGGAGGGCACGCCCCACAGTTTGAGAAACGCCGATCTAGTCTGAAAGTCGTGCGTACATTTTTAAGAAGTTAAATAACTGAATTAATGTCTTATAAATGTAAGCTTCGTTTTGTTCTTTTTCAATATGACGTACTTTTTGATTCAGTTACATTACAAAATCTTGTATAAATAAAGAAGAGAGAGGAATCTTGACTTACACACACTTTCACATTTATGGAATATCTACAGTAAAATTTGTAACTATATATGTTTGAAAACTATTCTTAAGTGTTGTACGCGTTATATTTTTGAGTGAACATGCATTTTCAAATATAATTTAAATTAAAAAAATATTTTATAATTTCTGACTGAACTCAGCAATTGTTGTGAGATCTTTGAATTTTATTTTCATAGTTCTTAGTCGAGGAAAATTATTAAATTTGTTTTTAAATCTAAAGTATTTTATATTGATGGAATCTCCAGATCATTAAATATTACTCAAAGTTTCTTAATTATAGTTTCAAGGATTATTTCACTTGATGAGGCTCCTTGAATTTAATAGAATGTCTGAAAACTTGATTTTTCATTTGTACATAGTATGCATAATGAGACCTGAGAGTTTTCAACATGTAGCACGTTACAGAAAACAAACACTTAATTTTTATGAGATTCTCAACATCATTTGGATTCAGAGTTTATATAGTTTAATTGAACTTTCTTATGATCATACTGAGATCATTTTCACTTCCCTGAAATGAATCTGCATCTTTACTTTCTTTCTTCCTCATCAAAGAATGCTCGAAGAATATAGGAATAGCTTCCGGTTTTACAAATATGAACCCATAATTTTAAAATGAAGTTGAGGAATATGTTGGCAAACTACGCGAAATAAAATAGCAACTCAGTATAATGCTCAGCAAACATAATAATAATTTGAAACTCCAACATGTGATGAAATAAAGGCGTTTTAAAGAAAGGATGAGTTTTCTAAAATTTTGGAATGAAGCAAAGCACAACATAAAATTAATAAAATAAGTGAAATATATTCTTAATAACTGAATAAACGTGCTTCATTGCAAAAGGATAAGGAAATGCCGACTTATAGACTGTTTGGTGTCACTTCATGAAAATCAAAAAGAACATGTAATGTAAAAAAAAGTCAATTCCTACTTTGAATGGATGAATGGTAAGTGTTTTATTAACGATTGAAAATTTGAACAAGATATATATATTTTAGCTGTCCAAATGATGGGGATAGTGTGCTTTACTTAAAGGTAAAAATGTTTACTTTAAATTGTAATTTCTCAAAGGTATGCATCAATACACCCAAAAGGAACATTTTAAAAATTCTACTCATTTTATGGCTTCGAGGTTATGCACACACACTAATACTATATAAATGAATAGTTTAATGAAAGATATTGTGTTTGTGTGAAGAAGGTACTCAAAAAAAAACCAAAAAAACTACGAGTTAAAGTATACACGAATTCTTATTATTTGGAAGTTTTTCCCATGGTATTCCAATATGTACTTTTAGAAAAAAACCTACTCAATGTTTTTGAAAACACTCTTAATAATGCAATAATAGTCATATAATAAATGATCTTAAAAACTGGTGATTGTATGGCTCTAGAGTAATTTTTTTAAATATAACTCATAAACTTGGTGTTTTTTAACATTATGAAGATAGGGAAAGGGGTGTGAGTAGTGACACTCTAAAGAAATCCAGTATAAGAAGCCACACATTTGATGTAATATTTGAGCAAGTCAATATAGTATTAAGTATCACTGAAAGTAATATAATAGTTTCACCTTAAACTATTTATAACATTTGAAAAATATACAAGCAAACTTAGAAAACCATTATTTTCTCAGACATAAATTCTTCATACATGTAACAATGAATACAGTATAGATCGAAAATTCTTAGCTGAAAGAAAATCGTGAAGATTAATGTTATAAATGGGCATCAATGTTAATAAATTACACGTACTGCCCTTATTCAAACTGATGGAAACATAGTGACGAGGAAGCAGCAAAAAGAAAAGGACATTTTAAAAGGCTTGATAGCGTTATAGAAATAATTAGTTGCTGCGATGCTCCTGTTAGCAATGTTTATGAATAAGTTAAGTTTAATTTCTTAATGAATAATGATTGATAATGTTTATTATCATGGTGTCAACAATTTGACAAAGAAATATTACAAGGCACAAGCTTTGATATATCGGGAATATTGACAACTTTGCATTGTTATTTATTGACTTTTCTGATATAGTATCTCGACTTGTAATATGCATACCTCTTTTTTAAATGCGTACATGTTACTGGATTACTCTTTGCAATAAAATATATTTCAATTTGTGAAAAAACATTTTTTTTTCTCAAAATATGTTGTTGACTTACTCTATGCATATAAAATATATTGTTTAGAATATGTTTTTTGTTAGCACAACATCTATGCCTCGTTAATTTTGTAAATCATTGTATTTATTTTTGAGAAACTTCTTTATGGATTTATTTAACTATCTTACATTTTATTCTATTTTTTGACTTTTGTGTTCCTTTTATATTTTCTTTTATGAAATGTACTTGTTCTTTAAATTTATTAACGTTTTATGAGCTTCTAACAACGTATCGAAATATACTTCTTGTCACCTTCACTCCCTTAATCGTTCCTATTACATTTTTTTGTGACTTGTTTCATAAGACCCCAATCAGCTAATTTGAGCCTTATTATTACTTTAATAATTATTATATAGTACATATTATTACCAAAAAGCAAACTAAGATGTTCTCCAGATAAGATAAGAAATGTGGGCTGTGGTGTAAAAACAAATAATAATGATATTTTTTTTTATTATTTCTATATATCCATATATTTGCAAACTAGTAAATGCAAATATTTAAGCTTTGACTTAAATTGGCTATCATAATTTAAGAAAAAAAATACAAAAAGTTACACGTATAATTTAATCCAATTCATATACACATTATACAACACATAAGTTGGTACAAAATAGCATAAAAAGAAATCACTAGCAAATTATGATATCAAACAAATCAGCATGTGTATTCAATAAACAAATCAGATGTGTCAATCTGGTATACGAAAAGTACCTTTAATATGGGGTTATGAAGGTGTCAAGAAGCAATACAGCACATGCATAAATTTTTTAGGACCCATTCTACGTATAGTTAAATGTTTAGAAAAGGAATTTCTTATGGTAGCACTAAGTTTAAGGTCTTTAAAAATTAACATAGCCATAAAAATATTAATTCCTCTCTCATCCTCGTTAGCATGATCATTATCTAAAGTTTTTACTATAAACAACTCCCCGATGTATATTCCTAAAACTTTTCCTATTTGATAGAAAGACATAACAATTCGTGATTCTAATTCTTGTGAAGTAAGAAATTGAATCGTTTTTGGTGTTATTTTAAAATAGTTCAAAACATATTTAAGTTACATTATTAATTTTAATTATCACTCCAAGCATCCTATTGAAATGTAAACTTCATTTGACTCTATCGCTATTATCTCTTCGAAATTACATTACAAAATCTCTTACTTTTGAAGATGAGATTTGAAACCATAGAAACCTTTATGGTTGTGTCTGCGAAACTTCTTTTCTTTCCGTTGCTTTTTTTATTTAACATTAAAATTTTCACTAACCAAATTTTTATAAAACAGGTTACTATTAAATTAATTCTTCTGTAACATTTACCTGATAATTCTCTTTCATTGTAAATAAAATTTAAAAGTACACATCAGCAATAGAAATATAAGCTAATTTATAACATTATAAATACTGTCTTTAAATGTAAATCGCTTGCATAATATCAAGCTTATAATAGTAATAAAAAAGTAAGCTCGGCATCTTATTACGGCCGCGGTAGCCGAGTGGTATAGGTATCGGATCGTGGCTTGCTTTGTCACGAGTTCAAGCCCAGTACCACTAAAGACCCGCCGTGTAGGGCAGCGATGCACGTTAAATCTGTCGAAAGCTGAAACGTCCTCCCGTTGGTGTGGTAGTTAGGAGAGGAGATGCCAGCTCAGGTGTCGTCCACGTCACTTGACCATGGTTCAAAATTACGTGGTCCGTCGCCAAAATCCCTCGTGTAGCTGAGCAGTGCGATGTTAATATTCAATCAATCAATCAATCAATCTGCATCTTTTTTTTTTATCATTATGGAAACATTATTCAAGCAAAACTTCACTGTATAATTATGAAATGGATATTATGTTTTAGGAAAGCCGAGTCCATACCTGTCCTGGTGGAGATGTCAAGAACCATTGAAAGGAGGGTCTCCGGTCTCGTCCCACGGGCAAGTGAGGAGCGACTATATATTTATTCCACGCCGACCAGATCTCCGTACAACTCTGACCTGCAAATCTGTCAACAATAACATAACAGCACCCATTACAGTTTCAGTTCAGATTGATTTGTACCGTGAGTATATATTAATTACTGTATACTTTATGTGTATGAACCTACTAATATCTGAAGCTTAGTTTCTAGAAATTGTAGAAGTTGAAGGACGAAAAAATATAATTAATAATGCTATTATATTAATTCATTTCTTTTATCTTGAATATTTTTTTCATTTAATTAGTGTTCAGTGAATGATCTCTATAAATTTTTTTTTTCAATTTTACTTTGTAAACTTCAGTACGTTTGCTTGGAATTTATTTTAAAATTGTGCGTAAATGAACAGAATTTTATGTATGAATATAAGTTTTTGACAAATGTACTAAATTAACAACAAACCCGAATATAACAGTAAAATATGTTTCAAATTATATAATACTTGTAGCTTTTGAAGAGCATGGTAAATATGTAAAATATTATGTAACGCCAACGAATTCATAATAATGAGTTCGAATAGAAATCATATGAAATCAGAACATTTTCATCTCTCCATGCCGATCAAAAATGAATTTAATACATCATAAAAATATAATGAAATATAATTACTTCATATAATATTTGTCATAAATATTACCGTAAAATCCGGTTTATAACACGCACGTATTCTTTTACGCTGCAATTTTTATTTTTTAGGTATATTTGCCGTATAACGCACATCCTCTTTTTCATGAAGAAACCTGAAACGAACGTGCGCAATTTTCTTATGCTATGAAACCATTTTTTCGAGGTACTACTTCAAGCTTTTGAAAAATAGTACATTTCTAGAACTACGGCCCCTAAATTTCATAAGGGATGTCATTTCTTTTAAGTAAACAATATTTCTTAAGACGGGGAAATCTAATTTTTTTCTACGTTCATCTTGTTTTATTTTTAAAGCTCTCATTTTTATACCCGGAGTATAACGCACGCCTATAAATTTCGATTTTATTTATTGTGTTCAAAGTACGCGTTATATATATACCGGATTTTATGGTACTTAAAAATGTATTTTTTTATAAATATAATCATTTTATAAAAATAGGCTATTGTTAAGATCTTTTCAAATGTATTAAGATATATGCTTATGAGTTTCATGCATTTAGTGGCTTAAAATCACCAATGCAGAAAGAATTAATAGTTAAGAATGTACAAGAAAGGTATTTATTGGAAACAATACATATGCTACTTAAATTAAAACGCTTTGTCTATTATCCAATAGCATATATATATATATATATATATATATATATATATATATATATATATATTGAAACAAAATTTCAATGTTGTTTAGATCATGAATACCCTATTAATTTTTTAAGAACTTATATTCATCACAAATACATTAACCATCTTGCTACTTCTAATTCCAAAACCACCACACAACAATAGGATTTCAAAGTCAGCATGTTAGTGGTATTGCTGTGAAGATTATATCATAACACTCATATCACAGTTTACATCTTTTCCACACACATCTCGAACATCTTATGCATTGTTGTCAACCGACCAAATTAGAGCCTAGCAAATTTACATTTTTGACAATCAACCAATACAAAGTCTACCATATTTGACTGTCATCTCTTTTGATATCTGTCTTTGCTGGCTGGTTTAAAAGTTAGTTCAAAAGATGCGTTTATGTATATTTGAATTTTTTAACTCGGTGAATAATTGATTTCCATTAATTTCAAGACGCTTGATTCTCTCGGAAAAAGCTCTGTGAGTAAAGAAATTTTGTTAAATTATTTTTTGAAAAATACTTTTCTTACGTAATTGTTTTATATATAAGATTTTTCTACTTTTCTTACGTAATTGTTTTGGGATTTTTCTGCATTAAGAGTTTGGGAGAGTTTGTTACAGAGTAGTAGTCAGTGGTTTTATCATACTATCTGTGAGTTTTTATATACTTTGAATTTTTGTTTATTTTATTTTATTTTTCCTACCGAGTTGCAAAGGGGAAGGTTGGCGCCTTAAAACTAGTTTAACCCCACTTATTCGGTCCTAAGTCCGAAATTGCTTTCTGACTATCTAGGTTCTTTTTTGTAGTTCTTTTTATATTTTTCTATAAAATCGATCGTCATGTTTAGCTTTTATATTTTTATTGCGTTATTTCTTGTTATGTTCATTATCTATTATTTCTTGTTTTTGATTTATAATACAAATTTCTTTCATATATATATTACGTTTTTATCTAACAGCAACAAAACATTGCAATATAAAATTTTAGAAAAGCAATAATTCCTAATATTTTTTTCGGATTATTTAAAAGTAATGAAAATCACTTCTAAGAAATTTATTGCTGAATTTTTTAGTACAAACAGTATTGGTTCTGTTATATTAATATGATTTTAGAAAATGAGACAACTCTACTTGTTCATATTTATTCAAGGTGTATCTCTCCTTAATGCATTACATATTTATTCAACTCATTGTTAGAGATGTGAAGGATTAAAATACAACGAGTCATCTGGTAGGACATTATCGAATTCCGCCGCAATGACGGACATCCAATTCAGGTACTTTAATGATATTTCAATAATTTCTAATCTACATCGACTTTGTTTTAAATTCAAATATAGTCAGTTCATTGAAATTAATAATCCAGTCTGTTGTTAAGAGATGAGAGAATGTAATGATTTTCAAAATATTCATTATACTTCAAATATTATTACTCAGTTCTATTCCAATAATTTTAGAAAATACTAAAGACAAATATGGTATAGTTAAAACTTTTGTACGGAACTCGGTAACAATCACTAGAATCAGTTCATTCAGAATAACATGAGAATGCAATGAAATGAAAACGAATAATTAGAGTATAATAAGAGTAAAAAAGGTATAAGTTAATAAATGCAAGAAGTAATGAGAATGCAAATGTTCAACATGAATTTGCCATTGAAATATATGAAAATGATATTTCTATAATAAAAAAGACAGTTTTAAATTTTTTAAAGAATGCTTAAAATCTAATAATACAAATATCGTTATGTTCCATTTCCTTTCATCGAAATTTAAAGATAATATAACAAAATTACATTCTTTGAAATGAATTCAAAAAGTAAATGCTGTAATAATAATTTTGCTGGAAATTAACTTATTTTCATGAACTTCTTGAATTTGCCTGAAGGTAATTTGATATTGCATAAAAAATCCATGTAGAATATTACACGCTATGACTATATTGTAAATATATGCATAGCGCATAAAACAAAGAAAAAATACGATAAATAAAATGATATATTCATAATAAATGCCAGAGGTCTTCATTCTGAGTTTCGCTGAGCCCTAGGCTTCACTAGAACTTTGACGGAGGTTCCGCATGTGATCACTATTTGTTTAATTAAAGCTTCAAAAGTTTAGTAAAATTTTAATTTTTATTAAATATAAAAAAACTTTAGGATGATTACTGACAACTGAAAGCCTCTCAACAAGATTAATCCCATAAGTGGTTTAAAAATCCGATTTTATATTTCTGTAAAAATCAGGATTTATATCGTTAGTAAAATATAAACAACTGACTAAACTATCAACATATTATTAAAACTCATATACGAACGAGAATATCTTGATTTTTGGTTGAACATTTACGTGAAATATCCTCAAATTTTTTCTTAAATCTTTATGTCCTTCATTGCAGTACATTTGTGTGAAAAGTCATTTTTAACATGTGTCGGAATAAAGACGAAATAAAATAAATTGGATGCTGAACATTAAACGCGTTTACAAATAAACATAAAATTCGACTTTGTAATTATTAATATTACATAAGAATTTTATAACAAATACAATATTTTCCTCTTATAATGTTCACATAAAGTACTGATTATATGTTGATCTTTTTTAAGTATTATGTTAAGGCACATATTTTATGAGTGAAATGGAGTTCTAAGAAAATACTTTAGAAATATAAGGGCTCCGTGCGTCAAACAAAGTTTAAAGATCACTAATATATGCTATAAATATATTTACACAACATAAATCCACATAATATATTAATATTTATATTATTTTTATTTATAAAAAAATTCTTGACAAGCTTACAGGAAATGAATAGGAACCTGAATAAACCCTTGAAGGTTGTTTTGTGGCTAGAATGATTATCATCTTTGGGGATAAATCAAGTTATATTTTTTTGGTAGATTTTCCGGTTGATTTTTTTCACTGCAAAGGCTATATAATCATTTTCTGTTATGGGTTTTATTGCTATAATTTCCAATAGTTATATTATTACTTATCGACCTGGAAAATACCATTTGTATCAATCACAAAGTGACAACAGTTTGTCGAATATTGTAACCTTCATTTCTCACACTTCTAATGTGTGTGAGAGTGCATTTCCTGAAGCATGGAAAACAACATTGGGAGTCAAAGCAGTGCCTCTCAAACTTTCAATACTTGCGACCAAAGTTTCAATCATAATTTTCATCGCGTCTCCTTCATACAATAACAATGTGTTGATTTCAAAAGTAACGTACTAAAAGCTACATGCTAAAGCTACAATATGACTTTAATTATAAAACGTACAAATTATTAAGATATGTATTAAGTTTTGAGTATAATTTTGTATATGAGTCACACTCTAGTAATTATTTATCTTGTTCCTAACTTATTATTGAGAAATTAATTATCAAATACATTATGCAGTACAGATGCATCTATAAGTATATTACATCAATGTAAACGTTTATTTTACTTTATAATTATGTTGGAATGTATTTTGTTTTGCTTCTTTTCAGTAACTTTGCAATTTTTTTAAAATCTTTTATTTTTGATTGTTTGATATGCTTGCCCTTTGATATCCCCCCCTTTGCAAGGATATCACGCCCCCAAAGAGGAGCGTGCCCCACAATTTGAGAAACGCTGAGTCAAGGAGAAAAAATCAAGTGAATCATTTTTTCTACCCAATAACGTACAATTAAAAATAATTCTGATATTTCTTCTATTAGCATCATATTCATTCAATTCAAGCCAACTGTCTGGTAAACAGTAAAATTTCAATGACTGATATTAGAAGAACTCTGGCGACTATATTAATTTCTTGTTGCGGAACCCCTTACCTATATTCTATGAGCGTATATCTTTATAAACTTCTGTTTGTAAAAAATGCAACAACATGAAGGAATCATCGAAACTAAATGAAATTTAATGCAAAAAAAAAATTGTATTAGTACAAATAAATGACGAAATTTTCAAAGAAAAAAAACAGTATTATGTGTCCAAAATCAGTATTTGGTGTAGCCACCACGCGCTGCAATAAGTGCTGCTATACGATGTGGCATGGAGTCAAACAGATTTGGAATGTCTGCTTGTGAAAGAGAATTCCATATTACTTCTACGCGCAGCAAAAGTTAGTCTTTTGAAGCTGTAGGACGCGAATTACGAGCGAGACCCTGAGCAACCAAATCCCACACGTGCTCAATAGGTGACATATACGGTGAATAAGCAGGTCAAGGAAAAAGTTGCATGTGTTGGGCTGAACAGAAATCTTGAACAGTCTTTGCAACATGTGGGAGTGCATTAACCTGCTAAAAGCTAGCTCCAGGGACACCTTAAAGGAAGGGAACGACTTCGGGCTGTAGCACTTCCCGGACGTACCTGTTGCTATTAAGATTACCCTCAATTCGTAGTAAATCGGATTGTCCATGATTCGAAATCGCACCGCAAACCATAACTCCGGGTGTTAGGTCACTATGTCGTTCGATAATGCACTCTGAAAGGCAACATTTCCCGGCATAGCGTCTAACACGAATACGGCCATCATGGTCCCTCAAAAATTGAAGCATGATTCATCTGAAAAGACAACTTGGTGCCAATCTGCTTGCAAGGCTCTGTGCCCATGAGCCCATTGCAGACGCAGCCGTCGATGGTTTGCCGTGAGGAATATCCTATATACAGGCACCCTTGCACGCAATCTATGGTGCAGCAGATGTCGACAAATCGAAGAAGCCGACATTAGTAAACCTGTAGCAGTAGACCAGCGTGCTGCCAACTGCCTGGAAGAAGCTGTACAGTCATTCACCGCCATGAGTAGAAGGGGTCGATCTTTGTGCGCTAACGTCACCTTCCGTCGTCCACTGCCAGTTTTTCGAGCTGTTCGGTGCTCATCGGTCCACTGCTTCCAAACTCGCATCACTGTAGAACTGTTCCGTTGCACGCGAGCTCCTGTTACATGATAGGAAAATCCTCCTTCTCGAAGGTCGATAATCATCTCTCGTTTAAACTTCGTAAGCTGTTGGAATTTCTCCTTATTTCGTCACGGAAGCATACTTAGGTCTCACTAAGCGTTCGCCACTAACAAATAATCATTAACTATTTTCAACGTCCCGCTAAAGCCCTCTATTTATACGCTTTCAGTATCAGTTCAGAGGACGCTGCGCACGCCACGCATACGTGGTGTCTCTGAAACTTTACTATTTTACGTAACATCCTATAATTGATATTTGCTGCAAAGTTCATTTTATTCTGATGATTACTTCATGGTGTTGCCTTTTTACAAACAGCAGTATATATAAAAATCTTCTGTGCGTGTGTTTATCACTAAACTCCTCCTAAAGGGCTGGACCGATTTCGATGAAATTTTTTGTGTGGGTTCAAGTAAATTCGAGAATAGTTTAGATTCACAACTTGATCCGATATCACAATTAGTTAAAAAGATATTAATTAAAAACATTCAAAAAATACAACTCAACCTTCACCTGCATTGTTGTAACAAAGCTATTGTTATAAACAAGTAATATTAAAAAAAATTTAATCAATTCCTACTTAGATCAACCAAGAAAAAAATTATTTTAGCTACTTTTTATTCAATAGTTGCAATTAATATAAATATGTATGTACATACGACAGAATCACAACATTAAGTGGTAATTAATTTTTATTAATTATCATTAAAGTATCGTTTTGCCATCCAAAACAATCGTGTCTATAAAATTTCCTTTCAACTGAATGCTTTAACACGTGAGAAAAAAATCTTTTCAAATTTTGACATAAATCAACAAAAGATTCATTAAGTCGCCAACGAGGCTGTGTTTGTAATTTTTAAAATAATTAGTTTTAATCAATTATTTTTTATTAATTATAATTAAATTTTGTATTGTCATCCAAAATAATCATGTGCATTACATTTCAGCTGAATTAAGCGCTTTAAAATGTATTTTATTAACAATTGAAAATTCCACCAAGATAAATAAATAAATAACCAAACAAACAAACAAACAAATAAAATATGTATAGATATCGTGAGGTAATAGAGGAATTGAAAAAGTCGTAAATTGTCGTCGAAAATTGATTTTCAGCCAAACTGGCCAAACCCGGTCTTTATTGATACGAAAATGCAGACGATTCACGTTTTTCAGCGTTTTTACTTAATATCTTTTCAAATAATCTTTATATATGTAATTCTTCTGTGTGTGTATGAAACTGAACTCCTCTTAAACGGCTGGACCAATTTTGATGAAAGTCTGTCTGCTCCAGTGGAGTCAAGAATGGTTTAGATTTATAATTTGGTTTAGAAATGTTTATTTAATTAATTTTTTATTTACAAATTGTTGATCTTGGAATGTTTTACATTGGAACCGGCAGATTGCGTTACGATCGCAGTATTGAATATTCAAAAATCTTTTATTTTGAATTTAAGATGTGTGTACAGGACAACGTCTGTCGGGTCCTCTAGAATTTATATATATTTGTACAATAGAAAATTTCCTATTGAATTTTTATTTAAAGTTGTCAAATATTTTTAACAGTGAATATTTTTGTTCTTAAAAATTCTATTTCAAACTTTTATTCCCAAGATAAGTTATTCTTTCGAATCATTAAAATTTATAATAACTCTATTAAAAAATAAAGAAATGCTCAAAATTTGTATTCATTATTATACTAAAGAAAATTTAAATAACCCAAGACAAACTTTTTTCTTCTACCCATAGTTTGATTATGTTATATGGTTAAAGATACACAAGAAGGCGCGTCTTTTATCTTTCGTCACGTTTACATTGTAATTCAGATCCAATTTCCTAAACTGCTTCCGTTCATTCCGAGACCGACTTCCAGTCTATAAATCCAAACTATCCCATTCTTATCAAGTAAAAGAAACGTGTACTATGTAAGATATCACTCTGGGGAAAAATTTATTTTCTTAGATGCTGGAGAATACATTTTTTTTATTTCATACGGGAGGGACTGTGTATCACTTTCAGAAACAGAAGGGATAAATTCCATTCAGGTATAAACAAAACTACTCATACGACTTCCCACTCGCTATATTTGCTATTAGGGAGTATCCAACCAAGATATTTCTTTCTAGGTTGCATTTGAGGTATATTACGTGCGATTCAACGAGCCCTCACCAAACGACACGGTAATGGGAGTGTTATTCTTTTTTTTCTTTCGAAGCAGGGTGGAAGTAAAATAAATGGTTCAGTTAACACAAGGGGAATAGAAAAAGAAATAAAAAGAATGATAGAAAAATCTGTGTTTTCTTCACATAAAAACTCTTCATTTCGTGAGATCTAAAATTGTGTGTGTTTTGCATCAATGGTGGGTAATGGGAATAATAGAATTGCTGGAATTTGTTAAATTATGCAGTGGGAATTTAAATTCGAGTATTGCTAATTTAAAACAGGAAAAAATAGTTTAACTTTTTACATTGACTATATTATATTATAAAAATATATGTAAAATTATTAAGATAAAGAAATAATTATATTTAACATGTAAAAGTAATAAATTGTTTCATTTACGTTTTAAAAACCGATTTACAGCAAAATTGCTATTACCGTATATTCTGGTGTATGACACACACAAATGTTTTTCGCAGGGTATGAAAATGGCAACTTTTAAATAAAAAAAATATGAACATTAAAAAATTACATTGACACTTATATGTTAATATTCTTTTTTTCAATTCCTACTATTAGCTCACACTCTCTATAAATTTATCTTGGTTGAATTTTTAACCATTAATAAAATATATTTTAAAGATATCAATTGAGCTGAAATTTTATATACATGATTGTTTTGGATGACAATACAGTAATTTAATAATAATTAATACAAATTATTTTATTAAAACTAATTTTTCAAAGAATTACAAATACAGCCACGTTGGCATCATTTTTAGCGACTTAGCGACCATTTTAACGACTTGTGTCAAAAACTATTGTTTTGGGTAAAAATACGATAGTTTAATTACAATTAATTAAAATTAATTGATTGAAACTAATTATTTAAACAATAATAGATTCAGCCACGTTGGTTTCATTTTTAGCGACTGGGGTCAAAACTTTAAAAGATTTTTTTCTCACATTTTAAAGCATTCAGTTGAGCTGAAACTTTATATGCATGCTTGTTTTGGATGACAATACGATAATTTAATGATAATTAATAAAAATTAATTAGCACTTAAGAAGTGCTAGAAATCTAAAAGCTTATTTTTTTGACAATTTGAGATTTTTACATTGTCATATTGTATAAGTTTTAACCTTTCTAAAAATACTTTACTTTAACCTCTAGGGTTATTAGAAGCCCTTAAAACCTGTTTTTAAATAATCGTTGAAGCTGGGCCATGTCCGTTTGAATGGCTAAAAATATAAACAAAGTATTTCGTTTTTGCTTAAAAGTTGAACGTCTGATATAAACCAAAACATTTATATTTTATTGTAAATTGAGCCTTTTATTTTTTTATTTCCTTGCCCATTAGAATTCTCAACGTATACATTAAAATCTATTTTTCTCAAAATGTAAATTTTGATGTTCGATGTACCTTTTCTGAGAAATTACTGTTTATAGGTATGTAATTTTTTTGATATGTTTATAATGAAGGCTAATGTATACTGAAATGAGCTTTTGTAAAAAAAACTCAATTTGTTTTTTTTTTTTACAAATTTTTTTATGTGAAAAATGGTTCAGTGGGTTTTATGCTTGATAAAATAATTTATAAATTATGAAATAATTCATAATTTACTAAAGGCTCATTTTAGCATAATGAGAAAGGTGTACTATAATTGTATGAAATTTTTTTAAAATGTACATATAACAGATTTTGAAAAAAAGTACATCGAAAACAGCCAATTTAACATTGTCAATATAGAGGTTTCCTATTTCCCTTAATGTTGTGATTCTGTCATATGTATATACATATTTATATTAACTCTTTATGTACCACATTATGATGTACTGTAGTGTTTTTCTTGGAATAATTTTTTTGGATCACTATATTAAACATTAAAAGATGTACATAAACAAAATGCTCAACTTTGGAAAATTTAATCCGTTAAATCTAATTAATTAATTTATTCAACTGTAAAATTAACTTTTTTTTGTTCACTTAAAATAAATAGTCAAATCGTTTTATAAGGCCTTCATTAACATACGAAAAAAAATAAGACACTTAATTTTTGACATTAACTGTTTTTTCGGGACAAAAATGATAATCTTCGCAATCCACTGAAAATGCCATTTCTACTATAAAACTATTCGCCTTCCCCGTTAAAATACTCATCATAGAACCCGTGCTGCCATATATGTTGGAAGAGTGGATTTCAAAGAATATTCTGCTAAGTATCGTCAGAATATTCGTAAAAATGGTTATTCTATGTAATTTTAAAGTGAGTGGTATTTATAAGTACCGTTGGTACATAAAGCGTTATTTGTAACTATTTAATAAAAAGTAGCTAAAATAAAATTTTTCTTTGTTGATCTAAGTAGGAATTGACTTATTTCTTTTATATTACTTGTTTTTACAGGAAATGGCATACCTTATGAATTTTCATTATTGGATAAAATGTAAAGTTCGTCATATTTGTCCTTCATTATATTTTCATGCCGAACATCGAATTTTATTTATTCATCATAACAGTCATTCTGATTCATAAATAAAGAATCATTTTCCATTCCATCTGAATATTAGATAAATTTCCTTTTTTTTAAAAAAAAAGAAAAAGAAAAAAAAAGAAACCCCTGATGTTTGAATAACGTCAGGCATACTTTCTCTTCACGATTTTGTTTCTTTCTCTGTACATGCTTTGCACTTTCACACTAATTCTAGATTTACATTTCTAAGCCTTATTTTCAAGATCTTTTTCATACACACGTCATCTAACATCCACAAACTTTCTAAAACCTAAGTTTTTACTATTTAGATGTTTGAATCTAAAAGTATACCATTGTTCAAAAGCCTGGGTATAAACTACAGCAAAAGTGATAGTACACGTTACATATACATTTCAGGTTTCTTTGTAAAAAAGAGGTTATACTGTGAATACAATCTAAAACTTAAAAAAAAATGAAAATATTGGAACGCATAATACGCTGGAATATACGGTATTTAAACGAGCTTAAAATGTGCTATCAAAATAGGACTTCCTTTTTATTAAATGCTTGAATTTATTGTTGTTTCAATATAAAAATGTCGTCTTAAATTAAATGTTCAGGGATATTTCCATACTTAATGAATTTTCCTGTCGAGTAAAAACATCAAAAACGTGATAAAATTCACGTAGTTCAATTTATTAAATTTCCAAGATATCTTTTTCGAGTTACATAACTTAAACAAAAGGGATATTTTATTCTTACTAATAATTGTGTTCCCAAATCGTTTCATTGATTCTTTAATTCTCTTTTTACTATGGCTTTCTGCTACTTTTTTCCTCTAAGAAATTATTTTTCTAATGGGTCATTAACTTTTAGGGTCTGTGTGATAGTTACCGTTAGAAAACTATCAGAAACAGATGTTAACTGCCTTTTAAAACGATGAAAGTCACACTCAACAAACACAAACAAAAGTATATGGAAATCTCTTTTTAACTGCAAAAAACATCTATCGTTTTTGCAATATTACTTTTGTAATGTTCAAAAAAGGTGATTGTTCCTATATATTTTTCTCAGCGATATTAAGTTATTTTACTTAATATATCTATGTCTCAGTGAAATAAAACGAAAATAATAACTTATATTTTGTCAAAAGTCATATAATTTAAAATAGCATTCACAAAAAAACTAATCCCTCCTATATTCGATTAGCGGTAAATATTTTTTGTTAATAGTATTGTCGCATTTTTGGAATCACTATAAAAATGGTTTGCATACTTTAAAATACAGTATATAAAGCGCACTTTTAATCGAAATTTTCGGATGCGTGTTATACCTCGGGTATAAAAATGAGAGCTATAAAAATATAAATAAATTATGTGCATAGAAAAAAATTAGACTTCTATATGTATTTAAATACTTTTTGTTTAAGAGAAATGGCATTCTTTGTGAACTTAAAGGTTTGTTGCTCTAAAAGTATACTGATGTTTTTCTAAAGTCTCGTATAATACCTCGAATAATGAAAACATAACAGCAATGCTCACGTACATTCCAGGTTTCTTCGTAAAAAGAGGGTGCGAGTTGCACGGTGAATATACCTTAGAATTGTAGCTTGAAAGTATATGTGTGTGTCATACGTTTCTGTGTGTTATTCGCTGGATTTTACGGTTTTACATTTTCGATCTAAATAATTCCAAATATAGAATATTTTTAAAGTAACTTAAGTATAAAATATTCTCTTTTTGGTCTGCTACATCTCTTAACAAATTGAGTTTTAAATTCTCTGGTGATCTGGTTTTAGTGTTTTAAGGATCAAATATTTTTTCTGCAATATATATATTCTTTTACTGAGTTTCAAAATTTAAAAAAAAATCGAAGTCAATGATTTTTTTATAGAAGTTATGCTTTCTTTTTCAATTCATGATAAAAGAGAAAATATTTTACAGACTGTTTGTTTGAATTTTAAAAGTCAATTATAGAAGAAATCTGTAACAGAACATATTTGTTAATTTTACAAGTTTAAAGCTTTAATCTTAAAGTCCAATTGAAAGAAATTTTGAATTTCGTATGTTATCGTAACAAATGAATCTTTAAGTTAAATTTCTTTGCTCGTTTTCTTTTTAACTGAAAGACACACTGACAAAGTTTTGTTAAATAGTCATTAATAAAAATGATTCCATTACTTAATAAGTTAAATAAGTTTTAGCTCTTTTTTGTTGAGGCGAAATTTTGAAAAATAAATACAAAATAAGAATTTTGTATTTATACGTATTTTATGAACGCAGCAATTTAAATCTGCCGAAGACTATGAATTGAATAATTAATTATAAGAAAATCAAAGACCGTTTACTGCATTCTGGTAACATATTTCTTTTATTTTAAATATTTCATTTAATAAAATGGTTTACTTCAATGCTCTCTACGTGAAAGCACGTGAGCTTACAAACACAAACATATGTCTATTAGACTGTGGATTTTTAAGCGAAAATATAAAGTAGCATATTTTTTTTTCAAAAGTCATTCATTTTATCAAAAAAAACCCCATTTGCTTCAATACACCTATCTCAATGAGATTTTAACCCATTGATACCTGTTTTAAGGTATCTGACTACGTTCAGAGCCGTGATTTTGCAAAAGCGTATAAATGGATAATATTTATGATATTTTGTGTCACTTAGATTAGAAAATGTATGTAGAATTGTTTTAAGAATATTACTACAATAAAAAATATCTTAAGCACAATATTTTGACAAAAAATGAACTTAGAGTGACCCGTTTTCCAAACATTCTCCTATTGTGAAAAATGTGTTTTTGCTACTAATATTTTGCCTGCATATAGCTGAGACCTCTGTGCAGAGGCCCAACTAGAATTTTTGAATTATATAACTTAGAAGTGGGTTTATATCTATGTTTTACGACAACAGAGGGAGAAATTTTAAGAAAAAGAACGCCGATAATTCTCTCAATGAGTTGTAACTCTGAAAATAATGTGAATTTTTCAAAAATCCTTTTTCAGACTCTCTGGAGAGTCTGAAGAAGTCTCTACTTTATATAAGCAAAATCTTTTTTATTATTATTTTAAAAACATTTTTTATAAAAGGAGAACATTTTGAAAAAATGTTATTCTAAGTTAATTTTTTGTCCAAATATTGTATTTAAATAATTTATTTTTTAAAATGTCCTTAAAACAATTTTATACGTGTATTCTAATCTTAGTGACACTAAATATCAGGAAAAGTATTCATTTATGCGTGTTTTTATAATCCCGGTTCTGAACGTAGTCGTACCTGAAAGACATTTTGACCTTTATAATGAATGAACTGATGCAGCCCCTAAAAACTATTCTAAATGTTACGAAAAATGAAATTCGGCTGGTGAAAGATTCCTGAAATATTCTGGATGTTACAAAATTCCATACTTTTAATTCATTTGATTTCGCAGTTGTTTTACACGACGTTTTGCTACCGAGTGTTAAAGCTGTGCTGATTAATAAGTGATGCGCGTATAATTTTCAATTTTTCGGGCATCTTATTAATGTACTTGCAATATAATTGATACTGATGAATTTGTTTCTACCAATATTTTTAGAATATTCCTTTTTAGAGATGTTTTGAATGTAAGCCTTCCACGTGGTTTATCTAGTAGGAAAAAATTATTAGACCGAAATTTTTCAAACCAACGCTGCCCTTTTCCCTCGTTAACAGTGCAGCTTTTGTACACATAAAACACACAAATTCCTATCCTTACGAAATTCAAAACAAATAATTAAATTGAACATTTTTGAGAAAATCTTTTTTGTTGAAATGTGACTCTTGCAATGGATAATTAACTATTAAGAAGGCTATGCTAAAAGAAAAAATGCATGATGGAAACAGGGGGAGAAATATTAACATGTAGAGAAAACCTGACACTTCATATGCACCAACCTAATATATACTCGTATATAGCATGTGTGTATGTGGGCCTGTGTGTGTGGTAAATACAAAAATACAATAAGAAAGATAAAATCTATGCATCGTTATTTAATTATAAACGAAAATGATTATTTGTATCGAGTAGTTTTTTTTGAAAATGGTTTATCGCACTAAAGCAAAAACTAATAACTACTGTAAGACATAGGACATTGAGAAATATTTTTTGCTGAATTAAAAAGTAATAGTCATTCAGATGTATTTTACATAATAATTAATCTTATTTTCAAGGATATTTACGAGTTCATTCAAACATTAAAGGTAGTATAACTTTTAGTTAAGTTGAAATAACCATACACATATATACCACGCAATCAATTCCCCTGCAATTAACAAATAAAATCAATGGGGAAATGTATTTGTTTATAATTTACCGTTATCTTTTGTTTGGAATAATAAAACAACATTAATGAATTTTATATGCAAAAATGTTTTTTTTATTGAGATTATTTTAAGGAAACATTTCTTTTCAGTATTCCACAACATTCTCAAATTTTTCAGTATATTTTTCCCTGATAGCTAAAATTCGTTTTGATATGCTATTATATTTACTTTTAACTGAAAAATTCCTGACTGTGAAATACTTTTTCAACAGTTTAGTTGCCATTTTTCTATTCAAAATGCTTCGGATTCTCAAAACTTTCAATGTAGCAAAAGCAATGAAAGGAACGCAACATTTGCATTCTTTGGACATAAAATAACATAAATTCTAAATAGTAACATTTTTCACGATGCATAAAAGTAAAATAGAATTATAATCTAGAAACAGAAGTCTGAAAATTCACACAGCAAATATGCTTGAAAGAATTCTTTTGAAACCCGTAAGCAATGCAACATTCTGCAAAAGAATTTACTGCAGTTTGTCATGCAACAAAAATAAACTCGACTTATTCTGCTGATTCATTTAATTTGATTCAATTATTTCAGCTATTCCACGTTTTTTATCTTTATTCTTGTCATTAAACGTCATACTTCAGAGATTTCTTTGAATAGATTCTGAAAAAAAAAGTTTTTAATGGTTTTCGTTTAATTGCATATTATTTCTGCATCAGATGGGATTTAAATATTTTACATTTTCTAAAGTTAGCAATTATAAAATTCAACTAGATTGAAAAAAACGATAAAGAAAATTACTTGTATTATATTAACTTTTTTTCAAACTCTCAAAAGTTGAAAGAGACTACACATAACTTTTTAATTACTTAAAACGTTTAAAGTTAACTTAACACTTAATTGGATGAAATTTGCCAAAATCTCTGTTTTAATAAAATAAATTTATAAATACAGGACCTTTTCCTTTCTGCTTTATTTTACCAACGGTTAAACTTTTTAAAAAATGTTATTTGCATCTTTTGTTTAATTTTCGGAATACGATCTGAAATATTTTGTCGTATTTACATTATACCTTACAAGATTATTACTCTAGAATGGTGAATTATGACATATATATTATTATTGCTATGTTTATATGCTTTTTTATATCATCTTTAATGAATATTTACTATTTTTTCTCTTGCGTATTTTTTAAAAATATTTTTCTTTTTGAAAATTCTTTTTCTATTAGAAGTAGTTCTGAAAAAACAAATTTTTATGAAAACAAAAAGAAAAAAAATCTTCATATTTATGAAAAAAAATCATTGCAAATTTAGAGCTATTTACATAATAAGTAATTTTTTAAAATTTTCTGAAGAGCGATGTGTTCTTATGATTTATACTGAACGGATATTATTTTGCAAGTGAATACTCTTCCAAAGAACTTCTTGTATCATTACTTTTTCTACTTGGTATGATTGGAATATTATTTAAAAATTTTAAATATAAGTTTAAAAAATATTCATATAATATATATTTAAATTTCTCTTTTTAAAATATTTTCATTGTGACTTTTCTTAGACATGAGTTATTAGCTTGTATCTTATTTAAGGGGACTTGGCACCCTTTGAGCAAACTTCTTTATTTACGTATTTAAAAATTATATTTTAACATTTTATACAATGTTTCTATTCAAGAAAATGTTACCAGATGAAAATTTTCGTATATTATTCACACAATTTTAAAAATTTAAATTTTTTGAAGAAAATTGGGAAAATTTTTAAATCCTACTCCTTTTGTAAAAATTAATTTTTTGACCTGAAATTTTTTTATAATATTCTATGGATGTTCTTAACAACTTTAGGGATCTATTTTAGAATAACTTCATTCGTTTTCGAGGAAAAAAATAAAATGTTGATATACAGGCTAAAAATCAACGAAAAAGCCAACATGTCTTACATTTTTTTTTAAAGTATTCAGTTTATAGCAAAACGGATCCCTAATTTTATTACATGCTTTATTTTTAACACGCAGGAAAAAAATTGAAGTAATTGGTAAATAATTGTCGAAGGAGTAGCATTTTGAATGCACTAAGGTTTCGAAAAACACAAACTGAGAAAAACCACTTTAAAGTTATAATTCTGAAAAAATAATTATTATAAGCTTAATTAAACATAAAATACCACTTAAATGTATTACTTATACGTTTTTCTTTAAAATAATTGCATTTTCACATGTTTTCAACCCCCACATTTTTATAAATGATCAACTTTTAGAGAGTACTAATTGCACAAGAAAACTCAAGAAAAACTTAAAAAAAAATTTTCTGTCACGACAGAAATTTTAGCTGTTTTTCTTCTTATAATATTAAAGTATTACATTTGTATGAAAAATATATCAGGAATAAGAACTGAAATTATAAAATTATTAATATAAAATGCCTTAATTTAAAAATTTTACATGCACACATTTCACAAGGAAGAAAAATTACATTATTGTATTGCCTCGGAAATATTCTGCTTTTAATACTACACATTCTTTTTTATAATTATTATTTCTATTTTTAAAATAGATTTTTTTTATCATAACGCATTTTTTAGTTTTTTTTTTCTAAAAATGGGGTGTGGCTGAATTGCCTAATTTGTTTTCAAATGAAGTTTTATTCAACTTCTAACTTTCCGACATGCACAAGTGATATATCAATTGAAATATAATAATGCAAAGAATAAGATTAAATGAAAATAAAAAAAAACGATAGGTTTGTGATTTTAGGGTACCAAGTACTCTTAATGAATAACTCTCCAGTATAGAAGTCAAATTTATTCAAAGGTTTTGAAAGAATACTTGAATACTCGTCTCTTCCTGCAATATAAAAGTAAAGAAATGGCTTTAAAAGATGCATTAGCGGAAAAAAAATATTATTGAGATCACAGATATGATTTGCATATTAGTTTCCAATTCTTTAATATTAAGTAGTAATTCACTAAAGAGACATTTCTCTAAAATTTTAAGCTACATTATTTAGAGTGAGTGCTTTAACACATTTGAATACTGTTGAGCATTTATTGTAATTCATATGAATATTAAACAAGGATTATGAACGTGAATCTTAGGGAGTATTTAAATATTTTCCCCGCGTTTTTAGTTACAACTATTTTACGGACATATCGCATACACCATTACTGCATATAGCTATAAATTTCCTAAAATAACTATGGTACTACATTTATTTAATAAAAAAAATCCATTGTACTTGAATGATTTTAGTGTTAAATAATTATCACGCAAAAAATTTGCATTTTATTGATATATAATAACTTAAGTTAAACAATGCTAAAATCGCAAAACGTATTAAATTATTAATCAGAGGTATTTTTTAAAATATTGTGTTTAAATGTGAACAATATTGAAAACTTTTGTCTTTCTTTCAAAGACAAATAATTAAATTATTAAAAAATAATGTGTATTTTATTTTGAAAATTATTATAATTTTTACTCTATCCATAGACTTGTGAAAAAAATTATGATTGAATGACATTAAAAATAACAGTACGTAGTTATTACAAATGAAAAGCTTAGCATTTTAGTATATAATTACTGCAAACATGTTTAATTGGTACAAAATAAACTAAAACTTCTTCGTACTGGGACGTTAATAAATAATCAATCAATACAGAATACAAAACATTCAAACATTTGCATATTTCCTTCCATAAAATTAAATTTTGGAGGACTTAACCTCTGTGAAACTCGCACATCTAAATCTTTCTTTTTTTTAGAAACGAATACTTTTTTAAATAGTAATACAAAGACAGTTTGGTATTGAAAAATCATTACTTTCCAACACAATTCATTTTTTACCTAAACTCTGAACTTTTCCAATCCCTTAGTTTTCCTGCCCATTAAACTAAGGTTTCCGATCAAATTTCTATTCATCACCTGTTGTCTCCTGACATTGTAAAACAATGGCCTATTCTTGAAAGTGGTATTCAGCAAGAACAAAAAAGAGCAACTTCACAAAATAAGTACTTTTTTCTTATTGCCTTGATCCGAAGTAAAATGCTCTTCAACGAGAAACAGAAAAGACTTCGAAAAACTTTCTTGGTCGAAGCCCCTTCGGGATTTCACTGGCCATTATTTCGAAAAGTGAAGACAATGCTGCTATCTGAGATTGTTCTTTAAATCAACCTAGTCTCATTGCTGGGATGGGATATTTATTTTGGAGTTTCTCTCGCCAAAATGTTTGTTTGTGTTTCCCGTCGCAAAGTAAAGAAGTTGAAAACTTTCTGAATGACTTCCATACTTTTCGATAAACATGCTATTTGTTTATTCCTATTTTATATTTAATTATTGAGAAAGAAATTATATTTGTTTGTATTAATATTTAATTCTCTGCGTTATTAATTGAAGGAAAATATTTATCTACACTGTTAAAATTCGCAGGTAAACTAACGTATCTATCTATCAATATTAGTCAATCTTCTCACGAACCCCGCACATTGCAGACACTCCCCATAGGTACCAAATGATTGGGAATGATCCAAGGAAGCCGTTTTGACCATTTATATTCCGATATTCAAATCAGTTAAAATATATTAATTAAAATTTTTAAGAAAAACTGGCTTTTGACGCCAACTTAGGCTTGTCTGCATTGTTGTAACAACTTTATTGTTATAAAAATGGCATAAGTTGGCGTTGAAAGTTTGTTTTCAGCCAAATTGAAATTTTATGACGCAGTAGTTTTGACATAACTTTCACAGATAAAAACAATTTTAACATGTGATTAGCTTAAATATATTATTAAAATCACAATTTCTACAAAACTTTACAATTTCCTACGGATATTTTCTAATTAAAAATTCATAAAACATTCCTGGTATATTTTTTTTACCTTTTCCAAAGCTGCCAAGTTAAGTTGAAATGAAATAACGTAAAATTTCTTCAAAAATGTTTTGGAATTTTGTAATTAAAAAAATATGCTTTTTTTATACATAAAACTATTTTTAAAGAATATATGTTTTCCGTGTTGGGGAACCGTGAAAATACAACGAAATAATTGCAAAAATTGCCAAAAGTCAGTAATAGTCAATCGTGGGGAAGCTACCGCCTATATCTCACGAGTTTGGGTGTTTATAGCGCATGTGCGTAAAATCAACTTTCGGAAAGTACGTAAGCAGATAAGAGCTTTTTCTGTCAGATGAAAGTAATTTCTTTTGAAATGTTTCAAGTAATCAAGCATCCAGATTAAAGCAGTCATTTCATAGCTAACACGGTATATATTTTTTTATTCATTATCTAACGAAAATAGATATAAATTAATATTTATTTAAAAAAAAATAATGCTGTATTTTTTTATTTATTACTAAATTATTTATTTAATAATAAATTCGTACCTTGTTTTCTTGAGAACAAAACTGGATTAGCTTTGTGAATTTTTAATCGTAAATAGAAATTTGAAATAAAAGATATCTCGTGGAGAGAAAACGGAGTTTTTATACTTGAAAAAGCCCGTACAGTGCTGGGCTAAACGGAGGCTTAGAAACTTGTCTGACAAAGAGAAGAAGTGGAAGAAATTTTGGAAAAATGGGTTTAAATGACAAATATAGAAATCACTCTTTCATAAACACACAGAAGTGCAGGCGTACAAAGAAAAAGGGAAAATTTCCATGGGGATAAAGTTGTACCAGTGAAAAATACCCGTGCAACACCGGGCTTAGCAGGGAGAAAACAGACCCGTCCGATGGAACAAAGACGTGGATAAAGCTTCGAAAAATAGAACTTTAATGGCATTGATATAGAAATCACACGCACACACCAGGAAGTCCTGACACTGAGACGGGAAGAGGAATTGTCCAAGGAATATGGCTTTCCACTTGAAGAAGCTCGTGCAACGTTGGCCATGCAGCTAGTGGTTTACTTAAATTTTGTTTTCAGAATTTTTCCAACTGAGATATAATTTTATTATATTTTAAATAGTTGTGTGTAGTGTGTGAGTGCAGTACTATTAACTTCTAAACTTCTACTAATAAAATTCTTCTAAAAATAGTAGCAACATTCTGTCTATCTATTTTCAGTAAATAAAATAAGCATCAACCAAAAGCTTCTGTAGCCATTTATAAAGTATAAAAATTCCGATTCTTTGAATTTTTAGTTGAAATTTCTTTTACCAATTTAATATGAAAAGTTGCTCCCTTCTCTTTCTTGTGACAATAGCCAGATACAGTAATTGTAAATAAATGGAATTTAAATTAAAGAAATCTGACTCTGAATAACAACGTCTAATTAAAACAGTGAAATTAAATGAGATATTTGTTTCCTACCGGAACTTTCTACCCTGTAATAATTGTGTTATACGATCAATTTGTTGTTAGCTTTATTTAATGCAAACACAATACTTGTAAAACCATTTTTTCAAATTTTACTGCATCGTAAGATCCTTTTTTAAGCTTTATTTAATGCAAACACAATACTTGTAAAACCATTTTTTCAAATTTTACTGCATCGTAAGATCCTTTTTTAACACTTTTGTTATTAACTCTACTGAAAAAAAATATAAAAAATAATGAATGAAAATATTTTTTTTATCGAAAATTACACAGAGCATGCTTTTTAAACTACTTATTACTTTAACATATTTTTATGTTCAGTAAATCAATAACAGGCTTTAAAATAATAGAAAAGGAAATACGCATTGAATTATACACAAATTACAACAATCAAAGGATTCTGTTATTAATCGGTCAATAAATTTCATCCGTGATTAGAAGATCGAGTAAACTAATAGTAAATGAAGTAAAATAACAATTAGTAATATATTCTCGGGCATTATAGTTGCGAACACGCTCATACTCTCCTTAAAGCATGTGGTTCATGTTTCTAGCACTAACTACTTTGAATCATTTAGAAATAGTTGAAACAGAAAATAAAATAAGTTCCTAGTATAATAGGGAACTATTATATAATCAGGATATTATTCTCTTCCAAACAAGTTTACTTCTCAATTTGCAATACGTATCTAATTAAACATATTTTTCTCTTTTTGTACGTCTAAATATATTTTCACAAAATCGTGTAAATTAGCTGATAATGCGCAAGGTATATTACAAATTACAGTAGGTTCAAGTATCACAGATTTCAGTATCTAGTTGTTCCCTGAGTTCTGATACAAAAGTTTCAGGTCATCTGCTGTAACTCAGACTCAGCAGACAATTTTAAATTTTATCATTGGAGATAGTATGCAATAGTTTTCAAATTGTAGTCTTTTACGCATGTTATTCTAAATAGCCCAAATCTTAAACTCTTTGAAACAGAAGCGTACAGCAGATATTTCTCTGGATCAAATAAAAAAAAAAAGCCAATAGAAAATTTTTAAGACTCTTGAATATTTAGATATTAAAATGTTTTTCCTGTATCGAACAATTAAGATATTTTCTGAGACGAGAAATGTTCCAGATTGTACTAAAAACGTTTGTTTACGTTTGGTGAGAACAACAGCTCTCCTCAAAATAGTCAGGGAGGGAATCGTCAAAGAAGCCATGAAGGGAATTTGTTGAAATCCTTGTCGGAAGAAGATTCCTATTGTTAAGCAGATGAACATGTCAAAAGAAACGAAGCATAAAATAGTAAGCGAGGATTTTATATTATATAAAAGGTTTTTAAAGAATATAACTGACCATTTTCTTAAAAAAATAATTAAAGCGGCAATATTATCTTAAAGCAAAAGCTTTAAAGGGCAGCTAATTTATAACGGCCTCAGAAGAATTCTGCTAACCAATGAGAAAATTTTTGACATCGAAAAATCTTTTAACTCCCAGTACATGGAATGACTAAAAAACTGAAGAGAAGAAAAAAATGCTTAAAATAAAGCTCATTATCTTGCTTCCGTAGAAATTTGGTGAAGTGTCAGTTCTGAGGGCGTATGAAAGATAAGAACCTCGGTTAAGATTACCAAGACAGTATTTTAGAGTAAATAGGGAAGTCCCTGAACATAAATTTGTTCAATGGAAATAGCTGGACTTTTTAACATGTCTCTGCTCCTGCTCATGAAACAAATACGACTTAGCGGTGTTTGAAAGAAAATGTGCCTGATTCTGCAAATCACAAAGATTGGCCTTCCAAACGTCAGGATTTTAATCCATTTGACTATAAACTGAGGTCAATATTGGAGGCGAAGGTGTGCCAAAAACGACATTCAAGTTTGAACAGACGTGGATGCTTTTTGAATAAATCCACGCTTTTTTTCCTCAGAAATATTAAATTAATAATAAATTAATTTTTTGATTAAAATATGAATGTCTAATTGAACGTTCTTAAATGTGATTAGAAAATCGGAACTATTTTTCTGTAACTTATTCATGCAATATGACGATTCAGAGCTTTAATTAAAATTACAATACGAAGGAAATTGAGAATGTTTATTTAATGAAATATTTACTTGAAAATAAAATTAAATTGTGTCTATGTATATATAAGTAATTAATGCAAATGGTAGAGTATTTGTGCAAAATTATTTGATAATTTTTTTTATCATTGAAGCTCAAAGCTCCTTTTTCTTTCGAGGGACACACATTTTTGCTTTAACAGATATTGAAAAATCATATTTTGACTATTTAAAATGAATATCACAAAAATAATGATTTAAACATATATACTGAATTTCAAAATTAAGAAGACATTACAAATTTTCAATTTTCGAAAGCATATAAAAATGTAGTTGTAACGAGTGTAGATGACACTATGCAATCATTGAAAGTTTAATCTAGTCACTAATGACAGATCGAACCTACGCAAATTAAATTTCCTTCGATACCATCAACATTTCGAATGGTTAATGGAGGTGCTTTTTACATGATTTTTTAAATTGAATTACTTTTGAACATATGCGTACCCTATAGCTAATTAAATGAAAAGGGATGGATAACTGAGTGCAAATATGCTGTATGAATACCATGAAGCAAGACAGTCAATCAAGTGCGTTATCTTTTTCTTTGGTATTGATCATTCAGTAATTTGCGACAGTGGAAACACACAAATCGTAACATTCATCGATATATTTGGACCACGCCTTCTATGGATTCTACTTCTTACTCACCTTTCGTGACTTCTATAACTAATTATGGAAATCTATAGACAATTACGAATGTGTCAGTTGATAATGTGTGGCAGTACTGTACAGAAAAAGCTCCACAGGAACGAGCAATAAAGCTTGTATTTATCGTGTTTGTGCTTCGCTAACCATTTAATCTAAAGAGACAAACTTAATGTTATGTCATGAATATGTCAAATGAAGTGTCTCATGATTGTATGAAAGTGAAGTTGTTTATATCAAAGAAGAGAAAAAATTGTTACAATCTGGAAGTAACAAGACAACGGCGATCAAATCAAGGATCTAATTTGAAACCATGTATTCAGAAATATTAACGTCATGGTGTAACTGAAGGGGTTATCTAACCCATGTATACATCTTCTAAAAATGATTCTGTAATAGCTGTGCAATATTGAAATGAAATACCATCTCAATGAGAGATTCTGTGCTCTAGGATCTGGTCCAGTATCTATATGGATGGAAATGCTCCACCCCGCATCGGGCTAACATCGTTGATGAGTACTTGAAGTGTAAGGTTATTTTTTGCATGGAGTGGCCAGTGTATTTACCAACCTTAAATACAATAAGCCTCATTAAGATATCTGTGGAGCTCGAAGTCTCAGCTCATTTAACTCTTTTCATCAATCTCAAACAGCTAGAAACTTATGGCGAAAAACATTTTATTGCCAACATCATGGATGACTTACTACCTCACTGGAGGCCTGAACACTGAAAGCCAATAAATTGGATATTTATTCATACATATCCAATTAATTTAATAAGCAATTATTGTCTAGAGTTAAACATTTTGTTAATGAATAAAGTTTGAAATCTAATGAGAAATATCTACTACTTACAAAAATATTTTTTTTCATCTTTGTATCAACATTTTTTTTCAATTAATACTTAAGTTAATGGGCTACTTTCATTTGCAAATTTGAGTTAATCCAAGCTTTATTTTTCTATTTGTGTTCTTAACTTTCAGAAACATTTTTTTATGTAAAAGACCATTTTAATATGCTCTTTTATAATGCATTAGTAGCATCTTTAATAACCGTACAAAAGATACAAAACTTTAGTTTAATATTCTTCCACTGCATATTAGTGCTTCTTTTACATTTATAGGCACAGGAGTTTTGTTTATGTAAATTGTTATCGAAAATCAAACTTATAATCGAATAATTATCTTAATGACCACTTTTAATGTACTAAAAATGAGTACTATTTCTTGAAATTTATTTTTATTATCTTTTTTTTAATTATTAATTTGACACTAAAACATTCAGTAAGATAAAGAAAAATGCAAATATGTAATGATAGTTTCTCCCACATATCAATGTTATTTTTAAAAATATTCATTGTACACCAAAAACACTCCTTTTGTACAAATCTAAAATAAATTTTACGAGAAACAAATATTTGTAAATATATCTATTCTGATCTAAGTTTTGAGAAATAAATCGTTGGATCAAAGGTGGAAAATTAAATGTGTCATATAAAAATAAATAAAATGTATACTTAAATGTAATATACTATTTTATTTTTTTATTACAAAGCATCGCGAGTAAGAAAATGTGCTCAAATAGGAATGTTTTAAATCGTTTTCCAAATCAATGAAATATACTTCTACTTACTTATTCTGTATGTATACACGCGCTAAAAGAATTGGAATAAATTGCATTTGAAGAAAATGTCTCAAATCATGGTTCAAAGAAAGCTTAGATAAATATTCAGTTTGATGTATTTTTAAATATTTGCTTAGAATCATATTTTTAAATTTTTGTTTGATTTGATCGTCTCTATAACTTAGCATAAATTTTTTTTCTTGCATTTAAAGTGGACTGTTTGTAAATTTTGCAGCCTAATTTGAAGTACAGTGAAAATAGATGTTAACTTATGCAAAAATAATAAACGTTTTAAATAGGTAAACAAAAATCTTGTTGATTGAAAATAAAACATAATGCCAACGATTTCAGATTAGGAAAAAATGTTTGAGTTTAACAGGATTTTTGCTATTTTAGGCTTATTGACTATGATTACTAAAAAAGATAAAGTATTTTTTAAAAAAAAAATTACAATTTAAATGTATGGGTTAAGCATATTTTTAACTTTTATGTATTTTTGTAATGACTATTTTAAACAGATTTGTCGACTTTCTGTTCTTTAGAAAATGAACTGAGGATGATTACATTTAAATTTCCTTCTTATTAAAGTTTCCTTTAAGTCTTTACAAAATTTAATTGAAATTCATAACATAATTTTTTTAAGTTAAAAAAGAGTTTTCAGTTTATTGGAATAAAAGGAAGCAATACATATTCACATAAGAAAAAAATTATTGATATTACTTGGACAGGGATGAGTTGAATACCAAGTGTTTTTCCTGTTTTTCATTAGAATTTTATTTTATTTTCAGTTGTAAAACAAGACAGATGTAACTATAATAATGTAACAATATTTTTTTATTAGATATAATTCTTATTATTTTGTTTAAATAATTACGTTTAAAAAAGAGCTGATAATACAACATCAGATTATTTTGTAAAAATCAAATATTATGTGACTTTTTAGTTGAAACTCATGTAAATGTATGATGTATTTTATATCACTGTATAATTTTTAGAAATTATTTAGAGTAAAATATTTAAAACGACGTTATGATTGTAAAACACAAATAAATTTTCTATATATACAGTGCAATCTTCAAAATATTATTTTCTTTAATGGAAAAGCATAACGGAAAGAAAAAGTAAATTATTCTGAATGATATTCAAATAAAAAATGCAGTAAATAAGTATTGTAGTACATATATGCGTATATATACAAGATGTGACGTAACATTTTCATTACTACTAAAATAATTGTGATGATTGTGATGTAAATATTAATTGCGATAAATTATTTAAACAATTTAATCTACTTTATTTAATAAATCACAGATAGAAATAAGAGTAATATCTATTCTACATTTTATTGAAAAGCCCAGATAATTTAAAATAACTTTTATAATAAAACTGATTCTCATTGAAAAATATCTTGTATTTTATCAATTGCTATGATATACTTTTTAATCACACACGCAATGAATCAACTATACAAATTTTATTGATGTTATAAGGTTAATAAATTAATTAAATGATATCATTTTTGTTAATTAAATTCTATTTTCTTACTTAAAATAGTATTAGACAATAATGCTTTAACATATTTTCAATTATTTTAAATCTAAATTAAATACCAAATCTTCAAAATTTAACATGTAAGAATTTTTAACGGATTACTTTGTAATTTATGTGGTTTTTTTAATGGAAGAAATATAAAAAATTTAAAAATTTAAAATAACTTATGACAATGGGTATCTTATACAAAGAATATACTCTGCTTCTATTTTCAATGACAAAATATATTAAGGACCGAAGAGTATATCATGCAAATTTTTGTTTACCATTTTCTATAACATTTACTACAGAATCAATTTCGAAGAAAACATATTTGTTAATTTGGAATTTTAAAATTTTTTTCTAAAATGTTTTTTAAAGAAATTTTATACATTTTCCATCATTGTTAGAAAAAGTATCTTTGGGGTATCATTTTCTTAAGAATTTGATTACTTAATAATTTTTTGCGCTTTTTTTATTATGACAAAAATTTTGGAAAAAGGATAATGTGTATGAATTATATATTTATATTCATTTTATGAGCTTCTTGACTAAAATGTGTTAAACACGATCAATAGAAAAGTTAACTGGAAAAAAAAATCAATGATTTTTTTGTGCATTCTGAAAGCATGACGCAAAATGTTTATTTTTGTGAGAAAGTTATTTCCATAAAATTAAAGGCATTAAAACGAAATTATGTATATAAAGCAGTGTTTCTCAAACTGTGGGACTCGACCCTCTAGGGGGCGTGATAACCCTACATGGAGGGAACGAGTATATTTAAAAGTCGAAAACATAAGATTATTTTTTTTAAAAAAGTATTAATTAACAAAAAGAAAGCAAAATGAAATACATTCTGACAAAATAAAAAATAAAATTCACATTTATACTGATAGAAAACGCTTGTAAATGCTTCAGGTCTGCGCAATGTATTTGATAAGTAATTTATGAATACGAAATTAAGAACAAGTTTAATAAGTAACAGGGAAGTCATGGGGTTGTCATATATAAAATTATTCTAAAAACTAGATGCAGGTAGGATCCGTGTAGCCCAACGAAGCATCTTGAAATCCCAAAAAAGGCTGTTAAAAATAATGAAATAAAGAAAATTAGAAAAGTATTTGCTATGAGCAGAAAGCAAAAAACAAAAATGTTTGATATGTTTCTGGAAAGTACTAAAAAAAGTAAACGATAAAAAATTACAAATTGTTACTTTAAAGCCTGTTTTTTCAAAATGTATCATTTTTCATTTTATGTACTTTTTTCTCAAAAATTATTTAACATATAATGCTCAAATTTTCAGTGAGCAGCTTTTTTTACATATTTACGTATTTTAAAGGAGATAATTAGATATATCTAGCAAACTGTTTTAGATATGACATTTTAACTAAATTTTTTTGGGGGGGATTGGACAAATTTTAAAAAAAATTAAAATTAGTTTAATTCTTAACACAAAAACAAAACCTTTCGTTAATGTGTTATTGATAGTACGCATAACCTACTGTAAAAATTTTATCCATGATAAATACGTAAGTTTCTGAGAAAAAGATTTATAAATTTACGCAATTTAGCATGAGCTCCTATTTACGTGCCGGACCCCCTTAAAGTAGTGTTGTTGGTTTAGTGTTAGAGTATATTATTATTGATTTCAATGCATTGCTGTTGTATAGGGGGAGAGATGAAAATTATGATTGAAAATTTCGTCGCGAGTATTGAAAGTATGAGATGCGCAGGTGTCGTTAATGAAATAATAAAAAATTATGTATATATATATTGTCGTAAAAATACAAAATAATTCGAAATTAAGAACATTATTACCCTTTATGAAGTTATGATCTAGCTGGTCCTGAGTGGGCCCTGTATCCTACTTTTTTTGGAGGAGAGGGGCTTTATACACTTTATGTTTTGCTTACACATTTTGGGGCCCCTGAAGCTTGGGGTATCATTGATACGGTGATAGCTACGCTACTGTTAAGATCTCAAAACGAGTAAAATTTAAGAGAATAACTTGCCCATTTCAGCAGGCCAATTTCTTCGAAAATGAGTCCGCTGATGGTGGGGATCACAAGCGTTTTTATTTTAACTGAAAGTAACTATACTCAAGACTAAAATAAAACATATCCAGTGCCTCTCTATCTGCTAAAAGCTCTTATTAACCTTGTCCCCTTTAGAAAAGCTAGCACCTGACAACGTATGGGTGAAAGGAATGTATCTTGTGACCCCACTCCTGGATGGGGAGAAAGGTACTAGTGAAAGAAGTGCAAACATATATCAAATTTCATAATTTAACATATACTCGTGCCTCGAACCCCATTCAAGTTTTAATATAAAAGAAAACTGACGTTAATCATACAAAATAAGGGAGTAAGATACGTTAAATGAAATACCAAATTCACGCCCGATAATGTTTCAAAAGTATATCATAATTTTTGTATTATAAAAAAATATGTTCCAAACTTTATCCAAATGCCGCCCTTAACATTTGCCGCCCCGAGCAGGGGTCCGGTTAGTCCGGCCCTAGAGCCACCCCTAAGTACATTAAGTTTACTTCATTTGAAATCCTGCTTAGTTCTGTCTGTTGTAGGTCAATTTATCTTACTGGTAAATATTCGATTTCCATTTCTTTCTTCCAAATTTGGCTTTTATCTATAGTTAAATTTGTTATTCATTGAACATTTTAGAATTTAAATGCATTTTACCGAAACAATTCAAGATAAAATATTATGCCATTAATCTTATTTTTCGACAAAAAAAAACAATTTATTTAAAAAAAAAAACATGAAATAAAGAAAATAGTTTTTCCATTTCATCCCCAGTTGGACTACATTTCTTTGCTGAAAACCCACAATGTAACGTTTTCTTCATTTGATCTCGTTTAGTGTGTAATTTAAATCGAATTTTCTGACCTGCCTAGGTTTATTCTGTGGGCTTTTCAAAGATTATAAATACCAAACTTTTCATTCTTCAGCAAGGGGAAAAAAGCATTAGCTATCCTAGGATGTAACCTTATCGGAGAAAAAAAATTTAGACGATAAAGAAAACACAAGAAGTATTTTTCCCTTTACTTCACAGCGAAGAAGTGGTGTGTCTTCTTGAGAAACAAATTGGGGATACTCTATCCAGGTATAAACAAAACATTTTATACGGATTCCCTACTTTTAGGCTTCATACCGACCGTTATGGGGAATCCAACCGCAAGATTCCCTCCTGTTTTGCGTCTGAGGTGTATTACGTGCGATTCAGTGAATATACTTGCCAAGCGACACGGTAATGGGGAAGTGTTTTCTTCCGAAGTGGAATGGAAGTAAAGTAAACGGCTCAGTTGACGCAAGTAGAGTGGAAAAATAAAGAGGGAGAAATATATACTTTTTTAACTCCTCCCAAACTCTTTCGGTTTCTTATAGCCTTTATAGTATTCTGTACACGTATCGATTGCATTATCTATTACTGGAGGGACAAAAATAGTACACTGAAAGGATTTTCCACAGATAGGTAAAAAAAAATGTAAAGTGTTGGAGTTCAGATTAAATTTCTAAATACAGTCTTAAAAGTATTTGTATTTCTAAAAGCAATCTTGTTTTTCATGGTATATGTTTGTTTGATGTAAATAGGTAGATATTATACACTAAAGTAAAACTAAATGTGTTGTAACTTTTCTATATATGCGTATTGTGGGAATATATATATAACATGATAAATAATAGGCTTCAAAATAAATTGTTAATTTAGAACAGTTTTATTTAATCATTGAGAATAAAAACGTTTTCGAAGCTATTATTTTTATTTAAAAATATTTTGAATTGTAGAAATTTCAAATGGTAAAAATATACTACTGATTTTATAATAGCTCAACTACAACTTGTTTTAAGAATTTTATATTTTGCTTATAAGTCTGAATACAAAGCTCTTGAAGAAATTGAGCTGTACATTTTTATACATTTGAGAATAAATAGGAGAAACAAGAAATAGAAAAAAATTAAGACAATTCCTACTTTGAATGGATGAATAGAGAATATTTTATTAACGATTGAAAATTTGAACAAGATATGTATATATATATATATAGGAAGAGAATGAACTAAAATTGTAGAAATTGAAAAAATAAGCATGATTTGTCTGCATTGTTATAACAATGCACATCCAGTTTTGCTAGTTTCCCTGGAAACCAATAAGTAATTTAATTTAATCGATGAATTGATATTTAAAAAAAACTGTATTAACATAAAGTTTCATTCGCTACAAGTTTTTTAAAAAAATATTTGAACTTGATTGGGTGAATAGAAAGGATTGTATTAACGTGATTGAAAATTTGAACAAAATAAATATATAAATATATGGAGAAAGTGATCTAATAGTATGAATCGAAAAATAAGGATTCTCATAAACCCAAATATAAGAACAACACTTATTATACTACGCATTAATCTGTCAAACATTTAATTATATATGCTTGTCTATTACATATATAATAGCATTTTTCTTAAAAATTAAGTTGAAACAGAATAAAAACAATAATGAAAAAGGAAATTATTTTTGCTGCTTAAAATAGCTTAATAGTTACTAAACGCAAGTGAAAAGAATTATTTAAACATTTGTGAATAATTTATAAAAAATTGCATTCACTTTTATCCTATCATAAGTTTTCTTTTTTTCTGCAGGTATAATTTTGAAATGGTTCACTTTCCTTTCCTATGTTATAACAATAAATTATAAAATGACCAAAATAATTAAAATTAACTTTAATAAGAAGAATCAATATATAAATACATTGAACTATTATGTTTTGTTAAATATTCAAGGTATCCGACTACGTTCGGAACCGTGATTCAGCAAAAGCGTATAAATGGATAATATTTATGATATTTAGTGTCACTTAGATTAGAAAATGTATAAAAAGTTGTTTTAAGAACAGTATTATAATAAAAAACTATTTAAGTACAAAATTTGGACAAAAAATGAACATACAATGACCAATTTTCAAAATATTCTCCTTTTGTGAAAAATGTTTCTATTATAATAGTATTTTGCCTGTATATAGCTCAGACCTCTGTACAGAGGCTCAGCTAGAACTTTTGAAATACATAACTTAGAAATGAGTTTATTCAGATTTTACGACAACAGAGGGGAGAAATTTTAGGAAAAAATGCCGATAATTATTTCAATTGGTTTTAACTCTGAAAATAAAGTGAATTTTTCAAAAATCATAGTTGAGCCTCTGTACGGAGGTCTGAGATTTATATAGGCAACATATTATTATAATAGAAGCATTTTTTTCACAAAAGGAAGAACATTTGAAAAAAGATTATTATAAGTTAATTTTTTGCCGAAATATTGTATTTAAATATTTTTTTAGTCAAAATGTCCTTAAAACAATTTTATACATGTTTTCTAATTTAAGGGACACTAAATATCGTGAGAATTTTCCATTTATGCGATTTTTTAAAATCACGGTTCCGAAACGTAGTTGGATACCTTAAATTATGTTGATGGGTGTGTCATGTTTTCTGATTAGAACAGTGTTTCTCAAAGTGTGGGGCGCGCCCCCCTGGGGGGGCGCGAGCGTATCGAAAATTTAAAGATTTTGTTTTTAAAAAAAATAACCGTAAAAAGTAAAACAAAATGCTTTCTTCCATAATAAAAAAAGTACACACAACACTGACATAATTTATGTTTATTATCTGGTTTTTTTCCGTCATCAAATAGCTATCTTTGATCCCAAAACCAAATTAAAGAAAAAAAAACATTTTGTTTTATTTGCTGTATTTCCTCAATGAGAGATTTTTTTATTACGTTTTAACATAAAATATTACTCGTTAAAAGAAAAACGAAACCCAGACCCTGAGAAAAATTCTAAGAAGATATACAATTCACCACTGTAATTATTATTGAAATACTGTACATTAGTTGTAGAAAAAGAAAAGGCAGTCATGATTCACTTTTCAGCCAGGCTGCATAGTACGTTTGCTAATCATTTGATTGACCTTCAATCTTATGGTATGGTTATTATCAATATTAGAGTTCCCTCCCATCTTTTATGCATTTGCTTTTCGCTTAGGGAAATTGTAAATAATTGAGTTTTGCGATATTTGGAAAAGAATTGATTGGTTTAACATTTCTGTAGGATAATTGAAAAGTGTCTGATTTGCGTCCTTTATAATGGTCTTGTACTTTTGAATCATTTTAGTTCAGTTTTATTGGATTTTTCTCAAATCATCAAAGAATTGAATAGTCCTTGAAAGAAGGTAAGTATACTTTCTATAAATTAAAATATTCACTAGAATTCCGATTTGTATCGTGTACAGTAAAAATAATTCTAAACAAATGATTGGGGTGACTGAGTCCCCCCGCACTACCATTAATGTTAGTATCGAGTACGCGCCTGCTACCGGGTTAAAATATTTTGAAGTCTTCTCGCTTTAAATGTTAAAAAGTAACACAATTATTCTTCATTGGAATTTTATATTCTTTTTCATAATTTAACATTAATTCTAAATGCTAATTGTGTGAGGTTTAAAATTACTGTTCTTTTAAACAGTTATTTACAATTATAGCATTTATCTAAAAAAAATCATTTTACATTTTTGTATACAATGTCGTGCACACAGTTTTACTCTCCTTACAGTTCAGCTATTATATCAAGAATAATGTTTTATTTTTTAAAAAATGAACTCGTGCGAAGAGTCGGTGTTTTAGCCAGTATACGTTTGATGTATCAGTACTGAAGAAGGTATTTTATAAATAATTTCTTATTACTGAATTTGGCCGCGGTAGCCGAGTGGTATAGGTATCGGATCGTGGCTTGCCTTGTCACGAGTTCGAGCCCAGTACCACTAAAGATCCGCCGTGTAGGGCAGCGATGCACGTTAAATCTGTTGAGAGTTGAAACGTTTTCCCGTTGGTGTGGTGTGATAGTTAGGAGAGAGGGGTGCCAGCTCAGGTGTCATCCACGTCACTTGACCATGGTTCAAAATTACGTGGTCCGTCGTCAAAAGCCCTCGTGCAGCTTAACAATGCGACGTTAATATTCAATCAATCAATCTTATTACTAAATTAAGAACAAGTTTAATAATTATTAGGGACTTCCACGGGCTTGTCTTGTAGAGGAAAGTTTTTCAAAGGAAGGTTTAATATCAGAAATTGACACTTAAAGAGTTATTTTTCTATATTTAGCTGAGATCTATATTTTGTCTTCAAGGCATCCACTGCAGAAAATCCGGTTTGAAAAAGGTAGGATGTTGAAAATGGTAATAGTATACGAAGTGCTTTTGTTTTCAGTACAGATAATTCCTCATCCACCTCTACCCCAAATTCAAAGAGCGATTTATTACAAAATTGCCTTTTAATTTTTCACTGGATGTGAAATCTATGAAGATTTCTTCTTCGGAAGTTGAGAGCCCTTCTGGAGTATCTTGAAATAGATCCCTAATCCACTCGTAACTTGCTACCAAGCTGTCCTCATCCAGAAAATACTTTTTAAAATTCTTTGCCAACATAGCTAAATGATTTTACATGTTTTAAAAACAACTTTCACATGTTGTTCTACAGATTTGTAAGTTTTAACACATATCGAGCTGGGGCTTTTTTTCCATCATTTACTTCAGTAGTGGTAAATCCAAAATTTAAGTATTTTTGAGAAGATCGCCTTGATTTAATTTTCGGAACCATGCTCGTTCGTCTTTGTACTTGTTGATTCTTTATTATGGTCGAATGTTTGCTTACGACTTAAAAATGTATGTATGGCATTGTTTTAATCTACTGCCGTAAATACTTAATTACCGTGAATTACAATTAACGTGGAAATTAAAAAAATGTACATTCAAGCTAGATTCGGTAGCTATAGGAGTATGGAGTCGACCAAAACTGACTGGAATAGTACAAGGAAAAGCATTTTTACATGTTTTGCACAGACGTCCGATAGGTTGCTCAGACTCACGCAAACGTACCCTATAATGCCAGATGTGATGGATATGATAGAGAGCGACATTGACTAGACTATTTTTCTAATGACATTTGTACTTTGAGAAATGAATATGCTGAAGGAAATAAATCTTTAATTAAATACATCATTTTGCGATTTGTTACAATTTAAAAATTAGAGAAAGAAAAATAACAGAATTCTAAGTAATATATATTTTAAGTAATTTTCTTAAAATATATATTACTTAAAAGTTACATATACACAAAATTTAATATACTTATCGTATTAATTTGTACGGTTTATAATTAAGATCGTATTGTAACTTTAGCGTCTCTCTCTCAAAGTGCATTTTTATTGCAGTAAATACATTATTGTTGTACAGGGGGGCGAGACAAAAATTATGATTGAAAATTGGGTCGCCAGTATTGAAAGTTTGAGAAACACTGCTTTTAATGTATGAGTGGTGCACAGAGTATTTTATGACTAATTAATTAATACTAAATTAACAACAAGTTTAATAATTATTAGCTACTTCCATGGGCTTGTCTTACAGAGCAAAGTTTTTGAAAAGAGTTTTAAGATAAGAAATTGACCCTCTGAGTTCATTTTCTATATTTAGCTGATATCTATATTTTGTCTTCTAAGCAACCACCGCATTTTGTAATATGTTCCAATTTAAAAATCAGAGAAAGAAAAAATAACTTAGTAATTATCCTATTACTTAACTTTTTTTTGCTTAAAAGTAACATATACAAAATTTAATACTTATGTCAGGAATTTGTATGGTTTATAATAAATATTGTTGCTTTATCGTAAAAGTGCATTATTATTGCATTCAGTAAATTATTATGTATAAGGGGGGCGCGATAAAAATTGTGATTGAAAAGGGGGGCGCCAGTATTGAAAGTTTGAGAAGCACTGGATTAGAACATTACACAGAGATAATTGCCTTTTTCTAAAAATAAATAAAAGAATCAAAGATAAATTAGCTAACGAAAAGGAATTTTACATTTAACAGTAATAGTGATGCGCATGAGGGAGTAAACCATAATTTTCTATTAATTGAAAAACTATTATAAATATATTATACACATTTCTTTTTGTATTACTTTCATTATTGTAAATAGTTATCATTTTATCGAATTGAATGATTTCAATTGTTTTTCTTAGAATATTCGTTCAAACACACAAACACACACACAAAATCTCATTTAATGATCACTCTCTAGTGAGCAATATCCAGTTATAAAGCGTAAGAATTATTTTTAAATTTCTTGTTTTTGTAAGTACTTAATGTCATTTTTCAAGGACTTTGTATGTTACGCATAATTGCTGACATTACAGTAATAATGGATATTGTTTTTCAATTCATTAAAATGAGTTTTTTTACGAAAATAACAGGCAATAGATTCTTTTTAAGGTATAAAACTTAGAGTTGAATCAGTCATAAAAGAAATATACTTGGAATAATAACTGAGCAAGAGAGTTATTTTTTTGAAATGCTACAAAAAGAAATATTTTGATTTGCTTTGTTACTGTTTCAAGTCATCGTTGTGAGTTCAACTTTAACTGTTTTTTTTCTTCTTTTTTTCCACTTATTTTTGTCCTGTAAGATCGCTTAAGGAAAGACTTGTTTTTGTTTGGGGAAGAGGGGGGCACCTTTATGCTTTTGTTTCATATCTTCCGATATTTTATAAATTGTTAAACCTTTTTAAATATTTTTAGTGGGATGCATAAATCTTATGAAATCTAACATACATTGAAATATAAGAATTATAAAACTCAATTAACGTTCACAAAAGTAATAATAAATTAAACTTATCAATGATTATTAACTTAAAGGTAACTACCATAATAGTTCAAAGTATCTCCGATACATTCTGAAAAAAATAATGCTCTTAATTTTACACCTATCACTCATGAAGGACTAATTGAATCATATTAAAAATATTACTCACTGAAGTTCAAAAGTATCAGTCTAACTCCTAATATCGTGGAAGACCATGTTTTATACAGAAAAACGCAGCAATTCCACATTGCATTGAATCTACAAGACATCAAAAATCCCATGAAGAAATATTTAGCCTCACTGCTTCTACAGTCATCCATAATTACAAAAGTGTTGCCTGTGTAGTAATTTGTCCATAAATTGATCTTTGCATCATTTCTCACATATATTCAAGTGACTCATGTCTGGGAATCTAGGTTAACAAATATTTTTCTGGAATGATCCAGAATATTTGACAAATCAGTCACAAATGATTTTAACCAGAAGACACGGAGTATTGTCATCTTGGGAAAATATATTCTTGTTTAAATACATGAAGCAAACGAATAGCTGTAAATACTTTCTAAGCATTTGCACATGACTTTTTCCTATCAATTATCGGTTTTGTTTTACAAAAGAACACATTACATGCAGTACAAACCATTATAGTGACACCATCAGCTTGTAGAGTGTCTTGTTAGCAACTAGGTCCATGAGCTCATAAAATCTGCTTCTAATTCAACTCTCTCATCAATTTCTATCTATTAAAATTGTGACTCATCTCAACAAACACGTTTTTACATTCAAAGGTCCAATCGATATTTTCACGAACCCATCAAAAACGCTGTAGTCAATGGACCACTGTTAGTAAAGGAGCTCGACAAGTTTTCGGTTGCAGTATTCCCTCAATACCGAATTTTACTGCAGATCCCTCACGGATGCATTTGTTTTGCATATCATATTATTTACGAATTACGGCCGTAGCCGAAATGTCATGGTCATGAACAATTAGTCTGTGTTGTTTCTGTTGAATCAAGGAAATCAGGCCCTTGTACCATTGAAAGAGCATGAATGAAGAAGATGCACACAGAGTAGCTGATGCATTATAATTCTGTCCTGGCTCAAAGTCTTCACGCTGGCATAGTATGGAAGTTTGGAGAGCAAACTCAGGTTTCATTCACGTCTCTTAACCATGGATCAGAATTGCGAGGCTCATCGTTAGTAACCCATAGGAAGCATCGAAGTTATAAACTATCAAATCATTGAAAATCTACTTTGATTCTCCCTTTAAGTTAACAAAGCGCTGCTTGCCTACTGACTGTTTTATGCAGATGTTTTAGTAATTAGGTAGACCGAGTTGGCCACTTCATAAATGTTCCATTTATTTATTATGAGTTACGTTTGTGATATGTGTCATTTGCATTAAACATTGCGCACACACGAATGCACATAGCACACACAAACACAGGCACACACACAAATAAGTACACTCCCACACATGTACATATAGATGTGAAAATAGTCTTTATTACGGTGTTACGTTGCCATGAATCGTAAATGTATGACTCCATGACCTTTTGATACTTTTTAATAATAGCTTTGATGATCACTGCTGAAATGTAACTTTTTAAAAAAAGTTATTTTACGCTCAGCTATTACATGCTTCTTTCCTTAAAAGAATATTCTTACAACCCCAAAACAATTTTTCGGTAAAAAATTCTTCGAATTTTTTTAAAAAAATTTAACCATTTCCAACACAGTAAAAGGAACACGAAAGTTTGTATTCTTTAGAGGAAAAATAGTTTAAATTCTTTTCATGTTACATTTTTCCTCTATGTTAAGAATTAAAAAGAAAAGTATGCAATCATAAAACTAAAGCAAATGCAAGGCTATACGGCAAATGTGCTGGAAGTAATTTAGGAAACCGAGAGCAACCTAAGAAACTGCGGAAGAATTTGCATAGTTTGTCATTCAGAAAAGATATAAATGCGATTTTTTTGCTGATTCATTTAATTTGATTCAGTAACTTCCGCCTTTGTTCTTTTTTACCCTTATCCATTGTCGATAAATGGTCTTACGTCTGAGATTTCATTGAATCGGAACTGATGAAATGAAAAAGAAATTGAATGTTACCGCTTAAAGGTAAATGAATTTTTTGATGATATTAGTATAAAATATTTTGTATTTTTTTAAGATGACAAAAAACATTTAGAGACAGTCATATCTTCCTCTATCAAAGATTTAAAAAAATTATACATGAATAATTTAAAAAGCTGTCGAAAAGAACGTAAAAACTTAAGTATATTGACCTATGTTATAGTTATTTCCTATATATTAAATAAAGATCTAAAAATGATATTGATTTATTTTTGAATATTAGAATGAAATATTATTGATAAATAGAGTTATATCGTATTTAGAGAACTTTCTCATAATATTATGCCTTTTAAGCATTATTTATGTACAGTTTAGGGAAGGCAGTGCTATGATATCTGAAATAATGACAGATTTTTATCACATTTTGATTAATTTCCTATTCAGCAAAAACTATTACGCGAAAAATATCAGTTATCATGTTCTTGACCTTCTTGTTATTAAATCTGCATTTAAAAGAATTTTTATAAAATAAAATTGATAAAAAAATTATCAAAGTTGTGTGTTAAAATTTTAATTTACTGATGTTTAAATAATATTTACATTTTATTTACGAAATAAATACAAGTAATTTATGAAATTAATAAAAATAAACGATATTTTATTTTTACTCAGAAAAAAAGTTGAAATGATCAGTTTTTATTCAATTTTTGAAATTATTACCATTTAGTATTTTTTTAAGCTCTAAAGAGGTTCTGTGCATGTTTGAGCTACATATATATTATATAGCAGAATCCATTATGGTAATACATACATTTTCGAAGCTTTTTCTGAGTTTTTAGTTCTCATACACTGTGAAATATTATTCAAAAACTTAGAATGTAAAATAAAAGAGTATTTTACAACAATAGCTTGTCACTTTAAAAATAATTTTATATTGACAATACATTCACATGATTGATGAGTTTGGGTCACGCTAGATCTTCAAACAGACTAACGGGACATTGCTAAAATGTTCTTATTCCATAGAATTCTAACAGTATCCTTCTCAAGTTAACTGTGTTAGCACTAATATAATACTATCAAAATGTGCAAAATGGCATGATATATTCAATCCAAAAAGAATGATTTATTTATAAAAGATTGTTGTAAGGGGATGTACTATGAAATTATGATTTTTTTATAAGATAGATGATAATTTATTTTTTTGTTGACGTTTACTATTAAAGCATATCATTCAGAGTATTTTTAATATATTTTCTACTATTTAATTTATTTATTTCCAATTTTATTGCATTAAAATTGATAATAAGCTCTGGTATCCGACTACTTGCGACAACTTTTTTTTGAAGAAAAGGAGATATGGAGATCTTTTTGTGATTTTTATATTTATTTAGTATATTTTAAGGAAAAAATCCTAAAATTGGTAAAAGAAAAAAAGTTATTATTATTAAAATGGGAAAAAACTAGTAAAAATGTTTGAAAAATTACATAAACGGGGCCCGCTCTGTACAAAGATTTTATGAACAAATTCTCAATTTTTCAATCTTGATGTGTTACTTTGTTATTCTTGTTTGAAGTGACCTTCACGATAAAAGAGATATTTTAATTTTTATAAAAACTAGAGCACTTTATCTAAGTCATTATACGAAATTGCTTAAAAAAACATTGACTATATTCACATAAAGAACTGCAAATTTTGAAATAAAACAGTTATTGATAAATCTGAAGACCAAAACACTTCTACTGTTATGCAGAACATAAGCAAAACATTTCAGCTAATTATTTTCGAAACTTTTTGAGCTAACGCGGTCCACGTTTGAGTTTTTCGAAAAAAACACATTTCGAGTAAAACGCATTTTAAAGTTTGACATCTTGTGTAAAGTAAATGCATTTGCTTTTACTAAAACGCTTGTAGTTTTTGTTCTAGTGGAGGGAAAATAAAGTACTTGGTATTGTTATTAAGTTAATAAAATGGTCTACAAAATAAAATCATAAAAAAAAATTTGCCAATTTTTGAAAAAAATCATGGTTTTAGGGTAGTCGGATACCTTAATGTGTATTATTTTAATGGTAAATATCTGTCAATATATGATACTTTGACTGACAAACACATGTTTCTTTTTACATTTGTATGAGTATGAGTATAAGAATATTAGAAAAAAAGATATGTTCTCTTTTTTAAAGGTTTTCTATTAATAGGACACATAAAAAAATTACAATCGATGTTAATGTTCATTCTAAAAATTAGTATAGCTATTTAAGTATTCGAAAAATTGGACTTGTGTTCATAGATATATCTTACAAAAATGTTTTTAAAATTTTAAAATGAGAATTCTTTGAAGGGAGTTTCATATTTTAACGCTACGTTTTTCTACATATACAGCTGTTTTTTACATGATACATGATTATATATTTTAATTTGGAATTGTATATTTATTTGCATTTATCATCTGAAGAAAACACAAGTATTTTCTAAAGTAAATTAATTTTTCGTTTCTTATATTTTTCCAAAGCGCGATTGTTTTTTAATTATGACAACTAAAATAAACTTAACTACTCAAAAATGCATGTTAAATTCTGTAAATATGTAAAATATATATATATATATATATATATATATATATATATATATATATATATATATATATATATATATATATATATATATATATATATATAAGTTAAGTCAATTCCTACTTAGGTCAACAAAGAATAATTTTATTGTAGTTACTTTTTATTAAATATAATTACAATTAATATAAAAAGGTACATGCATATGACAGAATCATAATATTACGTAGAAAAATAGAAAGCATTTTTCCTTTCTAAGTATAGTGTTGGACTATTATTTTTGTTCGTTACTATTTATTCATTCATAAATCGCATCATCAGAACTTAAGCCATTCCAAGTAGTTAAGCCATTCCACGACCTTTGAATGAGAAGTCCAACGCGCTATTCATCACGCTACAGGGACAAAACGAGCTGTTTTACTTTTTATATATAGTGTTAGATTAGTATTTTCTTTGTTACTATTTATTCATTAATTAGATTAAGTTAATGAATTAATGTTTTAAAAAACTATATTAACATCAAGTATCATTCACTCTACAAGTTTAAAAAACTGTATTTGAACTTGAGGCGATGAATAAAATGCTTCTTTCAAAATGATTGAAAATTTAAACAAGATATATATATATATATATATATATATATATATATATATATATATATATATATATATATATATATATATATAGGGAGATTGAACTGATAGCAGGAATTGAAAAAACACCGTGTACGTAAAAATTTGTAAGCAAAATTCAGCATGATTTGGGCAAGCGAATGTTCTAATTTACTCACTACACTACAATTATTAAAGATGAATTTAAATTAATAATTATTTAAATTTGTTTTGAATGATAATACCTCTACATTTATTTTAAATAACTTTATCAGCCTTATAAATTTTAGATTTTAGATTTTCCTGTGCATTTATCCGTAATAGCTATATCTTTCCTTCTATCTTTTCTGAGTTTTAAAAACTTATTACTACTGCAGAAATGAAATATACTTCTTTTCATCATAGACAATTTAAAGACACTTAAAAAATAGTTTTAAATTTCACTTTTATAAGGTTCATGTTCAGTTGCTGAAAGTGCTCAAAAGAACGTGATTTGTCTTTTTCGTCCCGTTTATTCTTAACTTAAATTCCATTCCTTATACTTCATCCGTTCATTCCAAGACCAGTTTATAATTCAAAACAAGTTCACATTGCTGTTTTTATAAAATTCAGGTAACATAAAAAATTCCTACTTAGGTCAACAAAAACATAATTTAGTTACTTTTTATTAAATATTTACAATATGTATACATATGTATATACATATGATGGAATCACAATATTAAGTGATAAAATGGAAAGTGATTTTCCTTACAATTTTCCATTTGCCTTTCTATATATGGTGTTGGATTATATTTTTTATTTGTGTTATACTGTCTATCCATTAATTAAATTTAATTATTATAATAAAATAGTATAGTAAAATATAAATCACATTGTTAGAATATAAAGCCATCTCAGGTGGGATTCGAAGCCACGACCTTGGGATTAGAAGTCCAACGTGTGCTATTTATTGCCCAACAGGACACAACGAACGATTTTCCTTCCTAAATATGGTGTTGGACTATTACCTTTGTTTGTTACTATTTATTCATTCTTTTAGTTTAATTAATGAATTAATATTTGAAAAAAACTATATTAATATGAAGTGCCATCCACTACAGGTTTAAAAAAATGTATTTCAACTTGAAAGTATGAATAGAAAGTATTTTAATAACGATTGAAAATTTTGATAAGATATATACCGGAAGAGAGTAAACTAATAGAAGGAATTGAAAAACAGCAATGCGGGGAAATTTGTATTTTCTTTGGTAGTATATCATAGATTATTTTTTTCATTGAGTATTTGAAGACTAACATCTCCACTTATAAAATGGATAAATTCAACCAGGTACAAACAAAGCACCTCGTTTGACCTTCAGTTCTCTCACAGATTTCCCATGAGCCATTTAAGGTATTCAACCACAATATTTTCTTCTAAGTTGTATCTGGGGTGTATTGAATGGGATTCAACAAATGTTCTTACCAAATAACAGAATAGTATTTTGTTTGGAGAAATGGAGTAGAAATAAAACATATTGCTCACACACACACACACAGCTGTTGCAAATGTGGAAAATAGAAAAATAGAGAGAGAAATATAGTTTTTTTTTCCTTCACTCCCATAGTTTTCTCTTGGCTTCGTGAATCCTCTAATGTGTGGAAAACTCCTTTTTTTACCAGCGTTTACGATAACGGATAAAGTGTTTATAAAATGCATTTATATACAAATTAATAGTTTTTTTTTCAAATTTTCAGTTTTAACAATTTTTATATCGTTTAAAGTTTTTAATTGACATGCAGCTTTTCCTATTTTCATAAAAATTCAACATTTTTTGTAAAAAAAAAAATTATTTTAATCCATTATTAAGACCAAAAGAATTTCTTGCATATAATGAAAGGGGGGATCGTAATAAATGAACAGAGTAATACCAAAAAGGGAGGATTGTTCTGTAACGGGTTCTATTCAAGTTTCGGTCTAATCCTCTGGGGAAAATACTTCCGCTGACGTTATATGATTCAAAAACCTCTTTCTGTAAAGGAACCGCGATTTATATTAATGACGGATACTATTTAAAATCAAGTGAAGAGAGAAGTTGCTAGTGGTTATTGTTGTCATACAGAAACTGAGTAGCTAGAGAAACTAATATTTTAATTACCGTCATTAAAGTTGAAACAATCCGAAGGTCCATTCAAGAACTAGCATTATCGTAGAGGATCATTTATTGATAAGTATAAAATTTAGATTACTATTTCAGAGTTGAAGTGCTTCCATAGCTTAGGTTGAATTTAGATAGTGATCAGAAAGTCATAATAAAGTGTATATTTTAAGATAATGTCTCATCTTTGGTGATTCCTCACACTTAGCTGGCGAGAGTCCACAACAGCTCTTATATTACGACTTTTAATTGATCAATTAATAATTTGAAATTGCTGCTCTTATCAAATACAAACTTAAAATGAAATTTGAACAGATTTCTAAGTTGTTATCTCTATACAAATAAGTATAAATAATGGATATAAAAATTCAGAGGATTAAACTAATTTGAGGTATGCTTTTGAAAACTAAGAAGCATTAAACACTTTATAAATGTTGAACGCTTTAAAGTTTAGTCATGGTTTTATAATCGATAACTCGTTAATTGAGCTCACTAAATGTCAAAATGTTCAGGATCAGTAAAATCGTTAGACAAAGCCTTATACCTGGATGGAAAAATGCATGGGAGGATAAAAGGATTTGCGAAGTGTAGTGGCTATAATACTGTTGTACACTACAATGATCTGCCGGGCCATGGGTAGCCTAGTGATTAGAGCATCGGACTCCAAACTGGATGGCCTGGGTTCGATGCCGATGCCACCAAATACCCTCCGAGTATACACGGAGTACGTGCTCGTTAAATCAGTGGGTCCGAAGTCTAGTGGGCTGAGTCACGAGCGCAGGGACTGGAGAAGATTTCCCTCTCCTTCAGTTCCATGCAGATATTGTGGAGGTGGAGATAGGTGGTGTCGCTATCTATCGTCACTTCGGGGAATTTCGCCGAGCTAATTCGTACTGTCACCTGCATGGTGCTCAAGGTCAACGACAGGCGTACTTCGAACCCCTTGCCAGGATGAATTTCGTGGGGCTCAATCTGACTACGTCAGACAGGTGGCATTAGAAGCAACAAGAACACAATGATCTTCCTCTTTGAAATAGTCATTAAAAGGTCAATAAGTTACAGTAGGCTACATTGTAACTTTCGGAAGGGCAACTGGTATTTGTAAAAACGCATTATGTAGGGTATAAAAACGCTAAATGTGCAATCATTCAAATGTTTCATCAAATGCTTAGGCTGTAATACTCAATAAAAAAAAATCTCACATTAAAAATCTGGTGAGAAAGATTGTACTTACATGATGAAACAGATAATTAATTGTGCCTTTTGAAAGAATCTGTAAAATGAAATAATTTTGTATTGTACTTTTTTTTCAATTTACAATAAGACTTTAAAATTTTGAGAAAAAGTAATTCAATATTAGTTATGACTACAGGAATATAAATAACAGTTTTCATGATTAAAGAAGCTAAAGTATTAAGAATTGCATTTAAATTGAAACAAATACATTCCTAAGGAATAATTATTTTTATATTTTAAAACATATAATATTATTCTAAAATTTAATATAGGGAATATACAGAGAATCTCGGTCTTTACAGAGTAGTATCATATATAAACATATTTTTTAATTATAGCTTACAGAGAATGGACATTAAATCTGTCGAGGATTAATGTTCTGTAGTGGAAGCTTGAAAGAGGTGGGAGTCACTTCAGGTGGCGTCCTACTTCTTTGACTATGGTTCAAAACAATGAGGTCCGTCGTCAATGACTCTCGTGTTGCATTATAGTGAGGCGTTATCATTCAATCACTTACTGAGGAGCAAAACTAAGTTTTAAGCCTTAAGTAAAGACTAAAAAAAATATCATTAGTTTTCGATTTGATACTGAACGAAGTAATTAAATTTAGTATTTTATTTTTAAAAATTTATTAAGCTTTCAATTTATTATCTTGAGCATTATTTATTCTGTCTAAACACCAGCTGAAAATAAATATTTATCTCTTTATCTTGCTGATAAGTAAAAGATTGTTTTCAGAATACAAAGATGGCGTTTTATTCTATTTATATATTGAGGTTATATTCTTTTTCTCCAGAAAAAAAGCCTAATATCCCATCATATTCATTCTGTAATTCAAATCTACTTTCTGCTTTCATCTTTTTACTCTTAAACTATCCACTCAATTACAACAAATGCCAGATTTTTCCTTTTCTTAGGCGAGTGAAAGAAATGTGTGCGTCAAGTCAGAAATAATACCATTAGGGCAAAATTTATTTTTTTGATAAAGGGAATAATTTTTTCTTTACTCCTTGGAGAGGAAAGTAGGGCTTCTTTTAGAAGATAAAAGTATAAATTCCATTCATGTATATACAAAGCAACTCATACGATTCCCCATTCTCTTGTATGTAATCCATAAGCTATTACGGGGTATCAAACCACATGATCTTTTAGGTTTTATCTAAAGTGTATTATATGCAATTCGGTGAACACTTGCCAAACAACAAAGTAATGGGCCAGTGTTTGCTTTTGAGGTAAGATGGCAACAAAATAAAATGATTCAACTGAATCTAGAGAAGAAGCAAAGTATATTGAACGAAAAAATCTCCTTCTTTTTAGAAATATATTCTTTATTTCGTATATTCTATATACCAATCGAAAAAGGGGTAGAAACTTGGCTTGTGTTTTTAATTAGCGATTATGATTAAGTTCTAAACAATTCAAAGAATATTTTTCAAAATTTGTAAAATGCAGGACACTCAGTTTTAGATGGTAAGAGAAAATACTTGTTTGCTAGTGTTTTTTTTAATATTTTAAATGTTATTATTTGAATTATCATGCAATTTGGAGCGATTTAAAATGTAGATGGAAGTAAAAAAACTGTTCTTAAAATCTTAAGTATTTATAAAACTTTTTACTGAAGGATATTAAATAAAGCCTTTTTTTCAATTAATATAATTTCATTTCAAGTTTCAAATATATATATACTAGCCGTTACCCAGCCGCTTCACTGGGTATTTCACGATGTTGTATATATGTATACTGTTTACATATAAATTAATTATTGATATCTAGCATTAAGAATTCGATTCTATTGAAAAATATATTTATAGCTGTTACACTCTCACCCCTTGATATTAAAAAAAACATAAATTATATCTAATTTCTATTTATATCTAAAATAGAAGTAGAAAGATATTTTTCGCTCACTTAACCTAATAACCAAGTGGATTTCCACCAAAGAAACTTTCAGTGGATGTCTACTCCATAAAATAAACATGCGTGCTAAATTTTAAGTCTAAATCTAACATAACAAAAACGGACTTTTTATCATCAATACCTCGTTGACAACATTCTTAACGGATTCCAATTCAACAAAAAAAAGAAGCATGCAAACCAAATTTTATTATTATAGTCTTAACAGCTCAAAAACGGGAATTTTGTCTATCAATACGCCCCAATAACTCTCCCCGTTTCCCCCTGGAGTAGATTTCCGTTAAATCCATTCTTAGTGGAACTCTATTCAACTAATGAAAAGTGCTCAACAAATTTCAAGTAAATGAGTTTTAAATTCAAAAACAGGAATTTTTCTATAACACGCCTTAATTCCTCACAACCCTACTCCTTTGGGGGTCCGTTTTCGCATAAATCTTTGTAAAAGGAACTTTATTCCATGAACGGAACATACCTTCTATTTTTCAAGCAGGAGGTTCTATTAGTTGAAAATTGGAAATATTTATCTATTACGCCCCTTAATCCTCCTCAGTGACCATTGGGGATCAATTTCCCCCCAAACTATTTTGTAGCGGATCTCTACACCATGAAAGGAATTCGCTTACCAAATTTTAAGACTGTACGTATAACAGTTTAAAAATGGAAATAATTATCTATAACGCACCTTAAGCCTCGCAACGCCACTTAGGAAACGATTTTCACAAAACCCATCTTATAGCAGATCTTTACTTAATGAATGGTATCAGCTTTCTCAATTTCAAGATTTTACGTCTAATAGTTTAAAAAGGAGTTAATTGCCTATAACGCCCCTTAATTCACCACAACGCCACTTAGGAGTCGATTTTGACAAAACCCATTCTGTAGGGGTATCTGTACTCTATGAAAGGAATCCGCTTATACCAAATTTCAAGACTGTACGTCTAAACGTTTAAAAATGGAAATAATTATCTATAACGCTCCTCAAGCCCCCGCAACGCCACTTAGGAAACGATTTTCACAAAACCCATCTTATAGCGGATCCCTACTCAGTGAATGGAATCTGCTTACTGAATTTCGAGATTTTACGTCAAATAGTTTTTAAAAAAGGAGTTAATTGCCTATATAACGCCCCTTAATTCTCTACAACGCCACTTGGGAGTCGAATTTCTCAAAACCCATTCTGTAGGGGATCTGTACTCTATGAAAGGAATCCGCTTACCAAATTTCAAGGCTGTACGTCTAATAGGTTAAAAATGTAAATAAATGTATAACGCCCCTTAAGCGCCCTCAACGCCCCTTGCAGGTCGATTTTCGTAAAACTCATTATGTAGGAAATCTCTACTTTATGAAAGAAATCTGTGTACCAAGTTTCACGACTGTACATTTAATAGTTTAGTAACGGAAATAATTATCTATAACGCCCCTTAAACCCCTGTAACGCTCCTTGGGGTTCGAACTTTGCAAAATCCGTTCTTAGCTGACGTCTACTCCATGAAGGGAACCTACATACCCAATTTCAAGTCTGTAGGTTTAATAGTTCCGGAGATATCGTGATTAGTTAGTGAGTCAGTCAGTGAGTGAGTCGCTTTTCTCCTTTATATATATAGATTAGGTTGGGAAAAAAGAAATCCATTATTTTTTCGATAGATGGCTGTAGTGTAGATATCTCGTGAAAGTATTGATCAAATAACTTCAAATATATGCGCGTTGTCAAGGTGACATTTCAAACTAAAAAGTTATTTTGCTTTTATTTGTCTAATCCATCCACTTGTGAGTTACAGGGTGTTAAAAATGGAAGTCAACAAAGAGAACATTTCGGTACATTTTACAGTTTTTCTTTGATAAAGGCGGAAATGCAAGCCAGGCAGCTGAAATTGTGAATTATGTTTATGGAGCCAATACTGTAACAGCTGATTACGTACAATTTCGATTTCATCGATTCCATTCAGGAATTTCTGATGTTAAAGATGCAACTCTCACAGGCAGGTGCGTCGTCAAAAATGTCGATAAAATCATAGAAATTATCAAAGTTGACCGGCATGTTAATAGCCCTAGCATCATCCAGGAGCTAAAAATGGACCAACAGTTTTAAACAATTTGCGCAAAGTTGGATTCAAAAAGAAGCTCGATGTTTGGTTGCCACACCAAATAACATCTAAAAACATGATGGATCGAATTTTCATTTGTGAAGTTTTGGCCAAACGGAATAAAATCGACCCATTTCTTAAGCGGATGGTGACTGAGGATGAGAAATGGGTCACATACGACAATATTGTGCAAAAACTATCGTGGTCAAAGCGTAATGAAGCAGCTCAAACGGTTGTCAAATCAGGACTAACGATCAGAAAGATTCTACTGTATATTTGGTGGGACTAGAAAGGAATAATTTATTAAGAGTTGCTTCCGTATGGCCCAACACTAAATTCAGATCTCTACTGTTAACAATTGGACCATTTGAAGCTAGCGATTGACCAGAAATGGCCAGAATTGGCTTACAGAAAAGGTGTGGTGTTCCATCAGGAAAACTCAAGGCCACACACGTCTGTAGCGACTCGCCAGAAACTCTGGGAGCTTGGTTGGAAAGTTGTAATGCTTCCACCATATAGCCCAGACATGGCCCCAAGCGAGTACCATCTTTTTCTCGCATTTCAAAACTTCCTGAGTGATAAGAAATTGGGATCAAGAGAATATTGTGCACATCGTTTACTATAGTTCTTCGCCAATAAGGATCAAGACTTCTATGAGAGAGGCATTATGAGACTGCCATAAAATGACAACAAATTATACAACAAAACGGTGCATATTTGACTTAAATCGGACAATCCGAAGCATGTAAAATAAAGTCGTGAATTTCATGCAAAAATAATGGATTTCTCTTCTCCCAACCTAATATATATATATAAATGAATATGTGTCTGTCTGGACTCGATAGATTCAAAAACCATATATCCAATAGCCGTGAAAATTTGAGAAATTATTAGATATATTCCCGGGAAGGTTTTTGAAATTTTTTTTTAAAAATCAGAGTTTGGGTTCTAGGTGCTCCCGAACAAATGTATCCCAAAAATATCAAAATAACATTCTATATATATAAAGGAGAAAAGCGACTCACGCACTAATCACGATATCTCCGGATTTATTAAACCTACAGACTTGAAATTTGGTATGCAGGTTCCTTTCATGGAGTAGGCATCAGCTAAAAACGAATTTCGCAAAGATGGAACCCCAAGGAGCGTTATACAGATAATTATCTCCATTATCAAACTATTAGATGTACAGTTTTGAAACTTGCTACGCAGATTTCTTTCATGAAGTAGAGAACCCGTACAAATTGATTTTTACGAAAATCAACCTCCAAGGGGTGTTGAAGGCACTTAAGGGTCATTATGCATAATTATTTCCATTTTTAAACTATTAGACGTATAATCTTGAAATTTGGTAAACGGATTCCTTTCACAGAATAGAGATCCGCTACAAAATGGGTTTTGTGAAAATCAAATCCCAAGTGGCACTGCGAGAGCCTAAGGGGACATTATACATAATTACTTCCATTTTTAAATTATTAGATTTACAGTCTTGAAATTTGGTACTCAGATACCTTTCATGGCCTAGAGATCCGTTACAAAATGGGTTTTTGAGAAAATTGACTTCTAATTGCGTTGTGGGGGCCAAAGGAGCGTTCTATATAATTATTTAAATTTTTAAACTATTAGATGTACAGTATTGACATTTGGTAAGCGGATTCCCCCTTTCATATAGTAGAGATCCTCTACAAAATGGGCCTTGTGAAAATAGAATCCCAAGTGGCATTTCAGGGACTTAAGGAGTGTTATAGATAATTATATCCGTTTTTAAATAATTTGTCGGACAGTCTTGAAATTTCATAAGTGGATTCCTTTCCAGGAGTAGAGTTCCGCTACAAAATGGGTTTTTGAAAATCGACCCCCAACTAGCGTTGCTGAGAATTAAGGGCAGTTATATATATATATATATATATATATATATATATATATATATATATATATATATATATATATATATATATATATATATATATATATATATATATATATAGGTAATTACTTCCTTTTTAAACTATTAGAAGCAAAATCTTGAAATTGAGTAAGCAGATTACATCCATTAAGTAGAGATCCGCTATAAGATGGGTTATGTGAAAATCGTTTCCTAAGTGGCGTTGTGGGGGCTTAAGGGGTGTTATAGATAATTATTTCCATTTTTAAACAATTAGATGTACAGTCTTGAAATTTGGTAAGCATATTACTTTCATGGAGTAGAGATCTGCTACACAATAGGTTTGGGGAAAATTGATCCCTCCAAGGGGTACTGAGGGGGATTAAGAGAGGTAATAGATAAATATTTCGGATTTTCCGCTATTAGACCCACCTGCTTAAAAATTAGAAGGTATGTTACTTTCATGGAATTAAGTTCCTTTAACAAAGTATTCTGTGAACACCTACCCCCAAAGGAGTGGGGTTGCGAGGAGTTAAGAAGAGTTATAGAAAAATTCCTTTTTTTTAATTTAACCCATTTACTAGAAATTTGTTGAGCTTGTTTCTTGAATTCCACTAAGAATGGATTTTACGGAAATCAACTCCAGGGGAAGCAGGGGAGTTATTGAGGAGTATTGATAGGCAAAATTCCCGTTTTTGAACTATTAGGACTATAATAATAAAATTTGGTTTGCATGTTTCTTTTTTGTTGAATTGAAATCCCCTAAGAATGCTCTCAACAGGGTTATGGGGCGTATTGATGATAAAAATTCCATCTTTTCTTTTAGATTTAGACATGAAATTTAGCACGCATATTTAATTTATAGAATAGAGATCCACTGAAAGTGTCTTTGGCGGAAATCCACTGGATTATTAGGTTAAGTGAGAGCAAATGTTTCTACTTCTATTTTAGATATTAATAGAAATTAGAAATTATAATTATTGTCCTTTTTATATCGAGAGTTACAGCTATAAATATATTTTTTAATACACTCGAATTCTTAATGCTATATATCAATAATTTATATATATTTAAATAGTATATTTTTATACAGCATCGTAAAATACCCAGTGATGCGGGTGGGTAATGGCTAGTATATATATATATATATATATATATATATATATATATATATATATATATATATACATGTGTGGGAGGTGAGTATATGTGGTTGAACTTCAATTCAATCAAACATGGTACGGTCACAAATTTATTTAGTACCAATTTATCAGATATGTATTTAAAATACACAACATGGTTGGAATAAATGAAGACATTTTTTTCACACAAGCGTTTTTACTAACGATGACACAATAAGCTAGCAGTAACATATCATTTCTGATGCAGAGACGATATACCCAATATAAGACACATAATGACTGACTACAATCTACTACCTCGGGATGCACGCTCAATCCCTTTTTACAACCCAGGAAATTCTGTATTGCAAAAAAACACAAAAAAAAGAGAATTTTCCGGAGCTTTCCATACTTCTTGATTGCTTGAAATATGTTATAGCATTCAATGACATTTCTCGGGAAATGTTAAGGCACATGCCAGTTCCAATTGTAATTACTGGAAAGAATTTGGACTTTTTTAAAACTTTCAATGAGATGTCCTGAAAATCTTAGATCTAATTGAAGCAAAAAATCAAGTAGTTCAAGCAAAAGCAAAGTTGAATGGACTTGATATCTAAACACAAACCCACATAAATTAAAAAAAAAAAAAAAACGAAATTAAACTTTAAGAATAGAAGTCATACTTCTATTAAGTACTTCTATATAGTAGATTTACTATACTAGATATACTTCTGTACACTTCTTTTTTGCGTCTTTAAGAATAGAATAATGTCGTACAAAGTTTTAAAATGAAGAAAATCAGGCTGTGTGCCTGAAAGTATTTATGAAAATTTCAGAGGAAATTCATATTTTACACACACACACACACACACACACACACACACACACACACACACACACACACACACACACACACACACACACACACACACACACACACACACACACACACACACACACACACACACACACACACACACACACACACACACACACACACACACACACACACACACACACACACACACACACACACACACACACACACACACACACACACACACACACACACACACACACACACACACACATATATATATATATATGCCATATATATGTAATATAGCATATATATATATATAGCTATATATATGCCATATATATGTAATATAGCATATATATATATACATATATATATATGTTATATTACATACAAAATCATTTTAAAAGATTCCAAAACTTTTCATTTGTAAATGCTTCTACATTTCCCTGTTAAAATTTGATACTTGTTAATATAGCAATTTCTTTGTACTCATTTAACATTTAGTGATGCGTATACATAATTAAAAATCTCTGTATATATAATTAAAACAAAATTAATGTAAAGGTGTTTTTCAAACTAATTTTTTTTCTTGTTTTGTATTAACTTGAAATTTAAATAAATGAAAAAAAAACATTGAATATTAAACTAAGATTACAAAATATTATATATATATATATTAATATATAATTTGTCAAAATATATATTTGCAATAACAATTCAGAGTAAGACTACTTGCAATTAAGAATGCAATATTTTTTACAAAATTTAAAGAATAAAGTACTGTGATATGAGTGGAAATAATTAATGAAAAAAATTATTGAAGGCTGCTTCACGTAATAAATGAAATGCTTAATAGTAATACCTTTGCATATTTTCTTAATAGCTTCGTTCAATATTTTATATAACTGTTTCATTGAATTTATTGAATTATTGGTCCAAACATGTATTTGAAGGGGAATGCATTTAATCACACCCTGTATTCAGATACAAAAATTTTCATTTCATACATTATCCAGCAATTACACTGATAAGAAAGAAAAACTATTACTCTAATTTACGACTAAGAAAAATGAAAGATTGAGTCTTAAAAAGTAAGTTACTTAACATGCATTTAGAAGCATGATCCAAAATTTCAACAATTTTTAATGTTAATTTGTAGAATATAGTCATTGAAAATTCATACATAACAAATGAATTTTTAACCATATTCATCCACTTCTGTTAAGAATTTCTAGAAGTTAACTTCTGGTATATATTTCATCTTTATTGCACCGTAATGAGAAAATCATCATCTGTAATTGTTCTTTTAAATAAATACATAATTAAAAGAGTTGCAGAAAAATGATGAGTTTTTGCATTAAAACTAATTTATAAAAAATAAATTACTATAACCGAAGACTATTCACAAATAATTTACACAAAAAATGTTATATATTAAAAAGTATTTAAAACAATTTAAATAAATTTTAAATCACATTAAACCAAGTGTATCAAGAAATAATCTAAGCACTATCTAGCTAGATAGACTTTTCTGCGCGTAGAAGTGATCGGGATGCAAGCTACAAATCTTTTTAAAACAAGGCCTCTTTCGCTTAGCTTTCTAAAACAAATGTTTCTTGAAACGAAATTTAGCGTTGAAGCTACTGAGATGGCTGAAAAGCCATTCAACTCCTATTAAGCCTCGCTATAACGGAAAAATATCGATCTTCATTTTGAATGTATAGCAATCTGGTGCAGGTACTTTATTTCCTTGAAATGCATACAACGCTAGACGATACATTAAAATCTCTAGCAATTTGTACTTTATGGTGACCATCAATATCAAGTCTCTCGATGATGTATATATATGCTACTTCATTCTTCTATCAAAATATTAACCGTGAACTATTTTAACTCTTTTTATATTTCAATTACGGTAAAATCGGCGTATAACGCGCGCCTGTACTTTCAAGCTGCAAATTTTAATATTTAGGTATATTGTGCGTAAGACACGCACTTCATTTTTTAGGAAGAAGTATGAATCGTAGGTGCACAATGCTCTTATGTTTTGAAAGTCATTTATTCGAGGTATTATTTAGAGCTTTAGAAAAAAAAATAGCACACTTCTAGAGTTGGAGCTCTTTAAGTTCCCAAGACATGTCATTTCTTTTAAATAAACAGTATATCCATCTATGTGGAAGTATAACCTTCTTTGCTCATCTTATTTATTTTTATTTTTAAAACTGTCCTTTTTTTACCTGCCGTATTAAGCATCACTCCTGTAAATTTCAATCTTTTTTTTAATTCCTACTATCAGTTCACACAATCTCCTTATATATGAACCTTGTTCAAATTCTCAATCGTTAATTAAATACTTTCTAGTCATCCCTTCAGGTTCATATATATTTGTTTTAAACTTCTAGTGGATGGTACTTCATATTAATACAGTGTTTCCAAATATGAATTCATTAGTTAAACCTAATGAATACATAGTAACAAACCTAAATAAAGAGTCCAACACCATATATAAAAATGACACGCGCTTATTGTCTCCCTGTAACGCAATGGATAGCGCTTTGGATTTCTAATCCAAAGGTCGTGGGTTTGAATCCTACCTGGGATGGCTTAGTTTCTGATAATGTGGTCTCTGAATGAATAAATAGTAACAAAGAAAAAATAATAGTTCCACACCCTATATGAAATGGAAAATCGTTTTCTATTTTGCCATTTAATATTGTGATTAGGTCATAGGTATATACATATTTATATTAACTGAAACTATTTCATAAAAACTAACTAAAATAAATAAAATATTTCTTTGTTGACCTAAGTAGGAACTGACTTGAAAAGTTCTTTTTTTATACGACCTGATTGTATTAAGAGTGCGCGTTATACGCCTGATTTTACGGTACACAGAATGGTAAAAAAAGTTTTCGAAATGCTTGAACAATGTGGAAAAATCGATACGCGAACTTTTAACGCATTTTCTCATTTAAAAACCAAATCACAGAAATTTACTCTTACGTAATCGAAACATTTTTTTCTCTACTTCAAATGATAAGTTAGTACAAGACAACTGAGCATCATAACAAACTTAAGGATAAAAAGACGCCAATAAATTTGTAAACTCTGGGCAATAAATTTATAAACTCTCTAAACTTTCGAGTGGCAGTCATCGCCACTCGAAATCGCTCCTAAATCAAAATTTGAGGAAGAGCAAGGTATCAGTACTTTTCAAAATATTTTCGACTAAACATTGATTACTTATTTTAATAACGAATAGTAATATATTCATATTTATATATATTTATATGCTTCATTTTAGACAAATAAAAAAATTATTTTTTCATGAAAATTTTCAAATTCTGGAATTTATGAGTTATGAGTAATTTATGAGTGACACATTGTTAGAAGATTAATAGTGTGGAAAAATAGAATAATAACTAGCAAGAACATTAATTCTCTATGCTGTTCTTTTATATTTTAAATAATTGTATCGACAAAAATATATAGTCAACACATTTCTCTATGCATATAGCTTTTAAATAAATAAGTTTTAATTGCGCAATTTATAAAGCCAAAAGCAATTCAGAATATTACGGTCAATTATAAGGCATTGATTTACTCATTAATATTTCTCATAGTATTAAATTTTCATACAGTTAAGTTATTCACAAGTTAATAATAAACTTGAAAGTTTTTTTTTTATATTTGACAAAGTTAAACGTGAATATACAATAGATATTTCTTAGACATAATTTTATTTCAAAAAATGTTTACATTTGAAGTTATAAAAAATTTGTTTTGCTTTTAAACTGTTAGTTTAATTAGTTATGTTGAATTTTCGAAAAATATAATTTTTGGAGGGGATTTTACTATATTTTACCAGTAAATATAAGGAGTACATTTAATCAATTTATTAAGAGATTTTATTATGTATAATATATTAAAATATATGTATAATATGTACCTAAAAACAAATTTTTTCAAAATTTTATTTTGTGGACGACCTTTTATTCACTAACTAGGGTAATTCTGGGATTCTCTTAGAATATTTTTTTTGTATCAAATTTAGCTTACATTGTTAAGAATCATATTTTACAAAATGAAATTTTCATATTTCAGTATCACGGTTACTTTATTCTCAAAGAAATTAACTCAGGTTGAGAGAATATATATATTGCATCGATAGAAATCTCTTTGAAATTCTTCTCAAAAGCTCGAGTTGTGCAAATGCAATTAAAATAATACGAACGTTTGCATTCTTTGGATTTAAAATTCACTAAAATCTTATCTGATAAATCTGTGCATGAAAGTAAAACGTTTAAAAGAATTGCAACTGTGGAATCAAATCTGAGGAATAACCGCGCAGGAATATTCTTTGGAATTTAAGAAAAGACGCATCAGCGAAAAAATTTGCAGTAATTTACCGTTCAACAAAAATATTAATTTATTTTCTTTTATTTAGTCATTTATTTTAAATGAATAACTCCAACAATAGCTTTTTCTGTTCTTATTTATTACCAACAGACAACATACACGAAGTTTTTGCCAAAGCTGTGTCGATCGAATAAAAAAAGGACTTTCCCCTCAAAAATGTAAACTGATTTCGTATCGGCTTTGAAGTGGATTTCTGAACTTAAGGAAACTTTTGCAAATGAACAATGATAGCATATTGAATAGGGTTACAGAAAATAAATAATAAAAATTGCTATTATTAGCTGCTTTTTGCAGAGTGGTAAAGATCTTTAAATACTGAATGCCGCACATTGGATGTAGTAGCTAGTGACGTTGATTTCTGTGCTGTTTGGCCTGGGTTCAAATCGCAGAGAAGGCATGGATGTTCGTAAATGTATAGTGCCTTCACGCCATGGACGTACTATAAGCCGTCAAGCCTCTTGTCTTCTGATGAAGTTGATGGAAGAGGAAGAAAGGTGGGAAGCCCTCGATCACCCCGCAGGGTCTTCTCCCTCGAAATTGGGATGGTACTGAGCCAAATCCCACTTCCCCGGTATGGTGTTTAAAGCTGCATCAAACGACAGTCGTAAATATAGCCCTTTGATGTAAAGAAAATCGCGGGTTTTGATCTAATGTTACTGTCGATCAGTTGGCATTAGTACCAGTCCAACAAACATTGAGTGAAAATAAGTATTTTAATAATACAACTACTAATTTATTGTAATGTTTTTAACCTTCTTCTTTAATAGTTAATTTGTTCCATTTATTGGAAGCCATTATTCGAAAATTTATACACCATTAAAAGAAAAGAAATCATTTCTTTGTTTATATTATTATTATTATTAAAGTTATTATTTTTTGTTTGTTGGTATGTAGTAAAGTTCTCGACACTTTTTTCAGAACAGGAATCATTTTCATTTTTGTTCACAAGTACCTTAAATGTAATTTTTAATAAATTTTATTAAAGTCATAATACTTATCTGAACTTTCTATTTTATATTCAACTTTTTTTGCATGATAAGAAGTTGTTCGAAAATATAGAATCTGAAATGTAAAATCTATTTAAAAATATAGATAAATTCCTCACTCTATGTAATTTTTAAACTCTTGTATATAAAGTTTGTCACCGACTTTCATCGATATGATTGATTATTTCGCGTCCTGTAGGATTTACGATTAAACTGTTCGAATTATTGCCAAATTTTTCAAAAGTCGTTGAAGAGGAAGATTTGAATTTTTGTTCGCGTAAGCGTTTTGCATTGATATTTATATAATACCAATACTAAAATCATTCAGTTGAAAAAAAAATTAAATTGTAAGAAATGTGGTGAGAAACTGATACTTTTTCAATGCGAAATCTTCTTAACTTCTTGAGACGAGAGGTATAAAAATTGAATGTTATTTCCAGATTCTGAAGTATGTATGATAAACGGTCAGTTAATACATACCTTTGCAATTCTTTCCCCAGCTTTAAATTAGACGTTTTATAAAAATATAGATGCATCATGTTTAATTTGAATTATTTCATTCAAACAATAATGTGTTTAATTTGTATTCTTAATTTTAAAAATACTGGCTTTATTCATAGATTTTTAAAATTAAAAAAATTCTTTCAAAGATTTACTTTTAGGAAACATAAAAGAACAGATGCGGAAAAAAAATATTGTAAATAGCTTAGTGAAATTAGAACTGTTTACAAGTAGAATGTTTTGTAGAATATAATAAAATGAGAAAGATGCTAATTTTCTGTAATTCATGGTCTGTTATCATCCGTGTTTAAAAGCTGCACTCAAAAAAAAAAGATTCGTGTTAAAATGATACATTATACGCCAAAAGCATTTTTTTGCCAAAAAAAGATCTGCATCTGAATGTGTTATATTATTGTAATAAAACTTCGTGAACGAATATATTCAAATTCGAGATGCAAATGATAGATTTTAATTATATGTAAATAAAGAGCTGGACATTTCAGAATATCACCACACAACATCGAGGCGGTATGTAAGAGTAAAAATTACAATATTCTTTATCTGTCAATGCTATAAGCTCGGAAATAATTTCATATGCTATGATTAATCTGGGGTAAAAAGGGGCAAAAAACACATCAGAACTAGCGGAAAATACTACAATGAATAATTCTTTAACCTTTAAATATTGGCAAATAACCGTAAAAAGGAAATTCTTGTAGAAGTGCTCTGAATTAAGGCAAAAACAATGCATTGTATAAAATTTTATTTTTAATTAATGTTATTTTAAAATAAGAATTAGATATGTTTACAAAAAAATTAAGCTCTATTTTGTGCAACGTTTAATGTGAATTAACAAAACATGATTATCAATAAGTTTTTGGGATTTTTCATTAAGTTCTAGGTAAAAAATAACATTTATAATTTAAATGTAAACAAAATTAAATATATGCAGTAAAATTTCGTACAGGCATTTAATTTTTTTCTGCATACATTATACTCTCTTTTAATCTTCATCTTGAGAAAGGTGTTACATTTTCATCAAATATTTCTTCCAGCAAAGGTTTAACAGGTTAACATTGTAAGAATCCGTGTCTTTCTTGTTATCAAAAGAATTACTCTCCGTTAACTTCGAAACTTTTCCTGAAATAAAATAAAAAAAGGCAATCCTACACTGAAAAACCCTTAGTTTCCTCTTTTCCCTTACCAAATCCTTATACTTTCTTAGAGCTTTTATTGTCATTAAGTTAAGGTTTCCAACCAAAATTCTATTCATCACCTGTTGTCCTCTGCCATTGCAAAGCAATAGTTTTTTGTGGAAAGTGGCACACAAGAAAAACAGTTGCCAAGAGAACACTTTCACAAAATAAGCACTTTTTTCTTATTGCCGTGATCAGAAGTGAAATGCTCCTCAGCGGGGAACAGAAAATTCTTCGAAAAACTTTCTTAGTCGAACACCCTTTGGGATTTCACTAGCCATTATTTCAAAGGGCGAGAACAGATTGCAGCTATCGAAGATTGTCCGTTAAATCAAGCTAGTACCATTCTTTCGATGGGATATTTATTTTAGAATCTCGTATCCAAATGTGTGTCTGTCTTCCTTTTCAAAAGAAATCGAGAACTATCTAGACTTTATCAAAACCTTCGCTAAATATGGAGTACATTTAGTCAACTTCAGTATTCAATAGTGTAGCACTGAGTATTGGAATTCATGTTTAACGAAAATGTTTAAGGAGGTTTGATTAAAAATATGAGAAAAGTTCTAAATGTGTTTTATGACAGTTCTTCGTATAACTGAAGAAACGAGGCTAAAATATGCAGTGTATTCAAGTTATGAATACTATATTTCTCTCTCTCTCTTATGTAATGGTACTCGAAGTATCTAAATGGACGCAATATATTTGCAACGAAATTTTAAACTATTCCAAGAATCATATTTAAATATTGTAAGAATAATCATTTAAAAGAGAAGAATTTGAAGCTTTTTAAGATTCATATTAACTGTAATATTGGAAAGCGTAACAGTAAAATTAAGAAAATGTGTTTGTAATGTGTGTCGCTTAGTATAATTTAACTTACATATATAACTATTTATATTTTAATTACAAATAAGGGTAACAAAAATTTTTTTAATGTATTTCCTTAAAGTAAACCTATTTTGATAATTTAAGAGATCTATGTACTTTAAGATATTTGTTAAATAATACTTTAGATATTTTTAATATTTATTTCATAAGATAAATGTCTTTATATTTTGAATAGAAAATTGCTGATTAATAAAAATTGATAATAAAGCTTCTAATGGATGAGTTTTTCCAAGCAAGTATCTTTAAACAAAAACAGTTTTAAAAAGAACTAATTTCAATGCCATAAAATGCATTCATAACTTTCTTAAGGTCTTTGTAGAACATAATATAAAGGCTACAACAAAAGTGTAGGAAAACATGTTATTACTTTTGATCATCTCTGTTAAAGAAACTGCTACATTAAGAATAAAATTTAATTGTGGATACTTTTCAGCAGAGAATCATTTTTTTTTTGTTAAAAATGCACTACTACTTTAATTACTTACAAAAAAAGGGAATACTAGATCGTATTAAAAAGAGAGAGAGAGAGAGTGATTAGTTTTTTTTAATAATAATTTTTTATATTTCTTTAAACAGTATGAACATTAAAAGATAAACTAAATAAATATTATGTTTTATAATTATAATCTTTCAAAATTAAAAAAATCATTGTTAATAATCATTGCCCAATTTGCCTCTGGAGATACAGTATGCAATGCAGATAATATAAATAAAGAATTAGTTCGTAGAAGGTTTTTCTGATAGGGCACCATAAAAAATCATTCAGCTGCATTAAAAATGGTTGAGGAGTAGATGAACGTATGGAGCAATTGTAAGTTCAAAATGATTGGATGATTAATTAAAAATTTCAAACCTTGAAAATATTAAGAAGGTGCTATGAGAAATTTGTTTACTTCTCTCCTGCATACAAGATGTAACTGGATGTGAGGTAGTTGAAGGTGGATCTGTATGCTACCTTGAACATTTCCAGATATGTTTGCACTGGTTATCAGGCAAGTTATGGAAATGAACTCATGTCTTGGAGATGAGAATAAACTGTACTGAAGACCACTCAAAATTCTGCCTTACAATCATATGAAACGCAAGCCCGCAATAAGCAGTGCGTTTCAAAATGCAACTTTTTAGCATCGATGCACCTTTGCTAAAACTTTGATTTGTCATTCGTAGGGGTTTCAAAATGTAAGGTAACAAACTATAGTTCAAAGTAAACGTTTAATTCAGAAAATAAAACATGCATACAATGTATGAAGGCACAGGTTCATTTTACATCTCTACATAGTCATACTTATCGAAGCCTTTTTTGTTCCATTAGTACACCGAACCATTGATACCAGCATCGTAAAAAATCAGCATAAAAGCTGTACAGCCACTTAAAGACGGTTTTCTAAAACTCAGCATCGGTTCTTAAACGCTAAATTCCTAAGTGTTTCCTTAAGCCTACACAGTACCCTAAAAATTTCATTTGTACCGAAAAATTTTTTCCCATATTTTGGTGGCTCATATCATTGAGATGCTTGCCACGAAATTTCAGATCTGTTAGCAAATTAGTTTTTAAGATATTTGAAGTTATATGAGCTATTGTTTTGGTTTCGGTTTCCTTTTAAAGCATTCTTTTACATTTAAGTTGAATTAATTAAAAATATTTTTGAGCTTTTAGTTTGAAATGGTTATTAATTCCAATTTTCATTACTAAAATCATTTCGGTTTCATTATGTTTTGAGTTTTTTGAGTTATCATAATTAATATAGAAAGATTAATTTCATGGCCAATTTTTGCTTTAAAAATAATTTATATAACTTAAAAGCTTTATCATTATTTTTTTCCTGTAGAGAAAATACCATGGCAAATGCGTTCTGGGTTTCTGTGAGAAACAATATTTTGAAGAGATGGAATACTACTGAAAATTATGTATCTAAAAATCAGTCCTCAGCTGATTCTAAAATTAGACTTCCGAATACAAGTATTCTGAATTCAAATGCTGCAGATATAACTGAATATTTCCTTGATGTACCAAACTACATTATATTAAACATATTGTAGTATTATATTTTAGTATTTTAAAGTCGTACGACAAGAGCTAAAACTTCCAAAACTGCCCCAATTTAAAACTGAAAAAAATTAAATTTTATGAGCAAACCTGACTCTTTTTAGCTTAAGGTTAGTATCATTATTATTTTGTACATAAATGCTTCGTGTTTCAAAACTTTTGTGAAATATTAGGTTAAGATAAAGCTGAATAAAATAACGTCTTAACAAATGCTATCAATATTATGGAAAAATATATTTTGAATTAAAAATATAATTTTCAGTCATATTTAATAAAAAAAGTGTTTTAATGTAGAACGTACATTGGAAAATAACATATTAAAAAATTGGAGTTTTACAGGCATTATAAGTTTTTGTTTTATGACTTTACAAACTTTAAATGCGTTTTTCTCAGACTTTTAATTTTGAAGGTATAAGTGTTTTTTAATCCCTAAGGCGTTTTTCCTGTTCAAGATAGAGCCTAGAATTTTTTGTATATACTCCTAAATGCATGTTCTATAAAAGTTAGTATCGATTTACGGCTGAGAACTATAGTTATTTTTTTAAAGAATGCTAAAGTTGATACTTTAAAAATTTTCGTGTTTTTTCCAGGTTTTTCTACAAAAATAATTATTAAAAATCAACAAGGGAATAGATCTTCAAATCCATACTAAATAGTATTTGTAATAATCTAAGAATCATAAATAACTTAAAATTACTAAAAAAATTTAAAAATTGCGTATTTTGTAAGAGTTTGAAAAAACTTCAAATATTCCTAATTTTTTAAAATTGTAAAATAATGGCTGGTCAAACTGACGTTTTGCTTACAGAATCAGCTTAATAATATAATCTAAATATAAAACATCAATTATTTTTACTGTAACTGTCTCAAAAAAATATTTTTGGAAAAGGGTACCGTGTAGCCTTAAAAGTTCAAAAAAGTCGAAATCACTTGGTGTGAGGTCGAAAATGTAAGGAAGGTGGTTCAACACCTTCCACCAAAAACTCTCCTTGTTCTGCTTTTATCAAATTCCGTGCACCAAAAACCCACCTGTCTTCGTGACATAGCAATTGAAGAATCGTACACTTCTACCAATTGCGCATGAATTTCCACTGGAGGGATTATTCTTTAAATGCAAAATGGATATCAACTTATATCAGTCGCAGACCATATTTCCGTCAACGCAGTCACTTTCTAACTAAGATTATTTTAAAACCAGCACCATGTATCGGCACCGGTTGAATGATGTGATCGTATCAGTTTCTTCAGAGGGACTTTTATTCATACAGGTAATTTGCACACCCGTCCGAGCTCTTGCTAGCAGTAAACATCTACGTATTTACAGCAAAGTTGTGCTTGGATTATTATTGAGCTGCAGGTTATTTGTGTCATTCCAATGAAACGAAATGACGCATTTTTATAATTTCCAAACTTCACAAACACTTTGTTGACTTGACTAAATCACCATAACATCGCTACATTCTGCACATTTAAATTCTACTGGGAAAATCCAGTAACCATCTGAAGATATTGCAAGAATAGCCATACAGTTGCACATTATTTAGAAGGAAGAAGTGCTGAATATTTTCCCGGAATTGTTTCAGCGTATTCAATCATCTGAATTTACGACTAAAGTGGGCTTAATGCCACTTTTAATGACTGATTAACTTCCTTTTATAATAATCAATCACATATTTCTTTTTTTAATTCCTTCTTTTTCTATGTGCGTTAGTTACACCTACATGCTTAACGCGTATTCCTTACTTCTTCATATACAGCATCGACTTCAATGCCTTAGAGTGTATATCTCTTTTCATTGTATAATGTTGAGAATATAGCCTTTTGATTTGATTGATTTAGTTCTACGTGCTGAAATTAATTCACTTTGTACAGAAAACTCTGCATAACGTATATAATGGCTACTTTAAGAGACGAAATTATTAATTCGAACAGGTACTTTAAATTAATAAATAGCTGAATTAAATCAGAATTCTTTAATTATTATTTGCTTTATGAATGATAAATCATGAGTAAGGGCACTGAGAGTGAAGGAAGAGTAAACAATCAACTTCAACTATTTCAATGTATTAAAATTATATGTACATTAGCAGCATAACACGAAATGAAAAAAAATGAGGCTAACTAGACCAATGAAGTGTTTTTAAAATAGATAAAAATTACTTTTGTTTATAAATAGAAGGGCGCAAAAACTGAAATATATTCGATAGAAAAACAAATTTTCAAAAAGGCAGAATTTTTTTTAAAGATAATATCAAAATTCAATTTATGCTGTTTGTTTTAACATTTGCGAAGTAATGCATTTTCAATCTACGTTTGATTTTTATTTTTCAAAATAAAATAGTGGAAAAAGTATTTGCCTGGCTTTTAAGAAAGTATACATTTATATTCAGAATCTGTTTCTCAACACAACACAGAACTGTCATATGACTTTTTTACAGTTACAAGTAACATAAGAGGATAAAAGTGATGTTAAAATAGCGATATTCTGTTAATGGCAAAGTAATATGACGTCAAATATACGGATTTAGGATAAATAACAAAAGTGACCTCTTTTAAAAAAATTATGCAATATCTTACTACTATTATAATATTTTGTAATAATACTTAAATATTTAAAATGGTTCTTAACTGCGAACGCCCAAAGCACAATAAAACTCAGGATAACGCTATATTTTGTAAATGAGTTTATAACTGTACTAATTGGCCAAATACACGCTCTATAATATCTAAACGACAGAACAAGAAGTAAAACAAAAGCTAGGAAATCAATAAAAATAATACACCTGAAATGAAGAAATGTCAATATTTAAGAATTATTGTTAAAAATTATTAGTGTTAAGAATTGTTGTTACCACGTGTAAACACAAATAACAATCTATCATCTTACGATTTTCTGGAAGGTTCTAAGTGAAAGAGAACTAAGAAAAAAATCTTCCTCCAGAGAACTGAAATAGAAAAAGTTTCATATATATATAGTGTAATAAAATAAAGTAATAAAGGACATCTCGTTATTCCTACAAAGCTAAGAATGAATGAAATTAGATTTTAAAAACCCGCCAAAATATAATTACACATAAAAAAGTCAACCGACTAAAGTGGAAGACTAATATATATATATATATACAGTGGGACCTCTATATATCGAAGTCGCTAAGTTCCGAAAGAAAGTTCGTAATACTGATAATTCGTTATACAGAGGCTCATCTTTAACTTTTCATTACAAAGCGCATAAAACAAATTTTTAATTCACAAACACTATATATTAAAAAAAGTAATTATTCATACCTTATTGTGAAGTAACATCTATTTATTTTATGTATCTTACCTATCAAAAAGAAGAGAAAGAAAGAAAAATTTCAAGGTAAAAGTTTCTTGAAATCTTTATCTACCTCCTGAAGAAATAAATGTTTTTCTTTGATGCTCAAGCACTTGCGTTTCAACATTTCTAGCTACAAGAAACGAAGTTACCAGTACGACTGATCCACACTACAAATGAGCGGAGACTAGGTCAAGAACACGGGAATACGAGACAACTCCATTGAAGGTGAAAGGGAATATCTAAGATGTTTACAGTGAATTGGACAATGGGGGCCAAAGGTTGCACTTCTTTGGTGAAACACCCAGAATTCTATTGCTCTCGGCGAGTTAGGCATCTAATAAAACCAGTTCAAGATTTATGACCACTACAGAGTGTGTTAAAAGATAGAATAGTTTGAAAAGTCCAGAAATATTTTAAAAATAGGATGCAAAAAACTTAATCGCAAGAGATAAAGTTCGTTATATAGAAAATGCACTTCGCTATTGGGATGTTATTTTACGAAGATAAGCATAAAATGTTCTCGGTTCCAGGAAAAAATTCGTTATATAGAAATATTCGTAATATAGAGGTTCAACTGTATATCTATATGCACAGTGAAAATCGTTTAACATGAAACTGAGGGGACTAAAATGTTTTTTCGTGTTAAAAGAATTTCGTGTTTAAAAGCATAACAATAAAAAAACCCACATATTAAACAAAATTAAGTTTATTAGAGTACATTTTATTTCCTTGGATATTCATCTCAATGCATGTATTTAATAAAAATCAATGTACCAAAAACGTTCACAGAAAGTGTAATAATAAAGTAAACTTTTAAGTGTATTCTCTTTAATACCCATTATATTGTAGAAACCGCACAACATATTTATTTAATGTAGCAACAATAATTTTAAATGTTTGTTTCAGTGAAACCACTGGATGTAAATCTGTCTCCAAAGAAAGCCAGCATGACAGCAGGTCGCAAAGTGGAACTTCGGTGCTACTCAGGTGGCTCAAGTCCTCCAGCTCGTATGTCCTGGTTTCTAGATAGCGAACCTTTGTCCAATCACACGGACCTCCTTTCCATAGATGGAAACCGGACAACAAGTATCCTGACCTTCTGGCCATCTAGAAGTGATCATAAGAAGTACCTCCGTTGCCGGGCGGAAAATTTTCTACTCAGTGGATCGGCGTTGGAAGATGGATGGTATTTGAATATCACGTGTGAGTCAGACTCAGTTTCTTACTTCAATTTATATCCTCATACTTTTGTCCTGATAAAATCTAGGATATTTTTTTTAAATGGCGTAAAGGCATTTCATAATTTGTATGTCCTTATCAATTTTTTACAAAGTATATAGTTAACAATTTTGAAAGATTCAAAAAATTGTATGTAACTATACATTTATTTGAAGAAAAAAACTGTAGTCTAAATAATTTTGTACATACAGTGAAAATGTATATCGTGTCAGATTAATCCTTGAAGCGATCATTTTGCTTGCCCAAAATGTGTCAAAAAAGGGCACAGTTTTTGTTGCATATAACTAAGCACAATACTTAACAGAATGCGAAAATGGAGGAATTATATTTTAAATTTTTGATTTTAAACCTTTTATACTGTTTTTTATTTAAAATTATAGAACACAGGAAACCCTAAATGTTTGCTTTTTATAAGTGCACTCTACTTGCTATATAGAATGTTTCATATATTTAAAAAAAAAATTTCTGTTATACTTACAAAATAAATTCATGTTCGTATACCTTTTTCAAACGATGATGTTTTCATGTTTGAATACATGTATATGCATACGCAAGTTGAAGTATGGTGTTATATTAAGTTTTACATTGCAATGAGATGACTGAAATAATATTGACTTTAATTTTCCCATCTTCTCAAGCAACAAATTACGCATTGCCTTGCCAGTCCCTCTTCTTCATCGAATTTTTTCAAGAATCTTAATTAAGAATCCTGTACACATTTCTGTAAAATAATAATAAATAACACTTTATATGTGATAAAATGTTTTTTTAATACAAATCCTTTTTAATAAGAAAAAAACTTTTATTTTAAAATAGTAAGTTAGAAATATATTATTATTTTATTATTGTACAAAAATATAAAATGATTTGGATAAAGAAGGATTATAACACCTTTTTTAAAACACACATATAGGTATTTGTAATGTTTATTGACAATACATAGTTAATTAATCTATTAAAAATGTATTTAAATTACTTTTGTGCTATCAATAGCAATATTAATCTTATCCAGCCGTGGTGAGAATTACAAAATTATAATTCAGGCTGTCTTATTTTTTGATGTTTTTTTTTTAGATACTTAAATATTTTTAGTGCGATAAAAGGGTTGTCGCATTACATTATTGGTGCAGAGATGCAGATGCATTGCTTTAAAAAAAGGAAAAGAAAAAGAAGTATGTTTTTAAAAAATATGCAGTCACGTCATTTGCATATTATATAGCTGTGACTTTTGCAGCAAGCATGTTGAGACTGGCCGAAACAAGAAAATAATCAAACACTAGTTAAGGAAAAAAGATTCTGTTTTTCATTTTTTTCGTAATAGAAGAGAAAAAAGATGGACACCTTATAAAGGTTACCTTAAAATTGATAGTAAATTCCAGTTATTGAATTCTTTGGAAGTAAAAATTTTATAACCCCCGCCATTCTCCTGAGTTTTTATTTAGATAATATCACCTTTCATAAGTAAATGATTGTACTTCCAAGCAGATGTGCACACAAACTATCATTAAATGTTGTTAATAGCCCCTCAATTAAGTTTCTTTACTTTCTCATAAAAAAGTATGGTCATTGCATTAATTAGATTTCATTGATGGAAAAAAACAGACTAAAAAAAAACTAAATTTTTTTTTAGTTAATAGATTTTAATAAATCCAAGGATGTATGTTTTACTCAAGAGTGAACATTATACTTAACATAAAAAATTATTAAAAACCTCCCTAAATGTATCACAATTTTAAGTATCGGTAGAATTTTTTTGAATATATTCTCTGTGTTTGAGCAAATTACATTACATAAGGGTTTGGGCAAAAGTCATGGCAACTGTTTTTTTTTCTTGAAGATACCAGTCCGGTTAGAAAATGTGACATATACAGACGAAAATACAAGGTGTTAACTACATGTGTGGACAATACGTAGCACTGAAATATTGTAACACTCTAATTTATTATGGTAGTATACGGACAAATATGGTCTTCACGGTGCAAAAGAATGACAACACAGTACACCCACCATGCTACTGTACGGTATGGTAAGGTATCCAAGGGCTTCCACTAATTCATTGAGATATTACATCGCATTTTTCGCTCGGAGAACGGCTATTTTGATGTAAGAACGCTGCTCAACAAGGATTACTTCCATCGCACGACGCTCACCAACTGACTGATTTCACAGCCCTCGCTGCGCTACTACCAGCTATCACAAAACCCTCTGTTCTTTTGAAAACACTCTATGCCTGCAGAACTTCCACACGACACATATACGTTTGTGATCCATTCACATATATTCAAGAAAAAAAATAGTTCCCATGATTTATGCCCCAACAATCGTATATATTTAATGTAAGTCACTAATAAATATTTTTTTTAAATATCTTTTTTAATAATTATGCTCACTTGTTCGGTTAAGAATCTATTTATTAATACTACTATATTTATTACTTTTTCTTAGATGTTCCTCAAGTATCTCTAACTATTAAAAGCTCAACGAAACAGGCGCATTCAGCACTCTTGGAAGGAGACGATGTCCGATTTTCATGCGATGTCAAAGCTAATCCACCTGCAAGTGAAGTTGGTTGGCTTTTTGAAGGCCGACCCCTGAGTTCAGATGACCCAGAGTTGGTTATGAGTTATAGAAATTTGTTGATCAGGAGGGTCAAAAGAAAACACCGAGGCCGATATCAATGCTATGCAAACAATGCTGAAGGGACTGGAATGAGTCGAGTTATAACTTTGAGAGCTATGTGTAAGTTGATTTGTTTTTATATTAATATAATAGTAAAATATCAGGAATTATTGTACAACAAATGGATCTTCAGAACTCTCTTCCCCTCGAAAAAAAGAAATGCATATAGAATTTAGATTTGCTTAAAGATTTAGTCATAAATTTCTGAGTCATCATTGAAAGCATTTAAAATAAATCAGATCAAATATTAGTTCAAGATATTTAAGTTTAAATGGGTCTCATGACAATTGCTTCAAAATGCTTTGTGATAAATGTATTGATTTCTATATTTAAAATAAAATAAATGACACAAAAGTATGTTTTTTTATAAAATTCCACCGACAACTTAACAACCCTTCCTATTTAATTTTGAGTTCATCAATACAAGATACAACGTTGAGAGATACAACATAACGAACAAGACATAATTTTCCAAACATATATATATATATATATATATATATATATATATATATATATATATATATATATATATATATATATATATATATATATTTATAAAAAATATCAGAAAACTGATTTGTTATAATATAATTGTTAGGAATTTCTAAAACTAATTGATGCTTGATAAAATTATTTCTAATAAATAGTAAGCTGTAATTTTTTGAAACGTTGGTTGTTAATAATTTTTAATTATCAGAAATTACTAAAAAATATATAAAACAGTGATAATATAATTTTTATGAGTTCAATAGACATAGGCCAAATTTAAATTTAATTTAGCTTTGAAAATATTATAGTAGAAATAAAGAATGAATGTAATTTATATTTTTATTAGGTATGATATTATTTTGTTGCGCTAACATGATTGATTGTTCCTTTGATTTGAGATGATATGATTGTTGTTTGAGATTTAGCACTACAAAAACTGCAATAAAATTTGATAGTTTTACTGGATGCTTCATTATTATTTAACCAATAAATTAAATAATTTGAAACCTTCGAAAAACTACAATATGATCGATTTCCTCATTAACCACGGATGTATTTCTTTAAAAACTGCCTTGATGGCACATTTCTAAGATGATGCAATATTGCATATAAGATTCTGACCAATTACTGAATAAACAAAAGGAAATCATATCATAATATCACAAAGTTTCTGGTTCGAAAAGATATAAAAGCTGAGGTCTTTGGTATGTGACAAACAGTTTTTTCATTGTTGAATGTCAATGCGTGTTTATCTTGCTTTCCGCTTTTGTTTTGTGTTCCTAAATAAAATGTAAAACTAAAGTAATAATGTCTCACCCATTAAGTGATTGACACAGGATAAAGATGGGGCAGTAACACGTTGATTCCAGTAAAAAAGTAAATATTTTTCTTGTTACAGTACAAGGATTAAAACACTTACAAATAAAATACAATTTAGGTTTTGTTTCTCTCTTAGAAAAATCAAAAACTTTTAAATTTTTGCAGTTAAATTTTTTTCACAATATTATAGTGCCAAGTAGTACGTTAATGCAGCAGTTCTTTATGAGATATTATTTTGTTTTATTATATATATTTTTTAAATAACAAACAGAAAATTCTTATTTTATTCTATTTTTAATATAACTGATTTTAAAAGATCTTATTTTAATTTCGCTTCAATAACTTCCTAAAAAATAATCTTTCTTCATTCTTATCGAAACAAAACTTTATTTAGGGCATTAATTTGCTTTAAAACGAGCGAGGATAAAATGTTAAGACTAAAAAAAAATGTATAATTAAATGCAATCTCGAAATAGCAATGACTAAAATATTTTCGAAGGTAACGAGCTAACAACTTATCTTTTAAAAACATTTATTCCGGTCAGTTGAAAAAAATAATGAGTGCTAGCTGTGAAATAAAGCAATTAAATAAATAAGATCAAAATACTAGGTTCAAAAGCTTCGTTTTGGTCATAAAGATTAAAATTTGTTCAACACATGGAGAGGAGCTTAAATTGCTGATTTTTGTTCCGACTTTGTAAAGAAAATTGAATAAACACTCATTTAATCAAACAACTTTTTTTCTGTATGTTTTTGTTTAAGAATTATCGTTAATGAACAAGTGTAGTTCCAGAGAAACGAGAAAGAAGCTGTACTCATTTTTCTGGGACCTGAGGGAAAACGCTTGATTAAATTAATATGTGTTTTTTCCACCAACACTGTAAGAAAAACAAAAAAAAAAATGATAAAACGAGACTGAATTTCTTTAAACATCATTCTTATATCAGAGACAGGAATTTTGAAGAGATATCATAAAAGCTCAAACTTTCTTTTGTTTATGAGCCTAAAAAAATTCCTGACGAGATAGATAAAGATGAAAGTTATTAATTAAGCTCATTTTCTCCGTGTTTTGTTAACCACCAGAAAATAATGTTTAAAAAACTGTATGCATTGTCTTTTAAGTCTAGCAAAAAAAAGTGTAGAGAAACAATTTCAGCAGAGATTACGTATAAGAGCTTTTAACAATGTATCTTTGCTTGTAAAGAAAAATTTCAACACATTAACTACGTGAAACGATGCTTGAAATGAATGGTTGAGTAAAGTAAGTGATTTTTCAGAATAATATAAATACCTGCGTGTGCTAGTTAAGTCAAAGTAAAGTTACTTTACCAGTGATTGATTATGTTTAGAGCAATTAAATATTCTTTGTTATATTTGAAGTTACATCTCTAAGGGTAAACTAAATGAAGGTTTTTTTGTTAAAATACTTTAAAGTGGTATCATGAAAATATTTGTAATGAGTATATGAAAAAAATCAAATGAGTTTTATTTAATAAGCGAAATATGTTTTTATTACAACGTTAAATTAAATAAAGTTAATATTTTGAAACATAAAAATTTTTAATGCTTCAATATGTTTTTACTTATTTTTTAATATATCTTTATATATTTTAAATTTTTTTATATTTCTACATATTTAAATTTATTTTTTTTATATTTATTTCTATTTTCTAATTTATTTTATATATTCCTATATACTTTCAAATTTTTTATATTTTTGTATTCTATACACACAACTCCTTTTCTTACACAGTAGATACGTTAATTGGAAAACCGTGGAAAAGAAATCGTGTAAAAAATACGTGTAACATATGACAAATTTTGGGATATGTTTCACAATTGTAAAGAATCGTGTAAGATGAAAAATTTCTAAATATTTTCCTATAAAACCATGCAAAAAATAGTAATGATAAAATCAATTTTACATATTTATATATAAAAAGCAAATATAATTCATTTTTATTATGAAAAAAGTTAAGTCTGTAATACATGCACAACATACCTGTATAAAAATTCTAAATGAAATTAGGTTTAAAACAAAAAAAAAAAAAAAAACAACTACTCATCGCAATTTGATAACAAGCGTGCACGTTTATACGAACTAAATCAAAAATGCTACAAAAATAGATGTATTAGATGGTATGTCTAGCACAGCTTCCAGTTTTGATTCACAAATGAAGAATTCTGTTCGTTTTAAATTACCTCAGTTTTTTTTGTAGTTGTTACTACAAAATCTATTACTAACGACTGTTTCGGTTTGTCAAGTTGCTTAAAAAATTCCTGATATCCCCTGCAACAAAAAACTTATGATTATTACGTTAAAATTATAATGCACTCTCTATGTCATGATCAAGACAATGTTGTTCCATACGTGTAGCAAATTCGAAATCTTCGCTGAGTGAGTGAATATTAACGTTGCCCTGTTCAGCTACAGGAGGGCTTTTGGCGACGGAAAACGAGCATCGCTTCCCTACACGGCGGGACTTCAGTGGCACTGGGTTCGAACTCGTGACATGCCAGCCACGATCCGATACCTTGACTACTAGGCTACCACGGCCACGTGAAGTCTTCGCTGATTAAATCAGTTGTTAATAATTGAACTTCACAATCGACTTCATCGTTATCAACTTATTTGTTACCGCAAACTATCATAAATTTGATCAAATCGTTTTCATCCAATGGGCACGGATTCCCAATATTTTTTTTTGAAATTCGCGTACCATGTTATTTCAAAATCGTGTAAAAAAAGAGTTGCTTGAGCGTTTTCTTTAAGTCAAGTTCATGTGTACTAAGCAATGTTATGCATAGATGAGTATCCGTAGTGTATCAAAAAAAATATCTAGCTTTTGCTTAACGTGAATTATAAGATTTATTAAGAAGAATGATGTACTTTATATTCAGTGAGTTTTTATATCAATGTAATTGGGTGTTGGTGGGTAGTGATGAGACTATTTAAAAGTGCATAATATCGATAAAAATCAACTTCACGTTCAATACATTCAAAATAGTCTTAGATGAGAAGTAAAAAAACGTTAAAAAATTAAACCTAAAATACTAAAAGTCCAATACAGTATTTAAAAAATTCCAAAATTGCAAACCAGAAGGTTCACAAAATAAAAAAAAACAATTTTAAATATTACTGAATAAAATATAAGAAGGAATCTATTATTTTTATTCTATCATAGGTTACCAAATTGAACTATACCACCTTCCAGTAAATTCTAAAAGTTTTTAGGGCAGGGTAGCGAGTTAAGAGTCATTTTGTAGGTAAAATAGTTTACCCCTTTTGCTATAAAAACATTAAATTACTAAATGGAAAAAAACTGCTGTTATAAAAAGGGGGAATTAAATTGTTTTGTTTCAAGAGGTGGGCAGTAGACACAAAAAATTCTGAATTCTATAGCGACTACTGAACCTAGAAACTTGCAGAAGAGCGGGTATGCAAAAAATAAATATGAGAGTGGTGAAGTGACGCTGTTGTCGATGTGTAGAGTGCAAAAAATAGTTGATCTAGTTAGAAGTGTAGTTGTGTGGCATTCAATTGAAGAATTTCGTTTCCACCGCTTTAAGGTATGTTCTCAAATGGGGATCAGGGGTTATGGCTTAAAAACGACGTTTCCACGACAAAAATACAACAGAATGTTATCGAGGATTACAGGAAGCCTGTGGCGAGAATACATTACAATATAGGACCAAATTCCATGGGGAGGAGGGGTAAAGCGGTTCTTTCGGGTAGAAATGAAACTGCGGATTTGCAATGCACACTGGGGCATCAAATCCTTAAGATCAGATTGACATCCTGAGCAGTCTCCTTTCCGTAGACCGTCGGTGGATATCTGGGATTATGCTCAGAGGCTGGTTTTAGTCATGTCGGCGTGGCACATAATGAAGATATGTCAGAACTTAATGAAAATTGCTGTCCGCTGGCATCCCGCTGCCCCCGCATTGGTATGCAATGTCTGGCATCCACTTGAAGAGATATAGAAATGAAGGAGACGCATTTCTGTAGCGTATTGTCGTCATTAATGAGAAGTGGGCACGAGCCTGATTTAAAGCGTAAATCAAATGAATGGTGTCAAATAAGTTCACCACGTTCACAGAAATTACGATAGTAACCCAGTCCGGTGCAGGCTATGCTGATCGTGGCTTACGACTGGGAGAGTGAGATTCTAACGCATACTGTGCCTGCAGGATAAACTGTCAACGCAGACTACTATAACCGATTTCTACAGAAACAACTGTGTCCTACTATGCAGCTCAAATGTCAAATGTGTTGCAAAATAATCTTTCTAACGTGTTGCATGACAGCGCTCGTTGTCATGTCACAAACAAAGTCACTCGACTATTGCAATGATGGCATTGGGAAATCTTAGAACACCCTCCTTACTCCCCTGACATGAGTACTTGTGCCTTTGATTTGTTTCGAAAAATTAAAGAATCTCTCCGAGGCCGCCAATTCCATGATATTTCTTTGTTCGCCCCGCAGTGAAACGCACCCTTGCCGATGGCAACAATAAACACTTTGCCAATGGTATCCAATGGTTTTCCGACATTTAGAAAAAAATGTTATAAGCTTTGCTAGTGATAATATAAAATAAACGTAATGCAATTATACTTGTAAGCTCATTAAAAATTTATCTATACCTATACGTTGACATTTATTAATTTACAACCGTCGTATTACATTCATGATAAGAAATGTATATCGAGAATAAGTTTAGTATTTTTTTTTTTTTTAGTTAGAAAAATACTGAAAAACTCTTTATAACTTAATAAATACCTTGGTTAAACTTTATTTTCGCAAGTACTGTAAAAGGATCAGTCGAGTATTTAATGGGAAAAAAAGAATCATTGACTAAAGGATTATATCAGCAAAAAGATTGCGTCGACTAAAGCGTATGTCTCAAAATTAAAAATTTATTTGGAAAATTAACTTTTCGCAATAATATTGTTTAAAATTCTTGAATATTCATTTGATCTATTGAAAAAACATTTCTTGTGCCTTAACCATGTAAAACATGTTTAAAATACTATTGGGAAGATAAATTTAATTATCTTCTCTTTTTTAAATCATCTAGGACCAGAAAACACAGCTGCTGGATAAGAGGAAACGACGACTAGAAATGCTCATAAATTATCTCAGTTCAATTTTGGATACTCGTAGTATAAATATCAAGAGTAGAATTGACTCTCAATCACCCATTTCTGTTTCAATTTGTAAGCGTTCTCTTAGAATATTATGCCATCAATCACTCGCAGAATAATAATTAAGTACAAAAACAGCAGTAGATACAGCAGGGAATTTTTTAATATGTCATCCTATGCACATATTTAATTTCATAAAAATTATCTAGTTCTTATTCAGTAATCTGTTGAAGTTCTAAAGAGTGTTTTTTTCCAGGTATAGAAGTTTAAGTTGGCATTACTTTCCAAGATGGCGACCGATTTAACAGCTGTCAAGTGATTTATTCTCAGTTTGGTTTGGCAATTCATCAAAACGATCATCAAGCAAGGCGTAGATTCGTCGAATGTGCCCAAAACGAGATTGCGGTTGTTCCCGATTTTCATAAGCGAATTTTGTTTAGCGATGAAGCGCACTTCTGGTTGAATGGCTACGTCAACAAACAAAACTGCCGCATTTGGAGTGAAGCTAATCCACAAGTGTATGTCGAAACACCGTTACATCCAGAAAAACTGACTGTTTGGTGCGCTTTATGGGCTGGTGGAATCCTTCTTCAAAAACTATGAAGGCCACAACGTTACAGTCAATGGTGATCGGTATAGATCCATGATTACTAACTTTTAATTCCTGAATTGAACAATCATGATGTCCAGGAGCTGTGGTTCCAACAAGACGGCGCAACATGTCACACAGCTCGTGCCACAATCAATTTATTGAAAGACAAGTTTGGTGACCGCCTAATTTCACATTTTGAACCCGTTAATTGGCCTCCAAGATCTTGTGATTTAACACCGCTAGACTATTTTCTGTGGGGCTATGTAAAGTCATTGGTCTATGCGGATAAGCCACAAACGCTTGACCATTTGGAAGACAACATTCGCCGTGTTATTGCCGATATACGGCCACAAATGTTGGAAAAAGTCATCAAAAATTGGACGTCCAGATTGGACTACATCCGAGCCAGTCGTGGCAATCCTATGCCAGAAATCATATTTAAAATGTAATGCCGCAATAGTATCTTTTGAATTAAAAAAATTCATGTCAATCGAATAATACATCGTTGTTTTATTGCAATTTAAAGTTCTATACCTCAAAAAAAAAACACCCTTTACAAACTGAAATTTATTTGAAAATAGAGTATATTATCTTAGTAATTTCATTTAAGATATCTAGCAACAAAAATATTAAAATAAAATTGTTAGCATAGAGTTGAAATGAGTTTGCTGGTAAAAAGTGTATTATAGGTGAAATATTAAATTAAAATTAACACCATATTGGATGCCTAATGAAAGACAATTTCTGGATTCGTGAGGAAAAGGTATAGTTTGGAATGTGTTATATAGAGCGGAAATGGTAATTGAGAAAATAAATAAAAAGACACAGCTTTCAAATAATTTGTCTTTCAAATGTGACAAAAATGAAAATAAAATTAAGATAATATATTTTGGAAATATTTTGACAGAAGTGTTTGTCCCCAAATTGTATTACAATGGTCAATAATTTGATTCTACTTTCAGCCGTTTCACGGATACTTTTTTCTACTATAATTTGAATCAAATGGCAAATTTAAAAAAAAGGCTAAATTTTGCAACACATTTAATGGTTTTTTTCTATAAGAAATTAAACAGAATTGTTACATTATGTTATATACTTTTCTAAATTATTTTCTTTGCGAGTGATAATAAAGGTATAGATTTTGTGTGCCTTAAGAATAAATAAATAGAAACTTTATATTTTAAATACTCAAATCAAATACATTAAAAGCGAGCATTTTGAATTTTAAAGGAAACCGTTTTTATGAAATTCTCAGAACCAAAAGTAAAGAGCAATGTAAAAGTCAAGCAGGAAAATGAGTTGATAAATATAATGCACCTCATGAGTAACGAAAATAAATGAATCATCAGACAGAACAGATATTGCCGTCATTAGGGGGAAATGATTGCTAACGCATATAATTTCACCTTTTATGAGTTATTTATATGTATGATGTATGGTGGTAGTTAGCAAACTGTCTGGCCAAAGGTCCATACAAGTGATAAACGTTTTATTTGTTTATTAACCCCTATTTATTCTATAAATGTTACCTCATCCTCATTCAAGCTATATTTAATTGATTGTACTTATTTTCAGATAGTGTTCTATTATTAATTTAAATTGAAGATACGCAAAATTATTAAATGACTAAAAACATTACAATTGTAATATCAATACATTATTCCAGTTGAAATAATATTATTTATACTGAATAATACTAAACGAAATATTAATAATTAGGAATAACACAGAAATGTAATGTTGTATTCAGAGATCTATGCTGTGTGGGGGAAGGGATTTTTTGACTCAGTACCGCTCCTGTAGAGAGGTGAGAATATAATGTGACAAGCGAGAAAAATACGCTATAGTTCCTGTGATGCAGACTTAACTATTAATTTCTTAATAAGTAAAAATACGTATACATTGATACAATAGTATATGACCTATTCTCATTTCATATTTCTACTTTTGAAATATCAATACATTATGTTAACAATTATTTTTCATGTATATTCGATCTTTTGTACAATATTCCTCAGCTAGTTAACTGTGGAGCAACCATTTGAGAGCGCACAACTACGGGTATCACGGAAATGGAGTAATGACGAGTATGCTCGTCAATCACAAAATAAGAGTCACTGTTGAAATTTTGGATAAAAAAAAAATGAGTTTATTTTATAAAAGTGCCAATTTTTTTTTATTTCTAAAACTTACTTTTTAGCTATCATAAACACATATTACATACATATTACTAAAAAAACGCAACAAAAATTAAATGCATATAAAGATAAGAATTTATATTTTTCCTGTATTTATCTCGAAACAGGTTACTATACATAATGAGACTTTGCAGACGAAACACCAATAACACGATTCCTTCCTGATAACAGTGTGAACTCCTTCATAAAGGGGTTTTTTTTACTATGAGTGCTTGCCCAGCAGCTGTGTTGTTGTTTCTTATGCCACCTGTCTGACGTAATCAGATCGAGGCCTACGAAATTCATCGTGGCAAGGGGATAGATGTACGCCTGTCGTTCGGCCTTAGCCTTGAGCATCATACAGGTAACAGTACGATTTAGCTTAGAGAAATTACCGAAGAGACGATAGATCTTTATGATAGATGGCATCACCACCTATCTCCAACTCCACAATTTAGGCATGGGACTGAAGGGGAGGGAAATAATTAATGGGATGTTAAAGGGTCCAGTGCCTCGTTGGTGTGGCTTATTTGTCCAATAGCTAACCATATCTGAAGGGATCCTATTATAAATCTCATTCCGACTTTTGCTTTTACCCCTTTTAAGTTAACATATAAAAATAAATTATCATCGCACATTAATAAATTCGCTGTTCGAACTTATACGCCCTTTCAGCCGGTGCATATGGGAGGGTATGAGTTCACCTTAAATTTCTCATATTTTTATTTCTTTGTCTTACACTGGGGATTGCCTAAAAAGTTTTTAAACATAGCCAATGGTTACTAGTTTTTAACATAATGGTTAACGGTAAGAGCGATATTTCTTAAAGTAAATGAAATATTCGTATGAGAGTTTGTTCTTTGTATTATAATGAATGCTTTCTGCTAAAAAAGCTAAGGGTAATTTTTCAATTAAGTTACTTTTTAATGTAATTTTATATGAAAAAAAGTTTTTTAAGAAAATTCTGTGTTTTTTCATTTTGAACACCTGTATTTTATAAGTTTACAGTAGAATTTGAGCTTTTTTTTTAATATAAAGCAGAGTTAAACATTTAATAACTGTATTCCTGCAAACATTTTATTTATTTTTGTGATATGTTTTTTAAGAGTTGTTAGCAAAATAGCAATTGTTGTAATATTTTGGTACAAATTTCTCAATATTTTGAAAAATAATGTTTCAAACACTTCTTGCTGTATTTTCATAGTTTTGCAGCACACTTAATTAAAAAATAACAATTAAATAATTATTTAAGTTGTATTTTAGAAAATTGTCTTCGAAACCAGACGGATATCTTAATTTGAAATAGTTGACGTTAAAATTAAAATTTGAATAAATACATATTTCTCATTTTTGAATGATAGATTTCTTTAACATTTTTTTAAAATTTTCTTTTCACTGAAATTTCTGTCTTTGGTTCATTCAAAAACCAAACATTTTGTTCAGAATATAAATTTAAAGATGTTTCTTTCGAGTTATTTCCATTCCGTATAGAAAACAAAATATGAAACAAGAGTTCATATCTAGGTCAAAAATTAGAAGTAGTCACGTTAGTTATTCGTACATTCAAAATATAGAAGAACCTTTATTTGTACGGTGCAACATTGAAATATGTCTTCAAACAGGAATGTATAGACCATAACTTGTAACTGCCAAGCTTCATTTCCAAGGTTTACTGACTGAAAGCTGCATGATAAAGTGTTTTTTCCCTTCAAATTTAATGATTATAATGGTATACATTGTGAAGGTCCCCTTGGACCTCACTTTGAGAACGAGAATAAGTTGGAGTCATATAAGAGCCAGTAGCCATTTTTAAAAATAACTTTTTATTTGGTTATCATATCCAAATAGTATCAAAGACTTATTAACAAATATATCTAAATAGCTTTATGAGGTTTAAAAGATTTTCTCTTAAATATTTAATGATCTAATTAATTAACAATTAGAATATCGATCACGCAGAGATTACCGCGATAAGAAATCCCAGAATTATATTCAATGATGTTCCTATTGAACATTTAACTTTAATCTCACTCCTAATATAAAACTTTAATTATAAATCAATATTTACCACACGGAATCTCAACTCTTCCTGAGATTAAATTATCCACCAAGAAACCTTCAATTATAAATCTAACTTCACTATTATAACTTTCTGCTTCAATCTCTCTCTCCTACTGCTCTAACTTTACGATTCCGTTTAACTTAAATACTTTATCTAATCTGCATAACAAGGAATCCTGTTCTCTCTTTCGAGCTGATTGGAAATAGGTAGGGAATTAAATTTCCCTAAAAAAGACGACTCAGAAGGTTAGTGATAAAGTTCCGTATAGATTTGTCACAACATTTCTGAAAGAAATATATAAGAGGATAAAAATGTTAAAATCTTGGTTAGATAATGCAGACAATTGCTTAAAGATCATGTATTCATACGTATCTGAAAAAAATTTGTAGTGAAACATTTAGTTAATTTTTTACTGAGTACTGAGAAATAAAAAAAATAAAAATCGATTAATTAATTTATATTTGGAATTCAATTTTAGTGCGATTACTTTAAACTCGAGTGAAACATTAAACAACTAAAAAATTCACTAAGTCACACACTAAAGGAAAATATGAAGAATTTATTCACACGCGCGCACGCACGCACGCGCACGTACACGCACGAACGCACGCACGTACACGTTCGAACGCATATATATATATATATATATATATATATTTAAACAGAATATCATTGACAGATTTTGAAAAATATTGCATACACGTATTGCAGTTTAATTTATGATTTTATATATGTATATTATATATATATATATATATATATATATATATATATATATATATATATATATATATATATATATATATATATATATATATTGCTGTTTGTAAAAAAGGTAACACCATGAAGGAATCATCAGAATAAAATGAACTTTGCAGCAAATATCAATTATAGGATGTTACGTAAAATAGAAAACTTTTAGAGCTACCGTGCATGCGTGGTGTGCGCAGCGCCTTCTGAACTGATGCTGAAAGCGTATAAATAGAGGGCTGTAGCGGGACGTCGAAAATAGTTAATGATTATTTGTTAGTGGCGAACGTTTAGTGAGACCTAAGTATACCTCCAGGTGGAGAATTCCAACAACTTACGGAGTTTGAACGGGGGAAGATTATCGGCCTTCGAGAAGGAGAACCTTCTTATCGCACAATATGAGCTCGTGTGCAGCGGAACAGTTCTACAGAGATACGAGTTTGGAAGCAGTGGGCCAACAAGCACCGAACAACTCAAAAAACTGGTAGTGGACGACGAAAGGTGACGTCAGCACGGCACAATCGACAGCTGCTCCTCATGGTGGTGAATGACCGTACAGCTCCTCCAGGCAGTTGACAGCACATTGGTCTACTGCTACAGGTGTACTAATGGCGGCTTCGTCAATTCGTCGACGCCTGATGCTCCGTGGATTGTTTGCAAGGGTACCTTTATACAGGAACCCTCTCGCGGCAAACCCTCGACGGCTGCGTCTTCAATGGGCTTATGAGCACAGGGCTTAGCAAGCTGATTGGCACTAAGTTGCCTTTTCAGAAGAATCACGCTTCAATTTGTGGGACACATATACATATGAAGTCGCATTCATGTTAGACGATACACCGGTGAACGCTGCTTTCCAGAGTGCGTTATCGAGCGACATAATGGCCTAACACCCGGAGTTACGGTTTGGGGTGTGATTTCGTATCATGTACGATCCACTTTGCCACGAATTTAGGGTAATCTCAATATCAACAAGTACGTCCATGAAGTGTTCTACAACTCGAAGTCGTTCCCTCCCTTTAAGGCATCCCTGGAGCTATATTTTAGCAGAATAATGCACGTCCACATGTTGCAAAAACTGATCGAGATTACTGTTCAGCCCAACACATGCTTCTTCCTTGGCCTGTTTATTCCCCGGATATGTCGCCTATTGAGCAAGTGTGGTATTTGGTTGGTGGGCGTCTCGCTCGTGATCAGCGTTCTGCAGCTTCAAAAGACGAACTTTTGCTGATCATTTAAGTTATATAGAATTTTCTTCTAGAAGCAGACATTCAAAATCTGCTTGACTCCATGCCGCGTCGTATAGCAACACTTATTGAAGCGCGTGGTGGCTACACCAAATATTGATTTCGGACACTTAATATTATTTTTTTTCTTTGAAAATTTCGCCATTTATTTGTACTAATAATAGTCGTTTGTGCTTTAAATTTCCTTTGACTGCCTCTAAATTAAAGTGAAAATTTAACGATTTTAGTTTCAACGGTACATTATAATGTTAATGTAACTCCGTTGTATTGTAATATCTAACAAATGGGAGTGAGCGAAAGAAAGTAAGTACAATGATTTATGATCCAAAGTGTAAAAGAAAACTGTTTCCAAGGAACTTAGGGAGTAATTATTTTAGAAAATTACTTTACATTCAGAAGACAAAACATGACATAACTACCTATTACCACTGGCTCACGTATGCCTTTAGTATACATGTTTTAGGATTATATAATAATATTGAATTGTGTGCGTCATCAGTATGATTAATATTTCTCAGAAAGAGACACTATTTGATTTTCAAAGAGGTATTTCTTAACTCCTTCAAAAAAGACAGTATATATATATATATATATATATATATATATATATGTTGTATTTAAGCGTGTACACACACACATATACATATGAAGTCCAGTGGCTGAGTGGCAGTGAATGACGCCTCCACACCATAGGTCCGAGGATCACAACCCGGGCTGGGAAAGGTCGACCGAGCCTTTCCTCCTTTTAATGGGTCGATAAATGAGTACCAAGTCTGCTTGGAAATTTAACACTCAGGGCTTCGTGTCAGACTGACCACCTGATCGGAACATCTGCTCATGCACCTCAGAGTCCAAGTTCACGTATACTGATATGCCAAGACACAGTAGGATTTGGTGTTCATGGGCTATAGCAGCACTGAGTTATGTTATATATATATGTATGTATGTATATATATATATATATATATATATATATATATATATATATATATATATATATATATATATCCAAATTATACTCAGAATTTACAATGCAATCAATTTAAATTAAATATGTAAAGACGTTTCTTACATTTTTTTTTATAATAAAAGAGCTGGGGTGAAATTTGGAATGATTTTATACTGTAATGCACAAATATAATTTTTTTAAATTTATATTAAAATGTCATACGCAGTTTAGGTTAAAAATATGATCAATATAATATTTATTGGATCATTTCTTTTATTAATAAACTTTTTCAAAACATATATTCATGGGATGTTAGTAAAATGAATACAGCAGGGAATCTCTGTATAATATTATATATAAATATTGTTTAATAGTATGTTAAAATCGTATTGATCAACAATGAAATATAACGAAATAAATTTTTTTTTCTCTTTAAGGAAATCGGTTTTTTTTTCACCAAAGGTGACAAGTTTCACCCAAGAATTTGGAGTTACGAAACCGGCCTTTTAACTTAAAATGTTTTAATGGAAACACTCTTGACATGAATAAATATTTTTAGTCATTTATATAAATGTAGTCATCATATTTTGAATTTTTGAAAATATTTAGCTTTATGAAAAATAATAAAGTGGAAAATAATACGCATGGCTGTTTGTGAAATACAACTGGAATCTCATAAATATTTCCTAATTGGAAGGTTGTACACTGAAATGCCTGTTTATTTGTTTGAATCAGTGCTTCTCAAATTTTCACTACTGGCGATCCAATTTTCAATCATAAATTTTATCTCGCGTCCCCCCCCTTATACAATAATACCGCGCTTTGGTGTGTGTCTTTAAAGCTACCATACGATCTTAATTATAAACCGTACAAGTTCACAAGAAAGTATTAAATTTTGTATTTGTTACTTTTAAGTAATATATATTTTAAGCAAATTACTTTTAAGTAATAATATTTTAAACAAATTACTTTTAAGTAATAGGATAATTATTATGTTATTTTTCGTATCTACAATTTTTAAATTGGAACAGATTGCAAAATGATATTTATTTAAAGATTTATTTCTTCCATCATCCATTTCTAAAAGTTTAAATGTCATTACAAAAATAGCCTAGTCTATGTTGCTCTCTATCATATCCGTCACAATTACCATTCTCGCGAAGGTATGCGCAAAACGTGTAATTGCAAATATTGGTGTTTTTTACCTTTGCAGACCTAGCTTATTCCCCAGGAGCTAGTATCGCTTTTTAGAGCGGCACTGTATAATAGGCGGTACCAATTGCCACAAGTAATTTTGATGCCCAGTTTCCTCCTCAGAGGGAGGCACCTGAGCTCTGACGATGCAAAATTGAACTTAATAACTTTTTTTTAAGAATTTTGTCCGCTAAGCCAAACGGGCACTTCAATGGATTTTTTACATGCCGAATAATCATACGGCATGACCGTTCATGACCGCTGTCGATTTTCTGCATCAAGAAAATCCACCGACATGGGCTGGGGTTGAACCCGCAACTTCAGGTGCAGATGGCCAGCGACAAACCAACTACGTCACCTAGCCGGCATATGGTTAATTGTAAGGAGAGTAAAACCAAGAGAACTGCAAAGAATACAAAAATGTAAAATGATTATTTTAATGAATGCTCATATTATAAATAGATTGAAACGAAATGTAATTGTAATCCTCACAAATTAGCATTTATTATTAATGTTAAATAATGAAAAAGAATGTAAAATTCCGATGAAGAATAATTGTGTTATTTTAAATACTTAAAACGAGAAGACTTCGTATTAATCCGGGAGCAGACACGCACTTGATACTAATGGTAATAGTCGCCGAAGTTTTTTTTACTATTTTTATTGTACACAATAAAAATCACAACTCCAGTGAATAATTTAACTAAGAGAAAGTATACTTACCTACTTTCTGCCTTTTTTCATTGATAGTTTGAGAAAAATTCCAATAGAACCGAATTAAATGTTTCTAAGGTACGCGACCTTAATAAAGGACACAAATCACAGAAACTTTTCACGAACATTACAGGAACGATATCTGCAAGCAAATCTGTCATATTTTGTTCAAATTTTTGTAGTTTTGACTGTGTACCCCGCGCGACCGCTGCCAGTTTAAATATGTTATCAATGTAAAACTATGAAAGTTAGTTCTAAAAAGAAATTATATAAAACGTTTTTCATCATGCTTTATATATTTCAGAACATTCATAAAAATAAATATTGGCCAAATAATCCTTCAATGTGCTTTCTGTGCTTTTCGAAACGTCATATAACACTTTCGTATAGGCGTATTATTTACAACTTGCCTAAATGAAAAGTAAAGACATAAAAAAGGAACGAACTAGCCATATCAGTAAGTTCGAAGTTTTAAACAGATGATTTTTGTATCTTCCTAGAATGTTTCTCTGAGTCTGGGTTTTATATTTTCTCTGAAATAGTTTTTGGTTTAAAAAAAGCAAACTCATTAAAATATTCTCTCATCGTGGAATTACAGCAAATCATACAAAACGTTATGTTTTTTAGTTAGTTATAGGATCAGATACTTAATGAATGTATCGAAATGAAAGCTTTTATGTGTGATGAAGTAATACTAATAAATTCTATCAGTGAATAAATTCTATCAGTATCAATTCATATAAGTTACTCCTGTTTCTATAGTTCTAAAACTCCATTATAATAAGACAATGACAGGAATAATTATTATTGATAGTCTGGGTAAAATAGAACTTGTATGAGAATTTTGTGATCCTTATTTTCAGAATCTCTCTCTAAACATCTGTATAATTTACATGTTATATTCTAGCATTTAATCATCTTTATTATAGTACTTACTTCATTTAAAAGGAAAATTAATAAACTCAAATTCACTCATAATATTTATTACTGCAAATATAAAAAATCTAACGCTTAAGAGTTTTGTGAACTTTTAAAATCCTTAAGACACACACACATCGAAAATTATAATTGGTTCTTAAGTTATAAAATAATAATATTTCTTACATAATTTATCAAGCATTGGTTTAATATACTCTAAGGACTACATCTTGAGATAATTAGAATTTTAAGATGTTACTATTTTAAAAATTTCTCTTATTATGTTATTGCTAGAATTTGTTTTTGAAATCAGTTTTTCAAGGAAGCAATGAAATAAGGCATATAATGCATACTTTATTAGTCATTTGAACCGAAAGAAGTTATTGGTAGAACTTCGAGAACTTCTGTATTTAATAATATTACAAATCCTATACCTAAATTCTTTTTTGGTAATGTTTTCCCAAACCATTCTGCACATATATAAAAATTTAAAACAAAGAAATTTTGCTCTTAACATTTCAAAATGACAATTTTTTTAGGTGATCATTTCGTTTTGTTTACAGATATATGTGTTGCTAAATTTTACAAGTTTAGCAACATATATTTATATAAACAAGTATAGTAGTAGTAGTGAGATACTAAATTTATTTAGAGATATTTCATGTAGATTTGAGGAGAACTTTTTATAATACTTAAGTGTATTTCGTATAGCAAAGATTTTTAAAAATTATTTCTGACCACGGAGGATTATTCTACACTGGTTATTATAAATTACGGAAAAAATTATAAAAATTGCGATAACTTGCCCAAAAGTAAGTAGGCCAACTTCAATGAAATTTGGTTCTGTTGGTAAGTAAAAGGAGGTGGACGATATTATATGATGCAAAATAGTGACAATGCTGTCTGAATACGTCATTTGCGAGGAGCATAAAAAGGGATGTCTTACAACAAGTCGACAATTTTCTCTGTGTGTCTGAGATTAATAATCTGATACAGCGAATTTATAACAATGACCTCTAGGCATAATTTGACCGAGGAAATGCCTTGACGAGCTATTGGGAGATTAAAGGTAGGACAAAGTCAAATAGAACTGATTAGATGGCTGAATGTGAGTCAATCTGTGATTCATAGTTTTTGGCAATAATTTTTATCCACGGATTAGTTGTCACAGAGATTCAGCCAAGGACGGTCACGCATTACCACGAGTGCCGATGACCGATATTTGTCATCATGCACACAAATCGATAAAACTGCAAATCCTGGTGAACTCAGATCTTCCTCGCTGCAAGATCCAAAAGGTTGGTATCAAGTTCAACCGTGCATCGCGAAGGCTTCACGAACGTTGTGTTTATGCAAGGTGGCCAACTATTTGCGTCGCGATCACATCACACCATGGGCGGGAATTGGAGGGCTATATCCTATACCAGGGATGGCGAACCAGTGGCACGCATGTCATTGATAGCACACGACACAATAATTTGGCCACGCTAGCGATCAAAGTGGTTTGCATTTTATTTCAAAATGACTAAGTTTACTATGGAGTATTACGAACAATCGTGGGGTGGCCGGGAGCACACTGGTTTGTTATTACCTTGCCTTAGTTACATCGTGCGCTACAATTGCTTATGATGTGAAATTTCTCTACGCATAGCAAAGCCAATTTGGATGACGCAACTATATTTTAAAGTTTATTTGTATCATATTTACGTTTTTTACCTGTTATTTAACATGGCTAGTTCAGCAAAAGAATAAAAAGTGCAAGATAGTAAGTGTAATTGAGAATTTTAAACCTGTTGAATATGCAATGTAGCATGATTAACAAAGCGTTGAATGGTTTATGTTCTGGAACAGTAATATGCAGAACAGTATCTGGAAAACGTCATTTTGAAACAAATCACAAACTCTCTTGTCAAAAAAGTGAACCACAGCAAAAATAATTAATTGCTTAGAAAACTTTTGGCAGATGACTACAATTCAGCATGCATTCTACTAAAAGTAACATCTTACACTCCTAATATAAGTTATTCGTCATCTAATATATAGAATCTGTAACAAAAGAAGTGCACTAGTGTTACTAAAACATTTACAACTATACAGTACAAAAGATATTTTTTCGTAGTAAGTAAAGATTTTTGTGTTGTTAATTTTTAATTTATTATTTTCCCAATAAACACACGTCAAAAATTATTTGATGGCACGTCCATACCTCATTAAACACTTCTTTCGAAAAAATGGCACGTTGATCTATAAATGTTCACCACCACTGCCCTATACGAATGAGTCGATGTTTAGCAACGAAAGCGATAGTAGGCGTATTTTCGTTTGAAGATAACCTGGAACTAGTTGTCATTCATGACTGATCCGTACAAGAGATGCATGAGAATCAGGCAGTGCCTGTATTTGGAGTGTTATCTCTTTGGGTGGACTCTCAAACCTTCATGTCCTTTCTTTTGGAAACGCAAAGGCTTCCACCTATAGAGATGACATTCTGGATGCTTTCACTCAACATGATGATAATGCGGGATTACAGAGGGCTCGTATCGAGGATGCTTATCTTGAGCAGAAGAGAATTTAGTGCATTTAGTAGCCAGTAGTTATCAATACTTCTCTTAGGATCCTAGCCATACTTTCAACTGCCTTGGAAGAGCAGTGACTTGCACTGGCTACATAATTAATAGACTGCATAATTGAGAGTAGGACACTTCGCAGCATGTGCTGCATTGCTTCTCGGAATTTCGTACCCCTTTAAAGGTACTTTTTACTATACCAACTGCCACATAAGATCTGTACTTTACATACATGTGCTACTTTTTATAAAACTATAATTGTTTGGTATTTCTTTTTACCTTTCCTATTTTATAACTCTTTACATGCTGTATAAAGTGTCTAAGTTTAAGTTTTACGCATAACTTTTTGAGTTAGCATCATTTTTGTGATTTTTCCTCAACTTATGATACACAGTGTAATTGAAATCTCTCTTGAGCTCTGGATAACTACCAATATTTTTTTACACAAAATAAATTTTTACAAAAAATTATATTATTTCCAGTAATTTATGTTTTAAATCAATTGTAACTCTTTACAAATTATAAATGTAGGTTTCTTTAGTAATTTAAGTAAATAAATGTACATTTTTGTTAACCTCATGCTTCAATTTTTGCATAAAATTTAACAAAATATTTTAAAGATCATGATTATGCCTTTTCCGGATTACAACTAGTAAAATTCATAATTTTTTATGCTAAATCTGAAACCAATATTTATGAAAAAATCACTAGCTCTGAAGTTAATATGCATTAACAGCAAAACATTAAAAGAGCAATTGCTTGTTTGATTACTTTTGTGAGAAAAGAAAAGAAAAAAACAATTGTGTATATTTCAAATAAAAAAAACCCTTTGTGCAAATTCATTAATTTTTGAAAAAAAATGCAATATTTTAGTTTTAAGAATTCTCCGACTTAGTCTACATTGTATCAATATCAATGATATTTACGACTTTCATTCATAATTATAGCAATCTCATCTCCGGAAAAAAACACTTCTACCTTCATATGGAATCGATTGCGCATTTTCTCCTTTGTTTCAGTTGGCATCGATTTCTGTTCAGCATCTATCAAATGCAGCTGACACATAGATTCGGTGATCTTTGAGAAGTCAAAAGACCCTTTTTTGTTTCAGGAAAAGCGGAGAACAACGAACGATTTTAGAAGAAAAAAAATTATATTCTTCTGACAGGCTTAATTTGAACATTAAACTGCCTTCAAAGATTGTTCCCGGTGTTCCAAAATTTTCTCATTCATGGCCAAATCGAATTTCTCATTTATAATTTAATTAAATATTTAAATGAAAAATTAGGTAAAATTAGAATATAAAGCAGGGGTCGGCACGCTGTACAATTCTCAATGGAACTCTGCAGCACCCCACACATTTGTCAATATTTGAGTGTATGGGATATGATTTACTAGTCAAAATTTTACATCTTCAAAATTACAAACAGTTCCGGAATTACAAAAAAATTTAAAAGATAACTCTAAAGATCAATTTGCAGCTATTTTGTAAATTATTAAATGCCATTGAAGAGCCATACAACACGGTGTCCGTTAGGTGTGAATAATATAAAACAATTCTGCAGCTAGTATATAATAAACTGTTTCATAACTTATATAATTAATATAAGTTATGAAACAGTTTATTATATACTAGCTGCAGAATTGTTTTATATTATTCACACCTAACGGACACCGTGTTGTATAATAATAATACCCCTCGTACAATTTTAAAAAAGTACTTATTCTATATAGTCTTATTCTAAAGTCTAATGTACTTATTCTATTCTAAAAAATAAATTAATTAAGAATTAAAATAGAACAATAAATATCAATTAGAATATATAATTAGAATCATACAAAAATTATATCGAAGAGTTTATTTCCTAACAAGTGTATATATTTAAAAATAATATCATACGTTTTTAATTTCTAAAAATTTTGTAATGGTTTCATCCCCCCAATAATATATTGTATTTTAATCGAATCCATTTAAAGAATGATTTATTTATTTGAAGAGAGAAAATTGCATACATACTCTGCTTTCCTCTTTTGGTTCTATATATACAAGTAAAAAACTCTTTCCTCATTTGAAAACTATTTCGATTCCACAGAGAAGATGTTTAACAACTGAATGCTCAGAATCGTATTAAATTGAAAGTCATAAATTATGCACCTGTTTTTGCGATATGAAAATAGAACTTTGGAAGCACTAGGTTCACATTAAAATTTTTATTTATCGTGTTATTTAATTATAATGAAGGAAAATACTTATACTTTATGTGTTATCTAGATCTTATTTTAACAAATATCTTTAAAAGTACTTAATATATGTACAAATTTAATTTTTTTTATATTTTTGTTACAGAAATAAATTTATTTTATGATGTTTATTTTTATTGTTAAGAAATATCTTCAAAGGATACAAAAAGTATATAATAAAATTGTAAACATATATATTATTGACTTCTATTCCCTAACTCTGCGAGCATTACCATGGAATTCGAAATATTTAAAACATGTCCTACTGTATGGCACATTAAATCCTATTGGTAGATTGGTTTAGCACTCCAGAGCTAAAAGGTTGCCGACCCCTCATATAAATGAAAGTATTATTATTATATAATACACATATAAACATAGGACACAAACACATCTATATATATATATATATATATATGCTACCGGCAAAGTATGAAATCCGGCATTCTTTAGAATGCCTAGGCATTGTATAGAATGCCTAAAACTAGCCGGCAATGTATGAAATGATTCTTATTTCACACATTGCCTAGGCATTCTATAGAATGCCTAATGAGAAACCGACAAAGTAAGAAATACTTCTCCAATTCTTTTCGAATACTGTGTGGCAAGACACGAGACTTTTAACTCGTGCCTCAGGCTCAGAATTTGTCAGTTACGCATTGTGGTTTTTTGGGAGTGTCAAAATACGCAATTTTACTCAAACTTGCTTAACAAAAAAATGTTTTTTTCCTATGCTGCATGATAGTGAAGAAGCAAGCTATATTGTTGGAGAAGGAGTCGTGATCTATAGCAGGAGTAGGCAGCCTATGACATACGGTACAATTATCAGTGTCACTCATCACTACGCAACAAATTTGTCAATTTTTGAATGGATAGAATTTCATAAATTTGTAATTGACCGTATTTGACAAACATTTCCAGAATTATGGATAAATAAGAATCATGAAAAAATATGAATGATAACTCTAAGGTAAATTTACAGCTTTTTTTGTAAATTATTGAAAGCCATAGCTGGAGATATTTAATTGTTTGAAGAGAGAACATTGCATATATATTCTACTTTTCCGCTTTTAGTTCTATATATCTAAGTAAAATATCTTTCTTCATATGAAAAACATTTTGAGTCTTCAAAGAAATTGTTTAACAACTTATAATTCCCAGAATCATGTGTCAAAGTGAAAGTCACAAATTATACCATATTTTTTTGCGATATGAAAGTAGAGAGAAGCAGCACCAGGCTCACATTAAAAATTTCATTTACCTTTCGATTTAACTGTAATGAAGAGAAATACTTATATTTTATGTTGCCTATTTTTTATTTTAATAAATATATTTAAAAAACATAATATATGTATATTTTCTAATTGTTTTAAAAATTTTTGTTAAAGAAATAGTTATATTTTATGCTGCTTATTTTTATGTTAAGAAATATTTTTAATTGATACAAATTAATGTGTGATAAAGCTGTAAATCTATGTAATTGAACTCTATTCTCTTACTTTATGCTCTAACAATTTGCTTAGAATTAAAGGTATTCCTGACCATTAAATTTCCCTCTTCTGTCCGTTGTAATTGCTCATTTCAATGGAATTTGCGATGAATTCGTCAAATGTATATATAAAACAAAGTAGCAAAATAAGAATAGTCTTAGCGCAAAAAAATATGTAATGAAATATAATTCAAAATATTATTCAAGCCTACCATGTTGCACTAAGTAAAATAATTCGAAGTTATTAATTTTTATTTGAAAATTTTGTTTCCTTAATAAAAGAAAGACATAAATTTTGTTTGGTACAACATAATTTTTCCTTTAAATACTTTGAATAATTTTTTAATAGCACTTTCATTATTCTGTTAGTATTTTTTATTTTTTGTATTTTTTTGAATTTGTATTTTTTAGAAATGTGCATCATTGATATAATAACCTTATCTTAACCTTATTTCATGCTTTGCCTAAACAGCATTGTCATTCTATAGAATACCTAGGCATTCTATACAATGCCTAGGCAAAGAATGAAATAATTCTCATATTTCATACTTTGCCTAAAAACGCCCGGCATTCTATAGAATGCCGGCATTTCATACTTTGCCGGTAACATATACAAATGTATTGATAAGATGGTATTCATGTTGAAAAAATAAAATTGCACATCTTCTATTCTCAAGTGTCAAGGGACAAAAGATGGAATAATCTCTTTTCTAGATTTCCTTTCAAAAATATAGATACAAAAGAAAGCTTTAAAAAATGTAACATAAAAAATATAATCAAGTGTTGAGTAAATGGAATTCTCAATTATATTTAGAAACTATGCTAGCCTTTTTGGAAAAGTTTCAATCATTGAGTGAAGTACGTGTAAGGAATTAAGATATTCATTTACAAGAAATTGCCAATTAATGTGTAAATAATTCAAAGTGTAATCCTCTAAATGAGGAATCATTAGTAAGTATTTAAAAATATAGGTTTTAATCTTTTCTTGGGAGATGAAGTTAGAACAGTTTCGAACTAATATATTTTGATTTATGATTTAAAAAATAAATTAATTTAATTAGAATAATTTAGAATTATTTTGTGTAAACAATGAAATTTTTATACAAATCATCTTTTCTTTTCATATAAATTTACAATAATTGAAAAAACATCACTTTTATTAAATACAAATAGAACTAATTTTAATTCACAAGAACAAGAAGAGTTTACTGAGAAAACCATAATACCCTAAACAAATAGTTGTATCATGAAATTCTTGTGCCGATAAAAAGTGAAAAATTGTCGTAAAATTTGCAATGCAGTTCTTTGCAGTTTCAATGAAATGTTTCTGTTGTTAAAAAAATGTTTGATTGATTTGAGAAAAAGGAGAAAATTCGTTTAATATTTTTAACCTGTCGGTTGATTTTGGCAGCATGACGTAGTTTTTGAAGTGCACCTACAAAATATTCCAAAAAACACCTCTATCAATTCTGATTATTTTACCACATCAATAGATTTATTTTAGATATTTTAAGTGTACCGAAAGTCACAAATTAAACTTTATTAAGCCGAACAATATATTCACCATGTATATTATTCATTGTATAATTTATCCATTATTTTAACATATTGTTCAGAATGAATGTTATTACTAGTAGGGCTTAATGAAAGAAAATGACAAAGCGTTCCTCACATCATATTCATTTTTTAAATACACTTCCCAATGCATGTTTATGATTAAATTTATAACAAAATTGATAGTTACTATTCGATAGCATTATTATTGGTAGATTTTATAAAAATTCTTAACTATGCATAGATTATATAAATAAGAAAATATTTTGCATTTTTATAATTGAATTTTCGACTAAATAATATTTTTATTTAATTTCAGCGTGATTATTTTTAAATGAATTCTATTTTGAAGTACTTAAATTGGGAATTTTTTAACCTTACTAACATGTAATGCTTTAAATTACACAACAAATTTTTATTACGTTACATACAATATTGAAATTTCAATGCATACGGAGCAATTTAAATAAAGATGATTAATTTAATGGTATATTTATATATGTATATTACTTTCAAACTTTGTACATTTAATGTGTAAAATAATAATCTTCAAAAAACAAAATTAAAAAAAAAATATTTAACTTTATTTAAAAAAAATTAAAAATTAAATTATTTTTTAAAATGTTACTCTAACTACAATATCGATGTACACTTATGAATTTTAAGTTACAAATATGTCAAAAATGTGCTACAAAAGTGTTGCTGCAGAATATGTTAACAGTGAAATTGAGGTCATCCAAATAATATAAATCTCTTATGTTAAAAATAAACTTTAATTTTATTTGGAGCAAAGAAATTAAATAAAACGAACATCATATTTTAAAAACTAGAGCGACAAGTGGTATCGTGGGATAAAGCAAAAACTGTTCTTCCTTCCTAATGAGAATTTTACATCTTTTTCCTAAAAAAGTATGCTAAGTTGCCACTATGCATAAATACAATAATATATAGAAAGTTTACCTATCTTACGTTCACTGTAGGTAATTAAATCTATTCAGGCTTTACGATCACGTTTTGAGCAATAGATCAAATTACTATTCAGTCATAATGTCATACTTACTGTTTACATAAAAGCAGCATAAATCTCAAATTATTTTCTTCCAGTAAACATTGTAAGCATTCTATATCTCGATTCCCTATATAATCATGTCAAAAGATGTGACGCATTGTAATTTATTAGGCAAGCATAAAAACCTAAGAAATGTTAGTATGGTTTTTGCAATAACATGATTAACATCATAAAATAATTTTTTTCATGAATGCTTTAAAATACATATAATACATAGAAAAAAATAAGTAATGTATTTTGATTCTAAAATTCATTCCAACGTTTGTTTGTTACGTATATTAATAGTAATAGTTCAAAAGTATCAAAATATTTGGAACAAAATAGAAAAAAAGCCTTAGTAATTCAGATAAAAAAGATCTAATGGGTGTTTTTTTTGTCTGAGATAAATCAATTCAGTTTTACTTTACTATCGATAAATGAATATCAACAAATATAAATTTTGTCATAACTTTATATTTCTTTTTTCTGTTAGTGCTTCAAAATTTTTGGGATAATAGAAAAATATATAAGTAATAATGTAGCCTTCTAATTTAATTTAAAAACGGATTTTGACCGGTCTTCATTGAACCAATTATATATTACGTCTTCTTTCTTTCTTTTTTTATTCTTAAGACCACAATATATATATAACTTCTTTAGAACATAATTCTTAAATTTTGACTTTTTTTAAAATCAAGCTGTTTGTGGATTCCCTAAATAAAAGCGTATTTGTATCACGGCATAAAACATTCATAGAATCTTTTGCACCTCTTACTAGACTACTGGGTGTGGTAGAATGCTCTAATTACTACAAATAAACTGTACTAAACTGAATTCATGACCATCCAGATAGTTTTACGGTTTTTAATGACATTTTATTTACATAAATTTACTTGAGTTTAATGAGTTCTGCCTATTATTCCTAAAAACTAACGAAACTATTGAGCTAAAAAAATAATCAACATGTTACGGCAAAACAAAGGCAGGAACTAATTCAGAACCGAAACTAAAAGTCATTTAATATTCACAGAGAAAGTGGGAGCGCCATCCATTGAACTTTTCGCTACTGAAGCATTCAAAATTATACAGAAATGAAAGATGAAAGTACAATAATTTATTCAAGGTAATAAAATAACTTCGATTTATAGCAATATCTCCTTAAAAACGTACTTATAAATTCAAATTATTTCCCATTAGGAAAGAATAAATTATACGCTTACAACAAAGTAACAAAATAATATAGCATAAAATCCAGCGTATAACGTGCATCTATACTATCAAGGTGATTTTTTAAAATTTTTAGGTATATTCCCAGTATAACGACACCACGTTTTTTACAAAAAAAAACCTGAAATGCACGTCTGTAAAATTCTTTATATTTTGAAGTAATTTATTCTAGGTACTATACTGAGCTTTTGAAAAAATAATTTACTTCTAGAACTACAGCTCTTTAAGTTCCTGAGGAATAACATTTCTTTTAAATAAACAGTATTTCAAAATATGTATGCAAACGTTTAATTTTTTTTATCCTGATTTCCTTTTTTAAAGTTTCTTAAGGTATCCGACTACGTTCAGTACCGTGATTTTACAAAAGTGTTTAAATGAATTATATTTATGATATTTAATGTCACTTAGATAAGAAAATGTATATAAAATTGTTTTAAGAATAGTATTATAATAAAAAATTATTTAAGTAAAATATTTTGACAGAAAATGAGCGTAGAATGACCCATTTTCAAAATATTCTCCTTTTGCGAAAAGTGCTTCTATTATAATAATATTTTGCCTGTATATAACTCAGACCTCTGTACAGAGGCTCAACTAGAATTTTTGAAATATATAACTTAGAAGTGGGTTTATATCCATGTTTTACGACAACAGAGGGGAAGAAATTTAAGAAAAAAACGCCGATAATTATTTTAATTGTTTGTAACTCTGAAAAAAATGTGAATTTTTTACAAATCATAGTTGGGTCTCTGAACAGAGGTCTGAGCTATATACAGGCAAAATATTTTTATAATAGAAGTATTTTTCACAAAAGGAGAACATTTTGTAAAAAGGTTATTCTAAGTTAATTTTTTGCCGAAATAGTGTATTTCAATAATTTTGTTTTTATCAATATGTCCTTAAAAGAATTTTGTACATTTATTCCAATCTAAGTGACAGTAAATACCATGATAATTATCCATTTATACGCTTTTACAATTACGGTTCCGAACTTAGTCGGATATACTTTAAGCTATTATATTTATACCCGGCTTATAAAGTGCACCCGTAAATTACGATCTTATTTTTTTGTGTTAAAAGTTCGTGCTGTACACCAGATTTTACGTAATGTGAATGTACTATTGGATTAGAAAAAATGTTTCGCTTTTGAAAACTTGCACATAATGATTCCCATCAAAATGGTTTTTATATACACAATACGAAATGCATTCAAAATTATATAGTAATAAACTGAGAATTTTAATTGCATAAATAAGTGGCGTAACTTATTTCACATTCCTCGCTTAAAAATTAAAGAACTATTATTTTAAAGTTACACAAATAAAACTAAAGTGTGCATTATGTATATGATCTTTTTTCAATCAATATTCATGAATATTTCTCCTGATATATACATTTTAACATTTGTACTTCAGTCTGCTTAGAAGCCTAATTATTAGGGTAATTTCTCTTGCAACTTAGAAACTGTATAAATCAAGTGTTAGATTACTTTGTTAAATAAACTTCTAGAAGACGACTTATGGAGGGGAAATAAATGCTCGACTAAGAGTAAAAGTGTGCGTGATGGACCGTAAAGGTGTAGAATTAACGTCACGGAAAGTACTTAAAACTCAAAATTAAGATACAAAATGCTGTTTTCAAAACAGTTTTAAGCTTGTTCAACTCACGAGTGCACGTTAGAAGTAAGAGAAAGGCTGATAATACCTTCGTGATTCGAGGAAACTGAGAAAGTTTGAGAGAAAACCATTTATTTTTTCTTCTTCTCTCGTTCTTTCTTTTTCTTGATTTCTTTTGAATTAACATCGTTATTAATGGTCACCGAAGAGCTGTCCAATTCACGTGATAAACGCCCTTCTCTTCTTTCATTAAGAGTCAATGTTCCACGGATAGATAGAACATAAAGCATTTTATAAGGAACTAAAATTAGAAATTTTTGCAGTTGAAGTAATAAATTACGTTTAATATTACCTATAAGCTGAAATTAGCCTAATTGTGGTAGAGGTATTCTTGTGAAAAAAAATTTGATTAGGATAATAAGAATGATAAAAATTATAGGCCTAATTTCCATAGAAAATAAATAGGTGGATGAAAAATGAATTTTTCTGTAGACAATGATTTAATAATTCATCTCTGTCGCACGAGAAAAAACGAAAGTATCGGACTTTCATAAGAAGGTCTAAAAGGGAACATGATTGGTCTTTTGGTTTTTATGTCATGCAACAAATTTACAATGAAATGAAAACAATGTCATGGTACTTCATTCTCATGTTAGCTTAGGTGGAGACCTAGTTGATCATTCAGGTTCCCGTAGGAATCCGAACACATTATAAGCGAAGAAGCAATTGAATCGAACTAGAAATGATTACAAGCAAAATAAATTGTAATAATTTACTTTTATACACTAAAATTGAGTACGCGATACACAGTAATAACAATCTAAAGGGTAAGAAAAAATTAGTACGTATCTGAATGAGATGCAACCCCTTCCGATTTAGCAAAATGTAAATGCTCCTCAATCTTGAACCGTAAATGTAGCAATATGGTTCTGAGACGAATCAATGCAGTAAATCATCCATAAGCCTCTAGCATTCTTTAAAATCGTATATGCATGATTGGTTATTTATATGTCACACAGTAGAGACGTTCTTTTTTTTGGTGCTGTGTTGTTCTAGCTTAAAGTGACAATGTAGCAGGATGGAAAGAAAACTGAGTTAGACAGGACAGACATCGCTGATAACGTATTGTTACAACAGTAGCAGAGCAAACAAAACATGAAATACGAAGCAATTGTTAATTCACAGCAATTTTTTAGTTCAGAGATCAGGTGCCTCCCTCTAGATAGGAAACTGTGTGTCAAAACTACCTGCGGTGATTGGTATGCGCCCTAAATAGAGAGGCTAGCTTTCGGGAAGAGTGCTAGGTCTGCAATGGTAAAACTCCAATCCGCAGCCCATTAAAAATAAATGAAAATATTTTTTCCTTATTTATTACGAAAAAAAATTAAAGATTTTAGGAGAAAGAGATAAGTATTGTAGCCTCGCAAGTAAATTTAAATTCGTATAAGGCTGCGCACTAGAATTAATTTTACTCTAAAATTTTTAAACTGTATGTTTTTATTATATTAATACGATTTCTCTATTCCAAAATTAAAATCCTATGAAAACAAAAACAAGCAATATGTGCACTATGAACAATTCAAATGTGCAATTCTAAATGAGAGGTAATGGTAAAATTGATGCAAGATGATGAAGTAAAATGGAATACATAAATGTATTATTGGAATATTTCTTGTAGAATCTAGAATTGTTTGGCATTAAGTTATTTCACCATTTAAAAAGTTTAACAATTTAAACCAAGGGAAATCAAATTGAAACATTTTTTAAATGGTATAAAGAATTAAAATTTTACTTTTATGAGCTTTTTTAACAGAAGACTCAACGATTTTAATAAAGGGTGTTTTTAGAGGTATAGAACTTTAAATTGCAATAAAACAACGATGCATTATTCGATTGACATGAATTTTTTTATTCGAAAGATAATCTTGTGGCATTACATTTTAAATATGATCAAGCAAGGCGTAGATTCGTCGAATGGGCCCAAAACGAGATTGCCGTTGTTCCCGATTTTCATAAGCGAATTTTGTTTAGCGATGAAGCGCACTTCTGGTTGAATGGCTACGTCAACAAACAAAACTGCCGCATTTGGAGTGAAGCTAATCCACAAGTGTATGTCGAAGCACCGTTACATCCAGAAAAACTGACTGTTTGGTGCGCTTCATGGGCTGGTGGAATCATTGGTCCGTACTTCTTTAAAATCGATGAAGGCCACAACGTTACAGTCAATGGTGATCGGTATAGAGCTATGATTACTAACTTTTTCATTCCTGAATTGAACAATCATGATGTCCAGGAGCTGTGGTTTCAACAAGACGGCGCAACATGTCACACAGCTCGTGCCACAATCGATTTATTGAAAGACACGTTTGGTGACCGCCTAATTTCACGTTTTGGACCTGTGAATTGGCCTCCAAGATCTTGTGATTTAACACCGCTAGACTATTTTTTGTGGGGCTATGTAAAGTCATTGGTCTATGCGGATAAGCCACAAACGCTTGACCATTTGGAAGACAACATTCGCCGTGTTATTGCCGATATACGGCCACAAATGTTGGAAAAAGTCATCGAAAATTGGACGTCCAGATTGGACTACATCCGCGCCATCCGTGGCAGTCCTATGTCAGAAATCATATTTAAAGTATAATGCCACTATATATTATCTTTCGAATAAAAACAAATTCATGTCAATCGAATAATACATCGTTGTTTTATTGCAATTTAAAGTTCTATACCTCTAAAAAAAACAACCTTTATATATAAAGTTTTTATTCCAAAGGCTCAAATACCTCTAATTTGATATTGTATTGAAAGAATACGTACATTTGTAAGTGCATTGATTGTAATTCTTTACTTGAACCCGCTCTCAGTCCGAAAATTATAGATCAGATTGGTTTAATTGCTTTTTTTAATTTAATTTTGGTCTTTCAAATGGATGAGTGTGTGTATGTGTTCATGTGATAGGCTAATACATTCAATCTGAGTCTTTCAACTTCAGGTCAAATCCATCAGAGCTGAATTTATTACATTAAAGGCTTATAAGATTTTTTAAAATCAGTTTTTTTATAATAGGTGATATAACATATTGTGGATTGCTTCTAAGTAAAATATTGCACACTTTCAAGGTTTGACAAGGCAAAAAATGTTATTTATTCCAAAATGAAGAACCAGTACAATAAGTTTCTAGAACCTTGAAGTAACTATTATAATGTATAATTTTAACATACATATTCCAACAAACTATCCACATTTAAAAGTAACTGCAGCTGTTAAGACTTCTCATGACAGAATATTTTTTCAATTCCATTCAATTATAAACTTGCCGTTTAATCTTTATTTACGTAAATCAGGGTTTCTTAAAGTTTCAACATTCGCGACTCAATATTTAATCATAATTTTCATTGCACATCCCTCATACAATAACAATGTATTGAATTCAATAATACACTCACTTCCAAAAGTTAAGCACGAAGATGTAAAATGCAAAAAAAATCAACAAATACTGCTTTGATTGACACAAAATTTGGTAGTAAAGTAGCATATATATTTATACATAAAACAAAATCAATAATTATAAACAGAAATGAAAACAATACTAAATTTTTGTAAGTTATCAGATAATGTTATACTGGAGACTAAACAGAAATATGTATAAAGTGAAAATAATCAGCATAAAATGAAAAAAAGGACATTAATAGGGTATGTGATCCCCCCTCATATGTATGCAAAGTTTACACCTTCTGACCATGTTTTCAATTAGGTCGTCAACCACCGCAGCATTAAGCAATCGCCAATCTTCTTGTAGAGCAGTTTCCAGCTCAATAAGTGTGGCTGGAGGTGGGAAACGTGAAGATACAGCACAGCCAAGAGCGTCCCAGATATTTTCAATGGTATTAAGGTCGGGCGAATATGCTGGCCACGCCATACGCGCAATCCATTCACTCTCCAGGTAGTCATCGACGATGTCAGCTCTATGGGGACACGTGCATTATTGTCCATTAAAACAAAACTAAGGCCAACTGCTGCAGCGTACAATCTCGCAATGGGTTATAGGACTTCATCTCGATACCGGACAGCCGTCACAGAACCCCGTTTAAAGATGTGCAAGTCGGTGCGGTATCCTAATGAAATCCCTGCCCACACCATAATTCTTCCACCTCGGAATGCGTGATGTTCGGTGATGTTTCGGGGCTGATTGCGTGTTCCTTGTTTACGCCATATCCTTATACGCTTGTCGTCTGGTTCCAGAGCAAATCTTGACTCATCAGTAAACATGACATTACCCTAGTCAGACACAGTCCGATTGCCATGTTTCCGGCACCACTTTAATCGTACCCCTCTTGATTGGACGGATAGAGGAACACAAACCCGAGGTACCCGGGCATACAGTTCTTTCATATGTAATCTTCGGCGTACAGTAGCTGCAGATATAGCCTTACGAATGGACGCTGTAACCATAGATGTCACACGTGTGGAGGTCGCTCTGCGATTCCGCTTGGATACAATAGCAATATATCGATCTTCCGTAAGGGTTGTAACGCTTGGATGACCACCTACGGTTCTTCGGACAACTGTCTGTGCGGTTTGGAATTGTTTCCATAAACTTGAAATTTTATAATGATGAACGCCGAAGAAAAGAGCAACATCTGTGATCGACTGTCCTGCTTCAATGCGTCCCACAGCACGCCAGTGCTCAGAATCTTCCATTCGTTTTCTGGAAGTCATAGAAACACGTATGTCTTGAAAATAAATTGTACGAAAGTTTTAAACACCTTCTCTATCAGCACTTACAATCAACTTCTGTAACCCTTCATGAAGCTGGCTTCTTATAAGTCTGCCCTTTTTGCATATTTCTTGACATAAAAGCACCATTAGCTGTTACCTAACATATTTACATACTTCCATCTACCTCTGCAGCGAATTGCATCCTCTTTAATTCTGAAATTCGCATTTTCTTCTCCATGCTTAACTTTTGGAAGTGAGTGTACTATACTTTGATGCTAAGGCTAGGATACGACTTTAACCTCCTAAGTGCTCCCAGCGTACATAAACCTCTCGCTCAGTAAAAACGTTGATTTCCTCGGACGTATATGTACGCATTTCCAAAGTACTCTCTTTTCTGTGCTCTGGTGTCCATTATATTATTCCGAAGGCTTTTAAATGCAATGAAAGGATCTTGACAATGTTCGCGAAGGATTCACTTTTTCAGATTATTTTTGCTTCTTTATTCCTTCTGGCCCCCAATGCATCACATACACGTGAATACGTGGAAAACGGTTGGCATGGGGAAGCGATTTGCATAACTCTTAATTAGCAGTTAAGGGACTAATTATAAACCATACAGATTACCAAGGTAAGCGTTAAATTTTGTATATAATTTTATATATGACAATCCCCGGGATCATTGGTAATTTTAAACTTGTTCTTAACTTAATATTGCTAAATTAATTATCAAATACATTTCGTACCACTGGTACATTTAAAAGAATAATACATCAGTGTAAATTGTATTTTATTTTTTATTTTGTCAGAATGTATTTTGTTTGTTTACTTTCAAAAAATTAATATTTTTTTTTTTTTTTTTATTTTCGACTTTTTAATATTCTCGCTCCCCTGAAGAGTTACTGCGTCCCCCAAGGGGGAGGGCGCCCCACAGTTTAAGAAATGCTGACGTAAATACATCTATGCTACCGTAAAAACGAATTTAACGAAAATATTATTTTAAAACTTATATTAACTGTGATTTTATATACAATTTACAATGAATTAAGATAATAAATTATGTTATAATTAAAAACTATTATTAGACAAAATTTTAATTAAGTATTTAACTAATACTTGAAAGAAATAATTAAGTAGTTTCATGACATTAAAGTTTATACTTCCATAACCTTAATGAAGCTGTAAGATAGTTGTGATAGTTGCACTTGAATAAGGGCATTTTTCACTTGCATTATAACATTTTTGGATGAGTGAGTGAACATTGACGTCGCACTTCTCAGCTACTCGAGGGCTTTTGGTGATGAACCTCGTAATTTTGAACCATGGTCAAGTGTCGACACCTGTGCTTTGACAAGCCCCTCTCCTAACTACCACACCACACGAACGGAGAACGTTTTAGCTCTCGACAGATTTAACATACATTGCTCTCCTACACTGTAGATCTTCAGCGGTATCAGGCCCAAACTCATGATACGTCGGCCACGAGTCTATTACCTTAATCACTAGGCTACCGTGGTCAGCTATGATATCTTTGGATTGCGAGAATAATTTGTCTGGTTGCAGTCTTTGAACAACTCAGGAGTGAGTGAGTGAATATTAACGTCACACTGTTCAGTTACACGAGGGCTTTTGTCGACGGAATACGTAATTTTGAACTGTGGTCCAGTGACGTGGATGACATCTGAGTTTACCCCTGCCCCCTCTCCTAACTGCCACACCAACTGGAAAACGTTTGAACTCTCGACAGATTTTACGTGTATCGCTCCCCTACACGGTGAACAATTCAGGAGAAAGCATCTTGCTACTTAGAAATCAACACTCATTTTACGCAAACATAAAGCGAACAAAGAGCCAAAATTAAAAATGTAGCTGCGCAGTAGCTACCCAAATATAACAAGACACGATAATAAAATCACAGTACACAAAAGTATTCTTATTTCGCTCTTCAGCTTCTTGTACAGTTTTGGTCAAACGGAAGCTCTTAGAATCATGATTTCTGGTGAAGAAGTAGAATTTTCATGTAGAACATAAGTTGGATAGTAACATGTAAAAAAATTAAAACTTTACATGCATAGGAATTTTTTTTATGCCTTTACAAATTTTAAATGTGTTTTTCTGAGATTTTTAATTTTGAAGATGAGAGTGTTTTCTAATCCCTAAGGCGTTTTTCCTGTACAAGATAGAGTCTTGAAATATCTTGTAAATATTCCCTAACATATGTTCTATAAAAGCTCATATGGACTTAGGTCTGAGAGCTCTAGTTATTTTTTAAAAATATCTTAATGAAATATTAAAAAAAATTGTGTTTTTCCAGGTTCAGCCATACAAATAGTTATTAAAATTCAACAAGGAGATATATTTTAAAATTCATACTTTTGTTTGCAATAATCTAAGAAATATACATCACTTACAATAATTAAATATTTTTAATAATTTAGCATTTTAGAAAGGTTTTAAAAATTTTAAAACTGTTCAATGCTTTAAAATTGTGAAATAATGGCTTGTAAAACTAACCTATTGTTTTCAGAATCAATATAATAGTATAATCTGAATATAAAACAAAAATTAATTTTACTGTGACAAAACTGTTTACGACGTCTACTCATACTGTAAAAATAATGAAAGATAAATATGTAACATAGTGGCAGTCAAAAACACATTTATAATAACTAAAAATTCTGTCCCGCTACTTATTCCACAATGCATCTTTTCCAAACTGTAGCTAAAAACAATTACATGTGTATTAGGCCAGAAATTATTTATATTTAGATATATTTTTCCTTGTTAAGTACATAATGAATAATGGCAAGATAATTTGTAAAATCATAAAAGATTTTGATGGAGAAAAAAGCCAGACATAATTTTAGATAGGTAGAAATTTCATTATATAATACACAAATATGCATGTTTTAAAACAAATAAATTGGCAAAGAAAATGAAATTTACTAAAAATTTCCTGAATAAAGTAAATCAGATTTCATCCTCAAATACATATAATTGTAAGAAAATGTTTTATTCAATTTACAATCAATTACAAATAAACTTTTATAAAAAATAATTTTAACAGGTATAAATAGCAAAAAATATCAAAGAAGTGTAAGAAAGACACATACATGTCGTTTAAAGAAATGTCACAGTGTGATATTTTTCAAAACACGGCACTGCACACACAGTCCAACATTACAGTCTTTACATTGAAAACGAGTTTCTCTTCGAATACGTTTTCCATTATCATTTATCTCAAGGTTGCATACCACACATTTTCGCCTTTTTTTTTTTGAAGAGTCACTTTCTACATATGAAGGGAAGTGCCTTCCAATTAAGCGGACTACATTTTCAGAAATTTTAGGACCAACAAAGTTTCGAGAATCAGAATCACTACCTCTTTCTTCTTTCAATCGTTCTATCAGCTTCATTCGAAAACCAATATGATCTAAAATCCCGCCATTTTTTTTAAAGATAACGAAGGAATTCCACACAATTTGATTTAACAAATGTCGAAATGTCTTCTTGTAGTATTTTCGCTGTTGTTTCGGGCAACAGGATAGTAAGATAGACACTGATCTGATCTATCAACACCCCCCATGGTGTTATTATAAAACACCACGGCTTTTGGTTTCAGCTTCACAGAATCCCTCTTTTTAGCTTTCACTTCCATCATGTCAGCTTTATGAAAAGTGATAAGCATATGCAAGGGTTTTTTATCCTTCTACATTTGGTCGTAAAGTTTCACAGATATCCGTTTTACTGCCAATAAGTATTTCTGCTAATTCAGGTGATGTATAGAAATTATCAGTGGATAAACAATAGCCTTTCCCCTTCAATTCGTGGATAAGAGAGTCAAGACACTTTTCGTCGAAAGACCATAATCATTATAGTTTTCGTTGAAGGCAGTACCTTTTCCCGTGTATAGCAATGAGTTCCAAATGTAGCCACTTTCTGATTCGCATAACTGAAACAATTTAATTCCAAAACGGGCTCGTTTTTGAGGAATATATTGTTTCCAACTTAATCAACCTTTATATGCTATCAGCTATATTCATCCACTGATATATCCGGTTTCGGTACATACACATATTTGAATTTATGTACTACTAGATTGTGAAACTCTCTTATTTTTTTTTTAGCTTCATGTTATGATCTAAATCGCTACTGGACTCATTATTTGCAAAGAGCAGAAACTTCATCAAAGTCAATAGCGCACCTCACCCATAACTTTTCCAAAGAATGGAGTGGATAGAATTGGTCTTTTTGACCAAAACCACTTTTCCACAGGTTTTTGTACTACGCCTTGTAAAAGCAACATAGCGATAAATCTTTTCATCTCTTCCTTGTTCGCATTTTTTCATTTTAGAGCCCTAGAAGCAGGTGTCAATTCTGTATTTTCAAAGAATGATTCGGCGTATCTAATTGTTTCCTCTACAATAAATGAGAACATTTCATCGTCAAGAAACATGTTGAAATGTTCTAAAGGATCTCCAGAATCCCGGATACATACTTTTATTCCTGGATTTCCAGTAAATGGAAATTTACGATGACTAGGTAGAGGAGAGGTAACATCTATTTGACACCAGTCTCTAGCACTATCCAAGCAATCATCATCAGACTCACTTTCAGAGGATGAAAATTCTTCATCCGAACTTCTTTCTTCAATCAAACATTCATTTTCAGAATCACTATTCATTTTTAAGATAAACCAAACAGCCCTTCTTAAAAGGATTCGACAAGCAAATGGTAGCTATATACACTGGTGTGCAAAAATTAAGGACCAGACGGTTTTTTCAATATAACTTTGTACAAAATCTTTCCAAAACAACACATTTAATACCGTAAGATCCCCAATACGTAAGGACATGTGTAATGTAAGCAACACTTACTAAAAGAGAAATCAGAGGGATAAAAAGAAGCTTGATTGAAAAAGTAGCATGGAGCGCAATGCAACTGAAGGCCGAAACATCTCTGTGATGGGTGTCCAGCAAGAAACATCCGATCTTTAGTAGGGGATATGATCTCCCCTGACCGCTAGGCAGGATTCACAGCGTCTGCCCATGCTAAGAATGAGGGTGTCAATGAGTTGTTGAGGCATTGCTGCCCATTCGTCTTGCAGCGCCAATGGAAGCTCCCGAATCGTTACTGGTGGTAAGGTACGAGCTGCCAAGCGTCTGCCTAGAATATCCCATAAATGCTCGATGGGATTGAGATCTGGAGATTGTGCCGGCCAATCCATACGTTCAATATCCTCACTCTCTAAGAGCTGTTTGGCAGCTACTGTGCGATGACATGGTACATTGTCGTCCATGAAAAGGAACTGCAGACCCATAGCGCCTCTAAAAAGACGCACACATGGAAGAAGAATCTCGTTACAATAACGGGTCTCGTTCACTGAACCTGCGTCGAAGATGTGAAGGTCTGTACGACTACCAAGCATGATGCCGCCCCAAACGAGAACACCGCGACCTCCATACCTGTCCCTTTTAATGATGTTCGAGGGATGATTGTGGCTTCCCCGCTCTCTCCAGATGAGTATGCGATGAGAATCGCTACTCAAATTGAATCTGCTCTCATCTGTAAAGAGTACTCGTCCCCATTCATTGCCTCTCCAATTCTGGTGTTCCCGGCACCACAGAGAACGCCTTCTCCGATGGGCAGGCGTTAAAGGTACACACCGTACAGGGCGTCGTGCAAACAGACCACTACTGAACCCCCGGATAGCTGTTCCTGTAGTTTGAAATTGTCTCCAAAGTCGTGAAACGATGCTGTGAGCAATTCCGAACTCTGCAGCCACACTTGTCACACTAAGGCCTTCCTCCAACTTCCCAATGATTCGACCTCGGGTAAAAGCATCCAGATGTCGTCTAACAGATTGATTATTCGCCATTTCTCGCTGAGGCAGCAACTCGGTGTGATTTTAACTGCTATACGGCGTACAATCTCTTTGCCAGAAATACTAATCTTACATCGACAACATGCTTTATACTACTCAGACACTCCCCCATTACGTCTACCTGCATATCTGCGCATGTACTACCGTACATCACCTTACTTAAGCTCTTGATTGGTCTTTCTGTCTGCTCTGCCTCTTCGTTCAGCTGATATGCTAATTTTTCGACTTCGTCCTTAATTTTTGCACACCAGTGTATATATTTATTTAAGCTTTTCTAAGAGGAGCTTTCCAATTCTCCCAAATTTCATTGGAAAGCTCCGCTTATAAAAGATTAAATAAGTATATATATAGCTACCATTTGCTTGTCGAATCCTTTTAAGAAGGGCTGTTTGGTTTATCTTAAAAATGAATAGTGATTCTGAAAATGAATGTTTGATTGAAGAGAGAAGTTCGGATGAAGAATTTTCATCCTCTGAAAGTGAGTCTGATGATGATTGCTTGGATAGTGCTAGAGACTGGTGTCAAATAGATGTTACCTCTCCTCTACCTAGTCATCGTAAATTTCCATTTACTGGAAATCCAGTAATAAAAGTATGTATCGGGGATTCTGGAGATCCTTTAGAACATTTCAACCTGTTCCTTGACGATGAAATGTTCTCATTTATTGTAGAGGAAACAAATAGATACGCCGAATCATTCTTTGAAAATACAGAATTGACACCTGCTTCTAGGGCTCTAAAATGGAAAAATGCAAACAAGGAAGAGTAAGACCAATGGAAATGGAGATTATTATTTGGAATAGACTATTCACAAAAAATAGTGGTGATTCAGGCAGGAACGGGCATCACCGCTTCAAAAGAGAAAGATAAACTAATTGGAAAACGGCTTTTCCTTTCTTGGAAATTCCGTTGAAAGAAGCTCTGGACGACCACCCACTTCCTCAAGAGTTGCCAAATTGTTTTCCAAATGGAAGATATTATCGGTGTAAATGACGTGTTTCGGATACTGACAGATACAAATGTCTGTGTTTGTTCCATGTGCATTTTTCGGTTAAAATTTACACGTCAGATAAAACGTTAGTAAATCTTTTATGTCCAAAGCTTATTTATCTCGACGTTTAAATCTTTGAATACGCAATGAAATGGCAAAGTTTACGGATTCTACTGGATTATATTTGTTTTATTGTAATAATTTTATGTAAATTTTTTAGTAATTCACTGTAATTTGCTTCTAAAATCTAAATATTTCTTTTATGCCTTAATTTTTTATACATTTGTATTATCCAAGTGTTTGATATTTCATGACTAAATCGTAAAATATAAGAAACAACGGTCAAATATCACGAGTGCAGACGGCGCTCACTGATATTTCAGTGTGAAAATTACAGCAGCATAAAATGCGACCGTGTTCGAATTATATCTAGTGTGCATATTTGGAACTGTTTAACGCACTCGAATTAATTCAAGTGCACACGTTAAGAGTTTATATTGCATTCTAAATCAACACGGTGGCAACTGACGACTGACTACGTAATTTTGAACTGTGGTTAAGTGACGAGGACAATACCTGAGCTGATAACTCCCTTTCTAAACTTCCACCCCACACCAGCGTGAGGACTTTGGGCATCGACATATTTAACATGCATCAGCTCCTCTTCAACACTAGGCTTTAGTGGCACCAAGGCTCGAACATCGGACACGAGTTAATGATCATGACCATCAGGCTACCGTGGCCGCAAAAGAAAATAGCAAGTTTGAAAGAAAGGTAACGGAGAAGTATATTTGTGAAGGAATAACTTCAAAACTTAATGAAAAACCAAAAGATCAACATTTATTTTAGATATAATAGTGAATATAACTTCGTACACCTAAAACCACTTATGCTGTGTATTTTGAAAGTGAACGTTTCCCCTTTTAGAGAAACTTACTATAATTATGTCAAATTCCTTTCATTTTGCTCTAAGGGGATCTCCGAAACAACGTAATTTATTTGAAACACAAAATTACTTATGGTTGAATCTAATACAATTCCTACAAAATGAATGAAAAACCTTTTTTATCATATAAATTGTGTTTGAATAGGAGATGGTTAGTTAATAAGAATATTAAAAACGTGTCGGCAATCTATGGACCTGTGGCACGTGGTACAATTCTTAGTGGCACTCAGCACTACTCTACAAATTTGTCAATTCTTGAGTGGATGGAAGTTGATAATAGACCTTATTTGGCAAACATCTTCTGAGTTATGGACATTTATGGAACTACAAAATAATCTGAAAGATAATTCTAAGGATAAATTTACAGCTATTTTGTAAATAATTGAGTGTTATTGCTAGGGGATTTAAGGTTGAAAAAAGAAAATTGTATGTATTCTGCTTTCCACTTTTGGTTAGACATATCAAAGTAAAAAATCTTTCCTAATATGAAAAATATTTCGACTCCACAAATAAATTGTTCAACAACTGAATGCTCAGAATCGTGTCACGCATAATACCACTGGTTTTGCGATATGAAAGAAGATTGTTGAAAGAGTTAATTCGCATTACAATTTTTATTTAACTGTAATGAAAGGAAACATTTATAGTTCACTTTGTCTGTACCTTATTTAAATAAATATGTTGGAAACATACATTTTTATTTTTTTTATCTTTGTTGAAGAAATAGTAACATTTTATATTGCTTATTTTTATGTTAATAAATGTATTTAACTGATCCATAATTAAAATAAAATAAAACAGTAAATCTAAATTATTTACCTCTTTTCTTTAAATCTGTAAATATTATCGTATGAATCGAAGGATTTCAAAAATTTCCTACTATGTGGCACGCTGAATGATACTGATAGATTGGTTTAGCACGTCTCAGCTACACGGTAACCGCCCCTGATTTAAAATGTTGTGTAAGCTAACCATTACATTTTTAAAATTTTATAAATATACAAAATGAGAGTATTTTGGCAGTACATGTTTTAAAAGGAGTAAAGTTTACGAGAACGAAATATAAAATTGCCTATATATATACATATATAAGAATTTCGGTTGATAGTACCGTAGTTACTGCCTACTCGCGACAATGAATTGAAAATTAATTTCACAATTCATTGTTATTAAAATATATAAAGTTTACATGACTTATTTTTGTATTTGTTATTTTTATATTCCTTACTGAAAACAACAATTGAGAGTTCATTACCTGCCAAAACTGCAGAGGCCTGGTTGGTTACTCCACAAGCTCCTACCTTATGCTAACTCTGCCCTACTAAGTAAAAATGCCGTCTTCTGCTCGTCAAGATCATGGAATTGCTGATATTGTTTTCCATATATTTTAAATGTTAGTTTTCTAACTTCTACATCAATCTTTTAATAGTCTACACTCCTGCAAAGAGAAGTCTGAATTCAAAGCTATACAAACTTACTATTTCCTACAATGTCATTTATACATTATTTTTAATAATCTATGAATGCGTTAAACTATTAATTTGTTATGACGACTGTTTAATATTAAATGCGAAAAAAAACGAATAAATTTCAAACTGAAATTTAAATTGAATGTTTCAAAAACTGTCATCGATATTCTCATAACTTTTACATATTGTCGTTTTAGCATCTAACACATCTATCTTCTATGTAAAAATCTATTACAAGTTCATTAAATGTTTCAGCATTATTTTAAACATAACATGCAGTTTTCAACCAAATTGTGAGGCTCCGGTAGCCTAATGGTAAAGGTAACGGACTCGTAGCTGTCGTGTCATGAGTTCGACCCCAGTACCACTGAAGATCCGCCGTGTAGGGGAACGATGCTCAAGCGTCGTCCTCGTCACTTGACCATGGTTTAAATTTACGAGGTCCCTCCCTAAGTGAGTGAATATTAACGTCGCACTGTTCAGCTACACGAGGGCTTTTAGTGATGGACCTCGTAATTTTGAAAAATGGTCAAATGATGAGGGCGACACCTGAGCTGGCCCCCTCTCCTAACTACCACACTTCCCCAACGGAGGAGGTTTGAGCTCTCGATAGATTTAACGTGCATCGCTGCCCTACACGGCGGGTCTTTTGTGGCACTGAGCTCGAACTCGTGGCATGCCAACCATGATCCGATACCTTGCCCACTTGGCTACCCCGGCCACAGGTCCGTCGCCAAAAGCCCTAGAGTAGTTAAGTAGAGAAGAGAGAGAGAGAGTGACGTTAATATTCCCTAACTTAATTAAATATGAAATTTAAGGAATACATGGAAAAATATATTAGAAGTGGAATACATATACATGTATTTAAAATTTAATCTAAATATATATTTTTTTAAATTTCCAAAGAATTATTAGTATTTATGTTAAATATATATTTTTCAACTGAGTATGTGAGACACGCATAAATATCTTTTTCGAAATTCAAATGCAGAATTTCAGTGCAGCTAATATAAAAAATTCCTAGTTTTGCATGGTTAAGATTATAAAAATGTCCAAATTTTAATAACCTTTTTTTCAAACAACCACTAATGGAACATAAATGATGAGGGATTTTGCATAAATAGATATTTCTTTAACTTGAATTTAAAAAGGATCTTTTTATATTTATTTATATGCTCAAATGTTAACTGTAAATTTGTCCCGATGCTTTTGATTACTCTTTATTTGAAGATTCAAGATTAAAAATATAAGCTTGTAGTTTACGTTCACTTTGAATGAAATTAATATTCAGACATTTAAAATTCAAATATAATTCGTTATCTGAACAATACAAAACTAGGGATTCTATGTAAGATGCCCTGAATACCTGGCTTTAAAATTATAAAAAAACTAAAAGATTTAAATAGGGTTTTTTTAGCAATGTGTAATTTTTTTTTCAAATAATGTAATACAGAAGCTTAAAATTATTCATGTTTAGAAGTGTCCAAAGTTTTAAAAGATTTTAAATTTTTAAACTTTTTTTCTGTTAATTTTTGACACATAACGAAATAATCATTTTTTAAAAAATATCCCTGAAAGTATTGATTAAAATAAGAAAATGAAACAGTTACTTATCCTCAATGTTTTAAAAAATACTTTGAATTTAAATACTATAGATATTTTTAAAAAAATTAGACATACATTATAAAAACTGAATTCCATTTGAGAATTTTAAGGTAAGGAAAAAAAAATGAGATTTTTATCAAGCTATCCCTCCTTAATTTTCTCAATTCATTTACTTGCAATTATTTCCGTACGCTCTTGGGTTTAAAGAAGTTATTCCCAGTTTTTACGATTGCTGCAGGAGAAAAACCGGTCTCCCCGCGAGCCATAAAACTTCCCCTCAATGTCCTTTGTGTCTCCCCCGACCATCTCTATTTATCTTTAAAGATGTTAAGCCTTTAAAAAAGGGGGATTTGGAAAACACGACTTTTCCGCTTTCGAACACATTACTTGAGGAGGTAAAATTACGTTTGGTGCATTTTTGGTGAGTCCCCTGCCTTTCGGAAAATTCTGTGTTGTCCGTTTTTGAAGCCTCTCTAGTAGGACAGAAAAAGCCGTGCTAACCGCTTGGAGGGTTAAAAACTCCAATATATCAGTTTTGAGGAGATACAGTTGTGGTTATTTCTTCTGAGGTGAGTAAACTAAAAATTAACTCCCCCGAAAAATCCTGGAGGGATTAAGATCTTTATGAAATGAAATTCCCCGGGAGAATATTTAAGTGAATTTTTTCCGTAAAATTTGGCGTTTCAGCGTATAATGCTCCCCTATACTTGAAAGTCAAAATTATCAATTTTTAGGTATATACACCGTATAAGGGGCATCCCCCTTTTTTTTTTACACTGCTGGACAATTGCTAAGGACGGATCACAAATTGCTAAGTAGCATAACATTAAGCGACACATGAGGCATAGTAGGATAAAATATAGTTGCCATACTGTTCAGACATTAGAATAAAGAATATTTATTGTTCTGGAAAGTACAAAAGCTGTGAAATATCTGAAAGAAAAAAATTTTTCATTTGATTTGCGTATGGAGAAATGGAACAATGCATGTAAAAGTCAGCAGGCACCTTAAAGAAAGGTATCAGTACGGGATATGTCCACCGTGGAGTGTGATGCAACATTCCACACGTCGTACCATAGTTTGCACAATATTATCCAGCAGCTGTTGAGGCAATTTATCCCATTCCTCTGTGAGTGAACGGATGAGGGTGTTCTTGTTTGTCGGAAGATAGTTTCGACCAGCAACTTGCCTCCCCAAAGCATCCCACACATTTTCAATCGGATTTAAATCTAGAGAACGCGCTGGCCATACGAGACGTTGAATACCCTCGCTCTCTAGACAATCCTGAACAGCGAGTGTTCGATGACATGTTGCGTTGTCGTCCATAAAAACAAATTTATCACAGACAGCACCACGGAAAAGACGAACATGAGGAAGCAGAACTTCATCAATGTATCGTTGGCCCGTCATAGTCCCATTCGCAACCACATGTAGGCGCGTGCGGCCATTGATCATGATGCCGGGCCCACACCATGATACTGCATGTCGTATATCGGTCCTTTTCCTGGATATTTTCTGGACGATAAGCAGTACCACTCTCGCGCCAGATCAGTTGGCGTCTACAATCCGATGACAGACACTGAACCTACTCTCATCTGAGAATAGTACGCATGCCCAGTCCTGTTCAGTCCAATTGTGATGCTCACGACATCATTGCAAACGGGCAGTATGGTGCTGTCTGGTCAATGGGACACACACAACAGGTCTGCGTGCGTATAGTCCTCCTCCCCTGAAACGTCTGGCAACAGTTTTTCGGGAGGTCTGCTTTCCTGAGGCAGCAAGAAACTGATTGCCACCTGCTGAGCTGTGGTGCGCCTGTTTCTTTTTGCTGATCGGACGATATATCTGTCTTCTGCAGGCGTCGTACCTCTAACACGACCTCCCCCTTGCCGTCTACTACACATTCCAGTAGTTTTAAATGACTTCCACAGCCGTGAAACAACGCTGAGAGCGATGTCGAACTCCCTGGCAACATCTGTTATTTTTCGCCCTTCTTCGATCTTTCCAATATTTCGGCCACGCATAAAATCATCTATGTGATGTCGGGAAGACATGCCAAAAATTTTAAGTTCGTCTATTAAATCTTTCCTGTAAAACTTTGACTTGAAACAACAACTGTCCACACGCGTCAAAACCTTTAAAGCTCTTATGAACGCTATCACATGATGAACAGACGTGGAAAAAAATTTGCATGCTCATACTTCTTCTTACTAATATCCCGCACTTATTCTAATTTTCCACATTTTGCTTCCTTTCATTTAGTGGTTGTTATGGATGATAGTGTTATCCGTCCTTAGCAATTGTCTAGCAGTGTACGAAGGAACCTGAAATGTACATGCACAATGCTTTTACATTTTGAAATAATTTATTTGAGGTATTATTCCAAGTTTTAGAAAAAAAATAGAATACTTTTAGAATCGCAACCCCTTAAAGTTCATAAGGAATGTCGTTTCTTTTTAATAAATGGTACTTCGATGTATGAAGATCTATTTTCTATCTGTATATCTCTTTTTTTATTTTTAATACTCTCATTTTTATACCCGGCGTATAACGCACACCACCATATAACGAGCACCTATACTTTCAGGCTGCAATTTTTAATGTTTAGGTATATTCGCCGTATAACGTGCTTCCCCTATTTTATGAAGAAACCTGAAATTTACGTGCGTTATCTCTTATGTATTTTAGTCATTTTTTTGAAGTATTGTTTCAAGCCTCAGAAAAATAATAGTATACTTCTAGAACTACAATCCTTTAAGTTCATAAAGAATGTCATTTCTTTTAAACTAACGGTATATTGAGCTATGTAGAAAAGTCAATTCGTTTTTATCGTTTTTTTATTTTTAAAGCTCTCATTTTTATACCTGGTGTATAACACGCACCCGTAAATTTCTACCTTATTTTTTAGTTAAAAGTGCCGGATTTTACGATACATACATATAAATATAAGCAAAGAAGCCTTTAAAGATATACAAAATATAACCTTTGATATGTTTCTAAATATTTTATATTTAATTAATTTATTTATTGAATATATGTACACTAGAAATCCGTGTGTTTAAATTGATTATTTTACATTATTTACTTTATTTCTATATATTTATTTACAGTTTTGTCAATTCATCTTAAATACTATCTGTATTATCAAATTTCTCGCTATCATTAATAACCAACAGGTTAAATAACGCGATATCTACTTAGCGGAATTTCAATTAAATGGAAATTCTAATATGTTAAGCTGAATATTGGGGTCTGTAGAGGGCATTCGTGACTAGAGCAAAATTAACGCGAATCCAAAGGTCTCACGTAAAATCCGTGATGGATTACTGTAACCTAATACTGCCGACAGAGAAATCATCACCATTCGCCAGTGGCTCAAATGCTACCTTCAACAAAAGCACACCCGTTCTACACTTAAGGCATGATGCTGTTTGTAAGGCAATATATATTCCAATAGAATAGAGGAAAAGAAAGTCATTTATTAATTTTTCTATATGTTTCATACTGATATTATATATACGCATCTATGTATATACCAGTTCTTCGCACTGGTGAATTGTTAAATTAAACAATGCAGATTGTATTATAAAGAAGTTTTCAATGAGTTAACTTTACGGAATTGCAAATTAAACAAAAAAAAAAAAATTAGCTTTTGCATACCTCAGAAGTGAGCAAAAAAAAAAAAAAAAAAAAAAAAAAACCACGTGTTTGTTAAATTTTAAGTCTGCAGATCTAATAGCTGATAAAAATGATTTCTTTTATTTATAACTCCCCGTAACTCTATTGTTATTTGAATCTAAATCCGTAAAATTTATTATCGCGTCTTGTAAATGTATATAATTTTCTTTTCGCAGTTTCGTTTGGTTCAAGACAATAAACCTTTAGGTATCCAAACTACGTTCAGAACCGTGATTTTGCAAAAGCGTATATATGGATAATATTTATGATATTTAGTGTCATTTAGTTTAAAAAAAATGTATAGAAAATTGTTTTAAGGACATTTTGACAAAAAAATTATTTAAATATAATATTTTGGCAAAAAATTAACTTAGAATAATCTTTTTTTCAAAATGTTCTTCTTTTGTGAAGAATGCGTCTATTATAATAATCTTTTGCCTGTATATAGCTCAGATTTCTCTACAGAGGCTCAACTAGAAATTTTGAAAAATTCACATTATTTTCTGAGTTACCACCAATTGAAATAATTATTGGCGTTTTTTTAAAATTGCTCCTCTCTATTGTCGTAAAATATGTATAAACGTACTTCTAAGTTATAGATTTCAAAAATTCTAGTTGAACCTCTATACAGAGGTCTGAGATATATACAGGCAAAATATTATAATAATAGAATAATCTTTCACAAAATTAGAGCATTTTGAAAAAAGATTACTCTAAGTTAAAATTTTTTGCCACAATATTGTAATTAAATAGTTGTTTTTGTTGAAATGTCCTTAAAACAATTTTATACATGTATTCTAGTATAAGTGACACTAAATATCATGAAAATTGTCCATTTATGCGCTATTGCAAAATCACGGTTCGGATACCTTAAGCACAAAAATGTGTCAAAAAATTAAAAACCGAAATTTTAATGTTAATTGGTGAGAAAGTTGTCAATATTTTGGTTTATATTAGTGATGGCAACTAAAAGACGACGATAAAATAAAAACATTAGTTGTGAGAAAGTACGGACCTTCTTTTGCTTGCTTAGGGAATTTTAAGAAAAGTAAATGACTTTTAGGGGACATAGGTGTTCCAAGCCTTACATAGTATACGGCAGAATATAAGTTAAATAAATGACAGTTACACATTATCGCAAAGGTATTGACGACATAATATTAAAGGAAATACATGGTTACCAAAGGTATTGACGACAATATGAAAGGAAGTACATGGTTACCAATTCATCACGTACGACACTTGAAAAATCAGGGTTGATAACTTGGCGAGTTATCTAGCACGTAGGCATTGTTGCGATGTTATATAAGTACCATATAAATATATATCTCTCTATATATAAGACGCATTTGTTGTCTATTTGTCTGTTCCCTTATAACTCAAGATCAAGACAACCAAATAACGTGAAATTTGTTACACGTACACAAAATTACACGTGGAAGGTTCTTAAATAGGTTTGGCGTTCATAATTCTATCCGAATTTTTTAAAATTTAATTTTTAAGTTATTTTCTAGTGTTATGACGTCATATGATGTCATGTTTCTCACTAAGTGGACAATTTGTACTTTACATGCAGTTTTTCAACATTATTACATATTTTTACAGTAGCAATGTTTATCAGTTGGAATGTTTATTCAATTTTTCTATTCTTTGATATTTAATTAGGATTATTTTTTGAATAAATCATTTTTTTAAGGATTATGCTTTAACAACTAAAATTTTGTTTTATGGTTTGGCAACATTTAGGTATTATCGCGGGATGTTTATGTGTGTGATTTTGCTTACAAATTACAACTTACAATTTCAGTATTTTTCCGGAGAATTTCTTTCTTTCTTTAGAATGCGAAGGTTATAATTTTGACAAACTAAAACTTCTTATTGATAATGGTATTTCAGTTTTTATTACTGCGATTAAAAAAAACAACATAAGTATAGTATTTCCGATTTCGTTATATGTGTTAGATAGTATGACATTAATAATATTTTGTAATTTTATGTGTCTTTATTTTAACCTTTAAGGGTATACTATTGGCTTCAGTGCATAAAACTGCCTTGCAGAAAATCAAACTTGGGTAATTATACCGCCCAAGTTAAAGCAGTGTTGGTAGTAATTACATATCAAACTGGAATATGCATCAGAGAATGAGCAAAACAGAAAAATGGCTTAAATACCTGTTGAGGAAGCAGGTAATCGTAAGATAAATAATTTTTGATACTTATGTACTATCCTAACAATCGCCAACGTTCAAAATAACTTGCCAAGTTGGCAACCCCGATTTCGCATGTCATATATATGCTGAATTGTGAGTCGTGCTTCGTTTCATATAATGTCGCCAATAGGTTGCGGTTATATGTAAGTAGCTTATTTTTTCAAATTATGCTTTTGCATTGATAAAGTTAGTGCAGTTCTTTTTATGGCAGTTAATGTTAGTATTGTACTTGATTTTTCAATTTATTTTTATGCTCGGGATATATATACTTTGGATAATTTTTTAATTTAGTACTTACGTATTATTGCACAATGGGAAACGTTCAAGACAACTCGCCACTTTGGCAATCCCAACTTTGTATGCGTTGAATTGGCAATCATGTGCTTCATTTTGTTTGTCACCAATAGGTTGCGATAATACATAAGTACCTTTAATTCTGTACATTACTATAACATTAGACAGGCCACAACATACCAATTTGGCGTGATTTCAAAATTATGCCAGAAATGAGTATGTTGAGGAAGCAGGTAGTCGTAAGATAAATTACTTTTGTTACTTATGTACTATCCTAACAAACTCCAACATTCAAAATTACTTGCCAAGTTGGCAACCCGAATTTCGCATGTCATATATATATATATGCTGAATTTTGAGTCATGTGCTTCGTTTCATATAATGTCGCCAATAGGTTGCGGTTATATGTAAGTACCTTATTTTTTCAAATTATGCTTTTGCATTGATAGTTAGTTCAGTTCTTTTTATGTCAGTTAATGTTAGTATTGTACTTTATTTTTCAATTTATTCTTATGCTCGGGATATATATATACTTCGGATAATTTTTTTTATTTAGTATTTATATATATATACGTATTGCTCAATCGCCAACGTTCAAGACAACTCGCCACTTTGGCAATCCCAACTTTGTATGCGTTGAATTGGCAATCATGGGCTTCATTTTGTTTAATGTCACCAATAGGTTGCGATAATACATAAGTATCTTTAATTTTGTACATTACTATAACATTAGACTGGCCACAACACCAATTTGGCGTGATTTCAAAATCATGCTAAAAATGAGTAGCCTATCAATATGAAATTAATATTATAAGTATTATTATAGCCTGTTTTATCTTTCCCTCCACTAATCCTTAATTAATTCAAGATATAATTTTTGTTTTTTTTATATTTTAGTACTTACATTTTTTTGGCGATTAGGTACTTCAAGTTTTGTTTACACATTGCGATGTCTTTGGCAAAATTAATCAGTTGTATTTTCCTTAAATATGTTTTTTTATCTGTTTCTGACAATTTTTAAAATTTTGTTTGATGTCTGTCTGAAAGACAAATAGCAAAATAAATATTTTACAGTATATATATTGTGTTTGTACAAAAATGTTTATACTGATTTAATCAAAATATTGAGCCTTCGTTTATTTTTGATAACTTTTTAAGATTTAATTTTATGTTATAACTGGCTATACCTAGCTAAATATTGCTGTTGTGCTCAGTCAGCTTTAAAAGACTGATACACCATAAAATATGCCATGAAGCTTACAAAAGGAATAATACACAAGAACTCAAACAAATCTATATCTATATATAAGACGCATTTGTTTGTCTGTTTCCTTATAACTCAAGATCCAGACAACCAAATAACGTGAAATTTGGTACACATTCACAAAATTACATGGGGAAGGTTCTTAAACAGGTTTCGTTCCATCCCAACCTCACTCTGGCTTCCTCTAGACAAAAAGATTGCTTCATGTGCATGTTCTGAGCCATGGGTTCATTTTAGAGAAAACTTTACTAAACAAAAGTGGTAAGTAATTTGCAATACTTCTTTGTTATATTTACTTTACCGCAACAAATATCACATTACTTATTCCATTCCATTCCTTCATTCATAGGCATGAATTGTCATTTTTTGCTACAGCCATGCCTATGAGAAAAAGGGGGAGAGTATAGACTTGCAGACACCATGCTTTTCTCATGGGTAGTTGTATGTGGCCTGCTCTAGAGTGGGCAGAGAGGAAAATCTTTTTGTACACACTCCAAATGGAACTGTCAAAAATGTTGCTTTAAGATAAATGTACACTTTTATTGCATGCAAATAAATAGTTTTGTAAGCTTCTACAGAAAACCTTATTTTAAACCCGGGCAAAGCCGGGTACTTACAGCTAGTATTACATAAATATAATCTACATAAATAATTTGTAAAATTTTATTTAATCTAGTTAGATTAATTGACATTTAAATTGTATGTACTCACATGTAAATAGAAGACATAGTTATGTAAACATTAACCTTTATAGAAAATGGTTGAAATAAACAAATCCACCAATGAATAGGTATGAAGAAGAGAACTACTTAATACCCGCATGCGAAAATTTCGTATGAAAAAAAAACTTAGTACATTTGAAAAATTGGATACTTTTGCCCAGAATAAATCAGAAGTTTTCACATCTATCGGTTTGCATATGCACACACGCATTTTTTACAAATCTTGATTAACATGAAAAAATCTTGCAATCGATAAAAATTCATGAACACCATAACCCGTATTTTTTTTTACTACCTTCATCACACACATACATAATATGTCTTTAGAATATTTTTTTACACATTATTAATGTGTGAGCTGAATTTCTGAAAGTTGTAAGGTGAGTGGAATTTTTAAAATTGTTCATTTTCTGTTTTAGCTTTCACTTTTGAGAAAGTAAATAAACACTTTAACCCTTAAGGTATCTGACTACTTGCGACAACTTTTTGTTTTTAAAAAAACGGAGATATGGAGATTTTTTGTGGTTTTTAGATATATTTAGACCATTTTAAGGAAAAAAAAGGTAAAATTAAGAAGAGAAAAATAAGTTATTACTACTAAAATGGGAAAAAATGGGTAAAAATTGACAAAAGATTACATAAATGGGGAAGTTTACATAACTCTGTACAAATAGTAAATGAACAAATTTAAAAAAAAAAGTTCAATTTCGATGTATTACTGTGCTATTCCTTTTTGAAATGACCTTTATGATAAGATGTATTCTAATTTTTATAAAAATTAGAGCACTTTATCTTATCTATTATATAAAATTGCTTAAAAAAACACTGATTATATTTACATAAGGGAAATGTAAATTTGGTAATAAAACCCGGATTGAGTTAAATCTGCCGGTGAAAACACTTTTACTGCTATACAGAACCTACACAAAAAAATTTCAACAAACTATTTTAAAAAACTTTTTGAGCTATCCCTATCTCCATTTGAAAAGTTTTTCGAAAAAAAAACACATTTCTAGTAAAACGCATTTTTAAGTTTGACATCTCAGGTATAGTTACGGCATCTGCTTTTACTAAAACACTTGTAGTTTTTGTTCTATTGAATGTAAAATAAAAAAAAAAAAAAAAACTTGGTATTTTTATAAAGCTAATACGATGGCTCATAAAATAAAATTATAACAAATTGTCATCATTTAAGAAAAATCGTGATTTATAGGGTAGTCGGATACCTTAAGTATTGCATACTAGCGCAAAGGTGTTGCCACAATAGCTTGGTGGTTAGGGTGATGAACTCGTGGCTAGCGTATTATGAGTTCCAACCGAAATGCTACTGATGGCCCGACATTAAGAGGGACCGAAGTACATTAAATCTGACAAATCTTAGCCCTCTCGTGGGTGGGGGTTGGATAGTTTGGAGAGGGGATGCTAGTTCAGGTGCCATCCTCATTACTTGACCGATGTTCAAAGTCTGTCACCGTAGACATCGTGTTGCCTTATGGCAAAATGCGTTAATAAACATTCATTAACTAAAACCGTAGTTTGTGAATTGCTAAAATACTTCTAATTCAGTCATAGTGTAAACAATTATAGAAGCAGAAGGAATTATAATGCGTTTTCCAATAACTGCTCAAAAATTTTACATGCCAAAACTTTTTCCTTGATTTTTGTGGAGTGAAATGATATTAAAATTAAATTAATTTTAATGAAATTTCTTTTTAATGCACATATTTTATGCAATGAAACAATTGCGATAGATTTAAAAGCCTTACATTCAATACGCTATAGCGCATGTTATGTAAATAAAACAACATTAATCTTTAAGTTTATACTTTGAAGGAAGAAAAAACATTTATCAAAATTAATATTCTGCTGGTTGTAAAAATTGAAATAAATTCTAACGTTTTGCGCTTAATAAGACATGAGACGTTCGGACGAAATAATGCTGACAACTAAATCATCTCTTTTCACCATTTTACATTTATAGACTTCAACCAAAGCACTTTCTGTCTTCACGAATAAAAAAGCAGCGTTTTGTATCAAAATATACGTCTTGCTGAGTTATATGATGCTTCACTCACTTGAATTTTTTAACAGCAATCGTAGAGGAAAACAGAACGGGGAAAAAAGGGCTTATTTTGAAATAAAAAAAATACGACACAGTACGAAATTTTTTTCCCTACTCACCAAATCGAATTCTACGATGGAAGAAAGAACAGGAAGCTAGCTTCGAAATGAAATAAAATTCCCGGAAGGGAAGAAATAAAAACGGGATGCAACAGAGGAGGGGAGCAGGAAAGGCAGAGTAACACATGTTTTCCGTGGCATTTCCTACTGACCCGGATTCAAAATCCTGACAACAGCAGAAGTTAAATTTCTCAAGAGAAGAACCCAGGAAAAATCTCGAAATCGCCATTAAGTGTAAAGGATCAAAAGATGTGATATAGATATATTTATATATATCTATACCGAATAATAATAATAAAAAAAAGATTTTCGAGAACTCGACGTACTCAGCCATCATTAATCTTCTGGTATTGACAGAACAGGAGAGAAAGTTGAGGAAAAAAATGCTTCAATATCTAGACTTAAGAACAGAATTTTTCCACATGAAACTTTTATTAATGATTTTTATAGTGATGGGAGGGGAGAATGATCTTAAAAGCAATTGAATTGCAATGCAATTGACTGTGTAAAAGAAAAACGTTTCATGTTCCGACTGAAAATAAAGCTTCAGTTATACTCTCCCGCCCTGTCATTTTAAGGTTTTTAACGTCCCTACAAAATAAATGGGTATGTTAAATTGTTCTCTGATGTTATCTGGCAGTTAGTTGCAAATGTATCATGACTTATGATGATGTTAGGCACTTAAGTGTCGCTACTTCCGTGCTCCTTATAAATAAACGAAGTGCTTTTTTTGAGAGCGTGCATGAGAATAAAAAGCGAAAATTGTAGTGCTTGTAGAATTTCCTCCTAATTATTATGGGCTTAGTTTAATAACTCTTTTAACTCTGAACAACCTTCCCTTCTTATATCTTTAGGAAAAGCTTTAGTATAGTTTAGATGTTTTTCTGTCAGTATTATCTGATTATATTATTATTTATTCTTATGAGGTGACGATATTTAAAAATTGAATTCAAGTGAATTGAATAAAAAAATATTTTATATTCATCTTAGAGATTTATTATATAGACAATTTACTAATTGGTAACACAATTAATAGCAAACAGTTTTAATAATGCTCAAATATTTAAAATATTTTACTGCGCTTCATTTGTTATCTACGAATATAGTTGAACAAAATATAAAGTCATTTAAAAATAGAAGAACATATGTAACTCAACTATCAAATTAGTTTTGTCCTTTAAGATATTATGCACTTATGAAATTTCTATTGGTGTTCTGTAATCTTGTATTATTTATTAATAATCCGTATATGTTATTATTACTTTAACAAAAGTTCTAATAAACACCGTGGGTCAAGAGTTCTCTCTCAGTCAGCAAGATAAGCAAATCATATAATTTATCATGTATTTGTATTACCTATATTAGAGCTTTGAAAATAATATGAAAACATTAAAAGTCAAATAATTAAAATATCACTGGGGTATAATATTAATAATTTTAAATACTAAGACATTTTTTAAATAAGTTTGCGTTATGATAGAGATAAATCAAATAACCTTCTGGTGAAAAATGGAGCTACAATTTTAAATCCGTTATTTATGCCGATTGAGATTTGTAACTTAAAACGTCAGAATAGTTTTAGAAGTCTTAAATATGTTTCATTGATTCCTGGATTTATTTTTCAATGATTACTATTATAATAGATTAACGTTTTCATACACACAATAAATAATTTGAAATTAATCAAATACCTAACTATATATTATTTTAGTTACAATATTGTAAAGTTATTCTTAATCTTAAACACAAAATTAAGATTTAAAATATGTTTTTAAAATATATTTGTCATGGTTATGTTTAGTATTCTATCTGCATGATAAATGACTGTAAAAATTTCAGGAAAAGTTTAAGGTCTGTATATCAATTTTGAAAACAAGCCATTTTGAAAAAGAAAAAAAAAAACGAATTACTTTAATAATTAAAGTTATATATATATATATATATATATATATATATGAGTATGCTATACTATCTAATTTGCATGTACTCTTACAATATGGATAGTGCAACATTCGCATTATAATATATACGCGAGTGCATGCTTATTGCTTCGCATATACTTACATTTTAGCTTGCAACAATATTTCTTACATTCATTCAGATAATTCAGCACAGCTTGTATGCCTCAGCATTAGTTTAATTTTGATTTATTTGGTTTCGGTTGCGAATTTTCTGTTTGGTTTTTTATAATTCACATGAAATGTATTTGAAGAAAGGAATTCATTTGAATGCAAGAAAACATATTAGAGTTGTAGAGAAAAAGTCTGTGAGAAAAAATAAATCTCTTACATACTAGATATTTTGAATTTATGAATATAATGTCAACAATACAAAATTTCTATTTGTCTCCTTAAGCATAAGACTTGTACATCAACTGCAATGTCCTAAAAAAGTAAAAAATAATGAAGGTTTCTCTTGAATTCCGTTTTCCATCCAATTTCTGAAAATATTTTTATGTTAATTTTTATGATTTATTCGCGAGGTTTGGTAATCTTAATTATTTATTTTTTGCTTTTTCGGATGCACATAATTTTATTCAAATATGTATGCTACCGTTATATATAATTCAGTTATTTTACAGAATAACAAGGTATTTCATGAAATAACTAGACAAGTCAGTTAAAGTATATAATAGATGAACAATTTCCTACTTTACCTAGTTATTCTATGAAATAACTAGTTATTGTATGAAGTAACTAGTTATTGTATGGAATAACTAATGATAGACCGTTAGAGTGCAAAATAAATAATATTTCAAAGTTATTTTATGTAAATTAACTGATCCTTAATAGCTAAACCGTTTCGAAAAATACATTTTATCTCTATTGCGGATTAGTAAATAATAAAGAAAAGCAGATTGTATAAATTACTACTGCTCTTACTGCCATTAATAGTTAAACATAAAAGAAACAAAAAAATATAATGCCGAAATAGTTATACATAAATATGAAAAAAATACATATACACTGTGAAGATAAACTGTTGCTTCATAAAAACATTATTTAAACTTTTTCAAACAAAAATGTAAGAGAATATTAATTTAAATTTTATGAAATACCTTTATTTTACTATTTATTATTTATTAGAACAAGTATTACTGTGTGATGACACTTTGAATTGCACTTCATATTATGTTTGAAACAAGCAGACTGTTTTTACTAATAAATATGTTTTTTACACGATCACTTTTAAAATCCGTGTCTTATGCCGTAACTTAACGCTGTGGCAACAGAACGAAGCGTTGTGTCAATATTTGGAACTTCTTCAATGGAAGTTAATTCTCGCTCACACATACTGAACTGAGATCAAGAGTACACAATTGCTTTATTCGGCCATTTTGTTGCTCAAATAACTTTCGAGTGCTCTATTTCATACTTTAACGATCAAATAATTTTTATTCTATAGAATACGTAGTTAAATTGCACATTCAATACTTGTATATACTTTAACTGACTTGTCTAGTTATTTCATGAAATGTCCAGTTATTCTATGAAATAACGAATTCCACACACTTTAACAGTAACATAGACACAATTCAAGATTTGAGGAGAAAAATATAAGTTCATAGGACGATTATAATGTTCAGAAATCCAATATGTGACCGATAGATATGAGCATTAAGACTATGCATTCTTCGATATACTAAGCAGATAAAATTTTCAATCCCCAAGGTCACCCGAATCCCTCACATACACATTATATACCTCAAGAAAAACAAATAGTTTAATCAGACTTTATATACCTCATTAATCAGACTTCTAAAGCATAAGTCCTAGTTCAACTGAAACACAAGTGTCAAAAACAACCCAGTTGAAAATAAGTTCAAAAATTCTTTTATGTTGCAAATTCCAAAAAATTATTCAAGCTTGATAATTATCGTACCAGAGTTTCTCATGAAATACGTCTGTAAAGTAACAAATAATCAAAATGAAACAAGGGATTATGTGATGTTTCCCAACACAAACAGTTAACGAAAATAAAACTTGTACTAGAGAAATAAAAATACTTAAATTTATTTAGAAGGAACCTGTGAAAGAAGGGAATTCTTATTCGTAAAGCAAATTCTAATTAGTACTATGAAAAAAAAGCTCGGTAACAGAAACATAAATAGTTAGAGGTGTATAAAAGAAGACGAGTGAAAACAAATGAATTGTTTAAGTTCGTAATAAGAAAAGCGAGGGGTTTAAATATTTTAAGGTGGAATTTAAAATAGACGAAAAAACAAAGAATTTTTAAGTATATGGTCATTATTATTTCTAAAAAGTATTGAAGCCTGAAACAATACTCGTAGTTTGAAGCCTTATCACTCTGTTATTAATTAAATATTACGGTTATGATATCTGCTTTCAAACATTTTGTTTTCTTTAAAATCCCATGAATTACTAAATAACTTTAAGATACTTCCTTTGTCAATTTTTACGGGGACGTTTACGTATCTATGACAATTCAAATTGAAATAAGCCTGAAATCAAACAACAAGTGATTCAAGTGAGATAAAATCTTCAATAATGAACAATATGAACGTTCCCTTACTTTTATAAATGCTAAAATGATGAAGTTGACAGCAGGATTGTGTAACAATGAAGAAAAAATGAAACACAATGAATAGTGTTTTAAGTGCCCCCTTACTTTAATTAAACAAATAAACAAAAAAAGAAACAAGCCTTACACAGTAGTGGCATATGATGTGTAAACATCTGAGTTATTATAGTGCTAAATACGCAATAATAACTTAAATCCTGAAAGAAATGAATCGATTATGATTGGAAATAATTTTCTATGGAATAATTATATCTTTAATGCAGTGTTTCTCAAATTGTGGGGGGCGCGAGCATATCAAAAATAAAAGATTTAAAAAATATATTAATTTACTGGAATGAATCAAAACAAAATACTTTCAGACATAATATAAACTGTTTTTTTTACTCTGATATAATTTACAGGCGATGTTAAGTCATCAAAAGTAAACAAAAACTAGCTATCTTTGATCCTATAACCAAATAAAAACTCTTTTATTTGATTTTCTGTAATCCCATGATGTGAGATTTTTGATTACGTTTTGTTTTTAAACCTAACATACTATTCTTTCAGAGAAAAAACAGATCCCAGACCCAGAAACGAAAAAATTTAGGAACATAAAAAATTCATCACTGTCATTATTTTTGAAATACTGCACACTATAGCTGTAATCTGTTTGACCTTCGAAGTTATTGGTAGAGTTAGTTATGACCCCTCTCTTATGCGTTTGTTTCTCATTTAGGGAAGTTGTAAGTAATCTATTTCTCTGTTGCGCTTTTTTCCATGCAAAAGAGTTTTATATTTGGAAAACCACGGAGAGCATTTTGAAGGATTACTTGGCCAAGACTTATTTTTATGAGTATTCTCAAACATATAAAGCATAACGAAAAACGTTTGTACGCCACGTGTACAATAAAATAATTATAAGGAAAAAAGGATTGGGGTGACTCAATAACTCCGCTTTACCGTATCGAGTGCGCGCCTGCTCCCGGGTTAAAGTCTTTTCGCTTTAAATATTAAAAATAATACAATTATTCTTCATCGGAATTTTATATTTTTGTTCATTATTTAACATCAAATATAAATGCAAATTCTGTGAGGCTTAAAATTACAATTCGCTTAAAACTAATTATAATATGAGCAATCATTTTAAAAAAATCATTTTACATTTTTGTAAACATTGTCGTGCACTTGGCTTTACTCTCCTTAGAATTCAGCTATTATATCAATAATGTTTTATTTTCTTATAAAAGAACTCGTGCAAAGAGCGTTCATTTCAGCCAGTATACTTTTAATATATCAGTGCTGCACAGTGTATTTTACAACTAATTAATTAATGCTAAATTAAGAACAAGTTTAATAAGTATTAACGACTTCCATGGGCTTGTCTTGCAAAGCAAAGTTTTTATAAGGAATGCTTATGATTAGTAATTGACTCTCTGAAATATTTTTCTATATTTAGCAGATATCTATATTTTGTCTTCTAAGCGGCCACCGCATTTTGCAGTATGTTCAATTTAAAAAATTAGAGAAAGGAAAAATAACATAATAATTATCCTATTGCTTAATTTATTTAATTATTTTTTTACTTAAAAGTAGTATACAAAATTTAATGCTTATGTTATTAATTTGTATGGTTTATAATTAAGATCTCGTATTGTAGCTTTAGCGTCAAAGTGGATTATTATTGCATTCAGTGGATTATTAATGTATAAGGGGGGCGCGATAAAAATTGTGATTGAAAAGGGGGGTGCCAGTATTGAAAGTTTGAGAAGCACTGCTTTAATGAAAATTTTATTTATTCACACACAACGCAAGGAGTAATGCAATTATTTTATCAAAAATATTTATTCATGTTCAATTTGGAGAAGAGTGGATACAATAGACTTGAAAATAAGCAAACAGGGATTTCGGTGGCCATATACATTTCTCCGATTCAAACGGTTAAAAAATTTAAAGATTTCCTGCATTTGTACTTTTACCGTATACCGAAGATGGTTCTACTCTTAAAAACTAACTATTCCTCGCTTCCCATGATTTTGAGTAAGATTGAATTGAGTTTTGAATCGAGTATGATCGGAAATATTTTTCTATCGAATATTTACAATATATCTTTAATGAAAATTTTATTTAGGAGTAATATAATTTTTTTTATCAAAAATATTTAATTATGTGAAAATTTTTTACGGCTGTACTCCTCCGGATTTTAACTTTTTTTCACGTTCTTTTTTTCTTGCTTATTATCCTTTTTCACAAAAATCACTCCTACAAAAATTCGGTAAGCAAGAGGAAAGATGTTACACCTCAAGCGCGCCATGATCTAAGTTTATCCTGAATAAGACTTGCTGGTATTTGCGAAGTGGAGAAAGAAAACAAATTCGAGTTTTAGAATTCAAATCTTTTAAAATGCTAACTTTAACAATATAAAAAAAACTCTACTAGAGTTGGATTTCACATATATTCTGCTCTGGATTTACCCATCTCTAGAAATCACAAAAACAAGGAAATTATATTAGCTTGGTAAATGTTTAATTTTTAATCGAGGAAACTTTTTAATCACAATTAAAAATATTATATTGACAGCGAGAGGCATTATCCTGAAAGTATGAAAAAGATACACACTAAAATATTTATTTGAATAATTCCATATTACTTACACGTATTTTATTACAAATGTTAAACTTTTCAGACGCTTAACAGTAAATATAATTATTAATAAGTAAGTTTATATCCAGAATAAAAATTCGAATCTTACAAAGACTGTAATCAAAGAATTATTACTTCGGTTAGCTCAGTTAAACATTATTTCTTGGATTTCAAATTCAAACTAAACAACAATAAAAAAAATAACACAGTTGAAATTACATTAAAGCAGTTAACAGCATTAGAAAATAACGAGAGGTTTGCACGCGCTTCCTCACATTCAAAATCACAGGAAGCGAGTGATAGTTTGTTTTTAAAAGACCAGAACCATCCAGATTGGTGTGGCATACCTTAAAACTGGTCTGAGGATTAATTAGTGGGCACTCTCATTGGGCAAATAAAATAGCGCACACTTGTGTCACTTCCTTTTACTCATTTCGCCCCTTTTCACGAAATCACTCAAACAAATATCCAGCAAGAGAGAGGAAAGATGTTACACACAAAAAAAACATTAGGCTAACTTTTATTATTTTTAGTTTCATCTTCAAATAGTTTTTTTCATTTTCTTTAAAATTTTTATTGCTTATTTTCTTCACGTTCTAAGTGTTTGCTAATAACATACTACAAAATATAATTTTTTTATTTTAGCAAAATAAATTTATCACGCTTTTAGAGAATTGTGTTGGTAGAAGCCTATTTTGAATTTAAACCATATGACAGATGTGAACAATTCTGGCGACTTTTAAAATTCTGTTGTTGTGTTGTTGTTGTTTCCAATCCCCTTGGAGCAGGAAAGCCTACACCAAGTTCATTTGACCTTTCCGCGTAATATTCTCACACACCAGGTCTTGCTCTTCATACAACTGTCGCAGGGAAATGCCCCGACCGTCAGGAGATGAGCAGGAGAAGCAAGGAGAGAGCAGGAACAGGTAAAGAAAGACTTTACCCCCTGTACAAAAGTCATACTACGCAGGTGACCTCTTCTTTGGCGTGCCAAGGCCGTCTGGTGAGCCCTGGAACTCCTGCACTGTATACATAGACCAGGACTCTTAGCTGCGTACCAGTGGTGAGCAGGAGGGTTTCGCCAAGTCAAATTCATTTTATTTCTTTGGAAGGAATGAATTTCCGTATGGGTTAAGACAGTGGAACTGGGGTTAGGGAGATCACATCCTCTACCAACCAGCTCATCATCAGCTTTGATATTTAAAATTTTAAATAAAATGACGCCAAGTAAGGAAACGTTATATTAACTTGTTACATGATTTCACAAAAAAGGTTTGGTGGAAGACAAACTCAAGATTGAAAAACTGAAGATTGTTATTTCAGGCTTAGTGAAAGAAGTTCAGTAAAAGAATTTGCAATCCCCATGAGGCGTTTTGTTACAACAAACGAGCACATCACGTGGTTAAACACATAACACTTTGCATTTCCGTGCTTATCGTGTAAAAGTGTTACGGATACCGCAAGCGATGATAACAGCTTAACCACTGCTGATGTTTCTATAGATCTATTCGATAGAACATCAGCATTTTAGATAAAACCTTTCAATCAGATGAGACATGGTTCCGTTAAAGCGGTTAAGTGAACAAATGAAAGTTCAGTACTTCAATAATAACAAATTCTCTTGAAAATGTAAAATCCTTTACGTTATTTAAAAATTGGAGCATGGTGAACTTCATGAAATATGTTTATTGGGCTTCTATTTTTCATGCCAACTGTAAAGCAAGGCTGTAATGTGTGACATATTAAATAACTATTTTTTTGCATTATTGCACGGGTATATAAATGAGATTTTTCAATTCCTACTATTAGCTCGCACTCTCTAAATATTTATTTATCTTGCTGGAATTTTCAATCGTCAATAAAATGCATTTTGAAGCACTCAATTGAGCTGAAATTTTATATACATGATTGTTTTGGAAGACAATACAATAATTTAATTATAATTAATAAAAATTAATTGATTAAAACTAAGTATTTAAAGAATTACAAATACAGCCACATTGGTAACTTAGCGACCATTTTAGCGGCTTGAGTCAAAACTTGAAAAGGTTTTTTGCTCACGTTTTAAGGCATTCAATTGAACTGAAATTTTATATACACGATATTCTTAATATAAGAATAAAATGATTAACGAGAAAATTAATGCCATTGGGATAAAAGCGTGGGGCTCTCAACATTAATTGTGTTCTAATTTTTTACTAGTTCTATTCCAAAATGCTGAGTTAGTAAAAAAATGTAGTACAAAGCACTCCCCACGCTTTTACCACAATGACATTGATTTTCTGGTTAATCATTTCATTCTTACATTAAGAATTTTTTTTTTTTACTTTTTAGTTAGATTCACTATAAAAGCGTGTTTTTTAGTTTTTTAAACTATAATTTATTTTTCCTTTTTTTTAGTTCGATCTCAATATAGGTTTGTTTTTTTTAATTTTTGAAAAGTATCATTTATCATTTCTTGAATTTATCCTTGAGTTTGTTATTTTGGGCCAGAATTAAGCAGCTTCTGGAATTAATCTTGCTCTTTAATGGGTATTAATTAATGCATTTGAAGGGTATTTATTCTATCCGTTAATGAGGCCTCGGATTGTTATAATGTTAATTTGTATCTATCATCACTTCTAAACATATTGCTTTATAAAAATAAAAAAAAATATTTAGCGGTTAGAACATAAATTAATTTTATTCACATGCACGAGTCTTTTTTTTTATTTCCATTTTCAGAATAACTACGCCCCCACCTACCCTACCTTTTTCACAAAATAACACTGTTTTTTGTTTATTTTTTATTAATCCGAATCCTATTTTGTGGTTTAGGGTTGCACCTTCATCTTCTAGTTGTTAAATCTGGAATAAGTCGGCAAATCTGAAAATAATTTTTACAGTTAGTCGAAATCTAGATTTATTGATTGAATATTAACGTCGCACTGTTCAGCTACACGAGGGCTTTTGGCGACGGACCACCCTCTCCTAACTACCACACCACACCAACGGGAGGACGTTTCAGCTCTCGACAGATTTAACGAGCATCGCTGCCCTACACGGCGGGTCTTTAGTGGTACTGGGCTCGAACCCGTGACAAAGCAAGCCACGGTCCGATACCCATAGCATTCAGCTACCGCGGCCACCACGAAATCTAGAAACGATATAATGAATTAGTCACCAAAAATCTCATAAATCCTTAATTATTAAAATCCTGATCAGGACAATGAAACAAAATTATGAAATTATTGTATTGTCATGGGTCCTTGACAAATGTGCGAAATTCCGAATTAGTCTGACCATATAAAATGGGTAAAAATCGAGTTCAAAGATTCCATTTCGTACAAGTGAAACTAACAAAAACGTGTTGAAAAGGGGAAAATAAGCATTATGGAAAAAATTACCATTACACAAACGATGAAAGTTACTTTCAAAGTTTTGAATTGCATTGGGCAAAATATGCAAACTTCAAATTTGCCTCCAAGATTAGTGCAGACATTTTGAAAGAATGTAAGTAAACGTTTTTATGCTATGAGAGAGAGAGAGATAGAAATGCCGTTTATCCTCAGTATAAAATTATTGCTTAAAGCTTGTTGATTTTGTGTAACAAATCCATGCATCATTTTAGTACAGGGATTTTTAAGGCACTCCACTTTCTATAACTAAATATCTAATTAAAGCATTGAACCGCATAATATTAAAATGATCACACCTAAATTCTAAAATTAACATTCAATACATCTCATATATTTAACACCACAAAGAGCCCTGGCATATACTTGGAAAAATGTAGTATTTTTCACACAGAAACATATTCAACATAAATAACAATACATAAGAACATATATAGTTACATCTCAGATTTGAAATGAACTGAAATTTATTTATTAAAGAAATTTCAGATATCCGATGTTGAAAATGGATGAGAGTCATAAATAACAGAGAATTTCCAATAAATCTGGTGACAAAAGGGGAGAAATCTATTGTCGAATTTCATTTTTGCTTGGTTCGAATTGATTTGGTTAAGCAAAGGAATCAGTGAAGCAAAAATGGCAAGCCAAAACAATTATTTCCAAGCCGATAACACCCAATTTTCTGTCGAATCATATTTATAAATTAATTTATAGAATATATTCAATACAATATAGTTAACTTGTAATTTTTAGACAGATAAAAAATAGTTATTGAATTTAGTCGTTAGAAAAGTCATATTGCATTGTTGCTGATGTTTTTACGTAAAATTTGAGCTTTTGTATATCAATCACAGTCTTAAGCCTAAAACTACTATAATTCAAGCAATGACTGAAATCTTATAATATAAGATAGACAAATTAAGTTTTTGTTCATATATTTCAACTGTTTGAAATATGAAACATTATCCTTTACAAGCTTCAAAATTTTCTTCATATAAACATTTTGTTTCCTTACTAACCTTTCAACAATAAGGATGTATCATTTAATTAAACTATAAATTGTATATTTGGGAAATTGAAAATGCTTCTATATTTTAACATACACTCCAATATCTACTTGGAAAAGTAATATACAGGAGAAACTATCTATATGTGTTTTATTATATGGTACAACATTTAGCAGTTACTTAATTTTATGGTGCACTTTTTTATAGTTTGTATAGAAGAATATAACCATATAACATCTGTTATATATGTATCATGTGATAAAGAAAATCAGAAGCATTTTATATCTTGATAAATAGTTACATTACATATTTTTAAGCTAATATAAATCTAACTTTTACTCAATAAGTAACAATGCCTACAATATTTATTTTAAGAGCAATAAAGGGAATCAACAGAATTTAGTGCTAAAATAAATATTATTTCCTGACCATAAAACGAATGGAAGATCTAATTTAATGTTACCTCCAGACATATTAAATGCTTATAACAAAAAAATAAAACGATATTTTGTGCATTAGGGATTAAAAATGTTATAAAATTGTCTTCTGTGTCTTAGAGATTTGCCTTATGCTTTTTTTATGTTTGTGAGGTAAAATAATTAATTTTTATTTACGTCACAAGTGAAAAGAATTTTCATGTACCTTTCTCTTACTATAAAATAAAAAAATTGCAAAAGTTTTTTTATATGTAATACTTTCATCTAAATTTAATCGACCATATAATTTAAATAATAGTTAATTAATAGACAAATATTGAACAATATTGAATGGAACATTTTTACTGAAATTGTTTTACAAAATTATAGTATTTTATGATGAATTGACCTGTATTTTTATTATATAATATGTTAATTAAATTGTTTTTCTTCGTAAATGTTTTACATGAATTTCAGGTATCTGACTGGGCTTGGAACTGCAATTTTGAAAAAACCTATAAATTATTATTTTTGATACTTGCTGTCACCTAGGTTAGAATATACATATAAATTTTTCTTAAGAAAGTACTGAAATTAATGATTTAAATGAATTTTTTGACAAAACCTGAAGATTTTCAGAACATTCTCCTTTAATGAAAAATATATTTCTATGATAATATATTTTGCCTATATAAGGCTTTAAAAAATTCACTTTATTTTCTCTCAAAGTTACTTTTAAATAAAATAACAGTAGGAGATTTTTTTAAAATTTTCATGCTCTGAAGTGTTAAAATATGAATACATCTGATTTAAATTTATATATTTCAGAAATCTAGTTCAGAATCAGTAAAGAAGTCTTATTTATATGCAAACGAATTCTTTTTATTATCGAAGCAGATAAAGGAGGATGTTTTGAAATGTTTCATTCTTCCTTTATTTTCTGAATAAAAATTGCATTTAAATAATTTTTTGTAATAATAATCTTTATGTATTCCAGTATTCTTAATGCAATATCTCAAGTATTCATTTATGCACTTTTTAAAAATCATAGCACTGAACTCAGTCGAATTCCTTAAAATTCCAGTTTCACTAAAGCTTTAACTTCTGAGAGTAATTTAACACAAAACATTATTTCATAGAATTTTTATACAATGTTTCCTTGTTATTTTATATGCATTTAAACAAATTAGAGAAGTTTTGTACGTTAAACTTTATTTCTAATGATTAATCATATTTCTTTTACTTTTTGTGTGTGACTGCAAACATCTGAAATCAAATCTTTTAATCTGACCACAGATGCTCCTGTCTGCCGAAATGGCTTATTGAAAACTTATTCAGTACCCGTTGATGAAATGGAGCGCATCGAGTGTCAGGTGGATGCTGACCCGTCAAAAGTGGATTTCAAATGGAGTTTCAGCAATACCGCTGACCGCCACTATAATGTTTCCTTCACTAGCGCTGGTTTACGAAGCGTGGCTACCTACACTCCACGTTCTGCACGAGATTATGGAACTTTGTACTGCTGGGGCAAGAATTCGGTTGGCGAACAACAGATGCCATGCATATTTACCATCATACCCTTAGGTAAGTTTCTGACAAGTTTAAATTTAGCTAGAAATTTGCTACCGTAGTTTCGAATAAACTCTCCGTCGGTTGAGTTTTAGATTGGCCCAGGAAAGATATTTGTTGATTCACAGGGAGTTGATTTCTTCTGTAGTTGAGAAACTGAGTTTTATTTTAGTTTTACTACAAAAATAAGTAGGTGAAAGTGTTAGTGCAGTCTAATAATAGCCAACTAATATTATTGTACAACTATGCACCTTATTATTACTTTTCATGTGCATTACACACAATAAAACAAGTAACATAAAATAAATTTAGTCAATTCCTACTTAGATCAACAAAGAAAAAAATTATTTTAGCTACATTTATTAAATAGCTATAATTAATATAAATGTGTATATACAAAGGACAGAATAACAACATTTAGTGGTAATTAATTTTTATTAATTATCATTAAAGTATCGTATTGTAATCCAAAGCAATCGTGTATATAAAATTTCAATTCAACTGAATGTTTTAAAATGTGAGAAAAAAACCTTTTCAAGTTTTGACACAAGTCGCCAAAACGGTCGCTAAGTTGCCAATGGGGCTGGATTTATAATTATTTAAATAATTAGTTTTAATCAATTAATTTTTATTAATTATAATTAAATTATTGTATTGTCTTCCACAATAATCAGGTATATAAAATTTGAGCTCAATTAAGCGCTTTTAAATGTATTTTATTAACGATTGAAAATTCCACCATGATAAATAAATAAAACAATAAAGATTGTGAGCTAATAGTAGGAATGGAATTACACATTCATAAATATCACTTTAGAATAGATGGTTTAAATAAGTACTTTATTTTACTATCTACAATTTACTTGTACGCTGCAATTCATACAAAAATAATTAATCGTATTTTAATCAAATAGTGGCAAATTTTTAAGGAAAATTGTTTAATTATATATTACTGGATGGAAAGTTTTCGTATTTAAAGAAGACATATTTTTTTTAAAAGAAAATATTTAAATGTTTATGCACTTAAAATCCTTCCTAAACAGAATTGTACATCATCCCCCTTAATGCTTTATACATAGAAAAAAAATATTAAAAAACCATATTTTGACTATAAAATACTATATTTTGAGGAAAAAAACTGCTCTTTATAAATAGTTCTGAAAGTTACAATCAAACTAGCTATTAAATAGCTTTCATTTATATTAAATCAGCTGCATTAAGGGGTCACAGGGGTGTTAAATTTCTCTGGAGGTCTGAAAATATAAACAATTTTTAAACAGGTATAATTTCTTTAAATTTAAGTTAAATAATTCGAATCTTTTACACATTACTTATAAAGGAATGGGGCTTCAGAAAAGTATAAAATGTTTAAAATATAATCATAATTTTAAAAATTATAAGCATATAAACATAAGAAATTTTTCTATAAAAAATATTTATTAAGTTTTACGTCGCGCATGCTATTTTCTAAAAGAGTAGGTTTAATTACTAGCTATAAGTTGATTTATAAAGACAAATGTATTCCTAATACTTTGTAGCTACTTTTATATAAATAGAATAATAACTTACATGTTTTAATAAATAAAAACTATGCATTTTTAAAAAATATTTAAAAAATTGCAATATTTTACAAATAATTTGAAATACAAAAGATATATAATACTAAAAGTAGGTAGGGTTTAAAGAGTATGATGCATTGTATAATTCTATTAAGTTTTATACATCAGAGGCTAATATTTTAGAAAATAGCGTGCACAAAGCAAAAAATACTTAATATTTATTATATAATTTTCATATGCTTATGATTTTTAAAATTATTATTATATTTTGAACATTTTATACTTTTCTGAAGCCCCATTCTATTTTAAACAATACGTAAAAGATTCGAATCTATTATTTAAATTTAAAAGAATTATACGCGTTTGAAAATCGTTTATATTTTAAGACCTCTAGAGAAAATTAACACCCCTGAGATTTTTATCTTAAGAAATTTATTACTAGATATAATAACAATCGTCTGCTTTTCGAAGAATTTACATTTTTTCTTTTTTAGTATACTTAAGCATTTGAACTTTTAAGATAATAATGCTGGTACATTGGTGTAAAAGTTTAGTAAACTAAACATATTTATAGATGCTCACTCGTTTTAATATTTTACGTATTTATTATGTAACGATAGCAAGTGTGCGCTTGGGAAGAAGTAATCTTTTATTCTCTGAAGGAATTCCACAAGTAAACCTGCTTTTTGCGTGATATTTTCCTATTTACCGATTAATATAGTATAATAAAAAAGATGGAAAATATGGTTTAAAAGAGAATTGGAATCACACACACGTTTTTCCAAATATGTACTTTTCCATAATAAATCTAAGAAATCCTTTTATTCTTTGTAAATGAAAAGTTTTCTTAATTGTTGCGTTTCTCAAAAAAATATAATTGTTAAATGTTCTACTTCTTCTCTAATTTTGACTGAGTTAATTTTTTTATTTCCTCTCAAGTTCCTGATTTTTATACAAAAAGTTTGGAAAAAAATTAATTCAACAGCAAAAAATTCAATACCATGTTTTCTCAACGTTAAATATTTCCTAATTCCATCTTGAAATCGTGTTTGTCTAAACATTAAAAAACTTTCAACATAGTTTTTTTTTTTTGCATACATCTATTGAAAAAATTTTAATTTGCTGACAGTAAAGTGTTTTATTTAATATTACAGGTTTTATGCTTCAATTATATATTTTATTAAATTACAGCTTTATAATATACTTTATTAAAGTGAATTACCTCTTAATTCTACATAGTTTATATTAGTTAACTTAATTGATCCAATTATAATCCACTAGCAATATATTTTTTTGTTAAATTTCTATTAGGACCACCAGAAACACTTCAGAACTGTACTTCTGCAAATGTCACAATGCATTCAGTAACCATTACATGCGTAAGAGAGCCAGTACAAGATTCTGACCTCAAATACAACTTAGAGATGTTCATGTTCCTCAGCACAGAAATGATGTACTATACAAGCAGTCCAAGGCCAAATTTCGTGATCACTAATCTAAATCCAGGTACAGATTATCTGTTTGCAGTTTATGCTGTCAACCACAACGGTAAGAGCTCACCAGTTATGGTGCGAGTGAAGACGTTAGACACGCCACCTACGGAAGGAAGAGGTACTTGTCCTAATTTTTTGTGGTAAAAAATTGTGGTTTACTTTTCGTTAAAAGAAAAGAAAATACTAAAGGATATTTTTATTAATATGTTTACTAAGATATTTTTGCATTTATTGTTCAAGTAAATCAAATATTTTCCAAACATGATCGGAAATGAAATAAATAAGGAATTGACAGGACGAAAATAATCAATAAAATTATCTATTTTTATTTTCATTTAAAACTTTGTTATAATCTTTGAAGTATGATTGGCAAGTATCCTACGAAACGTTCATGAAAAGGTATTACCAGTGTTGCCAGTTTCAAAAGAAGATTTTTAAAATGAAGATGCAATCCATTTTGGGATTGGATCTATACAAAGATTCTATTTCAGCATTTAAAAATAATAATGGGTCTGGTTATTTTTAGGTACCTAAAGAAAAAAATAATTTTGGTTGCTTGAAGGAAGTTTAACAAAATTAGAAAATGCAATGAAGTATGGTATACATTTTTTGGAATGTACTTAAAAGTTATAGTCAAATTATCTTATCTTAAAGACCTTTAACAGTAATGTTATTCTTATTACAATTATTAATGTTAGAAAATTTCCTACATATTAACAGTAAGGATATTTTAACACACCGATTGTATAATTTATTCCAAATAAGTCATTGAATATAGATATTTGTTTTCTTTCTCTCTCTATATGTAAGTTTTTCATGATGCTGTAATAAATTTATCTGGCTGTTATCTTGGAAGTGATGATGGTGATCTCTACAACAAAATGCTATGCTACAGTTTCCGCCTGAATACCTTTCATCACCAACTCCATCGGGAATGCCATCCGCTAAACTAAATTTTAAATTAGGCTGTATCGTCATGCTATCAAGAAATTTATGTAATACTATGTAATTGCACAAAATTGGTTGTGAAACATATTCAGAAGAATATATTGCAGTGAGAAGTTTTATCAGGAAATAAGAAAGGAGAAATTGTATTATACTGTAATGGCGTGGCACATAGTGCACTAGGAGGCTTAATCCATAGCACGCGATAGACTAGAAAGAGGGCGCTGCTGTGAATTGTTTTTGCCTTTGAGTGGGAAGGAGAGAAGAAGAAGGTGGTATCGAACGTAAAAATGGAGGAAACTTCCTGTAGTTCCCGATGCAATTTATAATTGTAAATGGATTTGTAAATATATTGATGTGCTTTGAAGGAAATAATAAAAACGGTAAATCCGGTTAATTTGAGGGATGATTAAAATTCAACAGCAAGACGATCGTACAATACCAAAGATAACACTGGGCATTTTTTAGAGGGGACTTTGATAAGTCATTCGAACTGAAACGTAAGCAATACTCTGTAAGGTTTTCATTTACCATAACTATTAATAAATACTAGGGACATAATTTTGAAAAATTTGGTTTATCTGTGACATCTAAGGAAACGATATTTACCCATGGACAGTTGTATGTGTCTCTGTCAAGGTACAGAAGTAAAGATGGATAAAAATTTAGTGCAATTTAGAGCAAAAAAATGTTGATTAGGAGCAGTGTTTTCGAATAGTGACTAAATTGTAGTACAAATTAAAATACAGAGATAGAGACTTGAAATTTACTTTTTTCCTGCTTACAATATATTGAAAAAATAGAGCTGTAAAAACCTGTAAACTCCAGTCTTACAATTTGAGTAATGAATATGAACAGTTGCATAATTTTTACAATGGCTAGGCTGTCAGGGAGAACCATTTTCTAGTAAATTTAAATCACGTTACAATTATCATTTTGTTCATATTATAATTATCATATTTTTAAATCATGTTATAATTTAGCTCCATATTCGAATTATGTTTCAAATAGCATTTTTATCTTTAGCGTGGAATGAATGTTTCTCAGTAAGCCAAATGAAATTAATTTAAACATCAAAATATATTTTACAGTAATCGGAGAACAGAACACATCAAAAGAAACGCCAATCGATCATTCCTGGATTGGTCCAAGTCTTTTAATAGCTGTCGCTCTCTGTTGCTTTTTAATTTTTACTGGAGCTGCTGTATGGTCCAAACTTCGTGGAGGTCCTGGATGCCAAAAATGTAAGTATGTATACTCATCAGGAATGTTAACAATTTAATAGAAACTCAATTTATTATTTACTTTTCAACCCCCCTCCCCCAATCATATGAGCTCCAATGATGAATATGATAAAAGAACAAGGAATCCCGAATTCATTTCGGATGAAACAGATCCATTTTATATAAGAGCAATTTTCAAAATACTGTAGAACGTCGTTTTTCCGAATCAATTGGGACCGGACACCATTCGGATAACTGAATACCGGATGCGATCCATGCAGTAAATGAAACCGGACGCAACGCGAATAATGAAAATCATCACATGTGGAAACCGTGCTTGAAGAAAAAGAAAATAGGTGCAAAATGTCGCAATTTTATCTTTATTATGGAAAATAATCACTTATTTTTCGCTGTACCATTGTACACCTTCGTTTTTTCGCTGCAAGGTCTCTGGTTCTCTTGAGCAGCAATAGTTGAGTAGGACAGCAATCTGATTGTTGTTCGTACCACTCCATAGATGTCTCTAACACAGTAAACGCGCCAGCATTAGATGGAACCTTGCTACTGTTGTTGTTGTTGTCCTCGTCTTCATCCGTTTCATCGTCGATAGGGTTGGATTCTGCTTGCATGAAAGTCACAATCTCGTCATGATTTAGCATTTGAAATCCACTGAGTCTTCTGCATCGATTGCCATCCAGGTTTCTATATCTTCATCGCATTCTTAAAATCCTGGGATCGATTGGACAAAGTCGGTAATCTCGTCTTTGTGATCGTTATTATTGTTTTTTTCGCCTTCTAAAACGACAAAAGTTGACAAAAAAACTGGTTCGGATATTTGACACTCCGGATAATTGACGTTCGGATAAACGACGCTCTACTGTATGTGTCTTTTTCAGAGAATTAATTAATATGTTTTTAGCTGAGTGTGTTCATAGTCGCAAACTTGTTGACAGTTTGTTTCTGTCGAGTCATGGTTTCGAATCCTGGTTCCACTGAACACCCGACATGTTACGAAATTGATGTATGTTAAATTTATCGTTGCTTAGAGTTCTGTGCAAGTTTTGAAAATGTTGTGCGATATGTAAAAGCCTTAGTTTTCCCTATATTTGGCATGATACATGCCATTTTCTCCCGCAGAAACTTTTTACTGCGTCATAGATTACCATAAAAAGCAAGCTATTTCTAATAGCTTCTGCTCAGGCTGAAACACAATAAAAATACTCGTTAGTAAGTATTGCACTAAATAAGAGCCACACTAAATTGAAGAAATGATGGCAAATGGCATGGAAATATAGATGACATTTGCAAAAGTTTGAAATATATTTTCTTAAATTGCATGCTTTGACAATACGATCTTTTAAAGAAGAGAATATATTGGCGACCAATGCTTGCGGGTCTTTCTTTTTTATTATACTATAGGCAATCAAAAATTCGTTAAGACATTCAGTGGATGCAGATTTTAGGAAATACGCGAAATAAATCAGTAAAGCGATTGACTCTTAAAGTTGTGATTGACCTCTCTAAGCAATTTAGATGAGGCTTTTTAATTGTTATAGTTACCATTTTTTATTCTTTACAATATTTTCTTAGTCCTAGTAATCAAATGAATAAGTGTAAGAGGGTTAGACGGGAAAAACACTTTTTCAGACGAAAAAAAATCCGGCATAATTTTGACCTTTATTGAAGTGTAAGTCAAACATTTATTTTAATGCACTATTTTTTTAAACCAATCCCTTTTACTCAAAGTATTAACCCTTGATTTAAAATTTTGACAATATAGGAGAGAGAGAGAGAGAGATGAAAAACTTCTCCAAAGTTTTGTAGTGTTTAGGAATTGTTAAATTTAATGAATGCTGATTCTAAAAATTTCAATTTTTTGCCTAAATATTTCTAACAAAATTTTGGATTAACGTATCATTTGACCAACAGACGTCGTCAAATGACGTGATATGTTGTCAATAGTGGAGATCGCTTCTGCTCAGGCTGAAACACAATAATAATAACAATGATTAAAGTGATGTCAAGCTGGCAGTCAAACGCCCGTACATACGTATTATCGCAACAATCGCCAACGTCTAAGATAACTGGCGAAGTTGGCAACCCTAATTTCACCTATGTCGCATGCGGTAAATTGACAATCATGTGCTTTGTTTCGTATAACATCGCCAATAGGTTCCGATAACACTTAAGTACCCAAAGGCCAATTTGGCAACATTTAGGTTCCAAATCGTTATCAGATTCCCCCTCCCCCGCGCAAAAAAGGCTACATTTGACATTTTGGTACTTACCTACTATCTCAACAATGCAAATGAAAATGTTGAAGATAACTTGCCGAACAGGCAACCCCAATTTCGTCTCTGCCGTACGCGCTGTGTACTGCTAATCATGTGCTCTCTCTCGTTTCATATAATGTCCAATATGGTTACGATAATACCTAAGTATCTTCATTTTATTACATTATTTTAACCTAATAGTTTTAATTAGTTGAATTGAGAATAGTATGGGAATTCCTTATACTTACGTATAAGCGTCACCACAGAAAAATTTACTGTGATACCCATGTTATCAAAACAACAAAATATTTTTACGTGTTTTATACGAAAATAAAAAGAAATACTTTGGCGGAAAATGACATGAGTTGTTTGGCAGAAATTTGGCTGCGAAGACACTAAATTGTAAAAACCGGATTAAGCTGTATTTTCCAATTCTAAAATGAAACGTACAGTGTTTTTAAAATGTGTCTCAAGTTATTTAATTATTTTTTGTGCCTTTTAGAATTGAATCTTTGTTTAGGTGTTCACACTACATTCAAACTGTTACAACATGAAACCGAACTAGCAACTTATTCTATAGAAATAACAAATCTTGATTAATTCAGTCTATTTCGTACATTTTTTATTAAATCGCAACATTCCTCTGAAATTTAACTAGCAAATTATGAGTCGAGAACAATGGAATAACTTGTTTTTCTTTTTTTTACCATTAGTTTCAAGAAACATTTGCTATTATTTTGAGGAATTCTTACTAGATGATAGTTTTTGGAGCAAGTTTTGGTTTAATAGTGTACTTTCCATAGTTTTTTTCGATTCTGCCATTTTTGACAGCATTTCGAAGATGAAGTTTGATTTCCGATCTATTTGAAAAAGTCTTCAACTTGGAGTCGATGTATTTCGTTATAAATAATACCGTTGCGCCTTTCTTGTCTTCAGCATGGGCTATTGCTTTTAAAACTAACTTTGAAGTTACACAAGAAGTTGGAAATCGTAAAACAAGACATGTTGGTTTGGGTACTTGAGGTACAATATTTTCCTGTTGCTCAGTCTTTACAATCATGTTTGAATTAATATATGGAATTTGAAATCATTTAAGAAATTTAAATTTACATGAAGATTTAAAATCTGAAAATAAAAAAAAAACTAAAAGCTTAATGTGTCATACTTGAGTATCAAATAGTGTTGAGTTGTAAATTGCTTCCATCATAATATTCAATCATTTGGTGAAAAAGTGCCGCATTACATATGAATTATCTAAATTTAAACTATTTCTAGAAAAATATTTATTTTTATTTTTCACCAGAAAAAATTCAAACTTATATATATATATAACAACAAATATGAGTTCGTAAATCTATTTTCCATATTATTATTAGACACCGAACCTGATTTTTTAAATGTCTTGTAAATACTTACGTATTATACCTTCGACATGTTTCGTCAAATCAAAAGAGGGTAGTGTGCAGCCAATAGTGAAAATATTTTACAATCATGTTCGAACACAATAATAATGAGACAACAATTGGCAACATTTTTTAAAACTGTTGACGTCTTTTAATTTGGTGAAATTTTTCAACGATATAATACCAAAATGTCATACATTTGGATGGAAACACAAATGATCTGAATAAATGGTATATGATGCCACATGATGAAAGCATTCACATGTTCTTAGCTTATCAGTTCATGGACCCAAGTTATCCCAACTTTTGCTTCATATAAAAACTTTTTTTAAAAAATAATGTATATATTTGTCAATAGAAATAATGCACATTGATGTACAAACAAAATGCGTTTCATTTAAAATATCCATATAATTCAAGGCATTTATATGATTTCAAAAAATGTTTTGAAGGATCTTAGTATACTTGAATATCTACTTAATTATAAAATTTGAAACTGTTTCTGGCTTTTACAAGTGCAACAGCAAATACACACAAGGCTAATGTTTACTCTGAATTCAACTAAAAAGTGGGATTGCATTTATTATGGGAAAGTCACAAATTTACTCCGTTGTATATGGAAATATTAAATGCAGTACTCCACTTTGGTTCAATGAGTTTGTTTCACAATTAATTAACATAACGGATATTAAACTGAGAACAATAACAAAAATAATACGTACGCATTGTTGCAACCTATTGGTGACATTTTTGAAACGAAGCACATGATTGGAGATTCGGGGCATACGTTGCTTGAGAAATTGGGATTGCCAACTTGGCGAGTTATCTTGAATGTTGTTGTTATAATACATAAGTACCCAAAAAATGTATGTTCTAACAAGTACATTTTCAAAGTGATTTGCTGTATTTATTAATTACACTTATTTTGTTAGTATGAGTGTAATCGTCCTCAGACTAATTGAAATTTTTGAAATATTTTTATCATTTTCTAACTGAAAAAAATATAGCAACACATGTTACTAAATGTTACTTTAAGTATGTTTCCTATCAGCTTTATATATGCTCATTTCAATATGCAATGATTTGAATTAATTACGGTAAACTTAAAATAGTTCTTGACGATTTTAGAGAACGCTGACGACTCCTTTTTTGAACTGTTGCTAACCTAAACATTCGCGATTCTATACCATATGGGCTCAAGTGTAGTATACGGGGAGGGGGGCACTTTGGGTTTGGCGATTTCTAAGATACATAAACTGCAAGCACAATGAGGGAGCTGAGTTTGGTGCATTTTCTACGTGTTTGACTTCATGGTCCTTATTAACTTAATTCTTATTAAAAGTTTTACAATTTTAAATAATATTGAAAACAAATTGATATGTCTCTGTGTTGTTGTTGATTTATTCCACCTGATCTCTCTCTGTCGCCGGATAAAAATTGAGAAACAGATAACATTTTATCCCACACCTTTACTTATCCCCTTGCGAATTTTTATACTCATTATGGATGTAAGTCCAATACAGAAAAATAGATACATATATATTACATAGTCGACTAATTTCTTTGAAACAAAATATGTCTCCAAGTGACGTGATATATGCTATATATAATAAAATAGTCGAAACCTCTTCCACGTACGTTCGAACCCAGTAATTATAACGATGATAGCATTTAGCAAAATTTTTTGAATTGGAGTAGTTCTTCGGCTTATCAAAATTGGTTGACTGTATAATACGTAAGTAACGTTTACTTTACAGATGATGCATTTTGGAATAAAACATAATTATATGTATTCTGATTTCACATACAAATGAATAAAAAATTATATTGTTGCTTATTCTGACTGGTACTTATTAAACCGTCAACCAATTTCACCAATTTAAAAGACGTCACCTGTTCAAAGGATGTCGGGAAATGCTGTTATCATTATTTTTATTCTGAAGTACGTGTATAATTTTTTCACTTTTGGGCTGCATATCACAAAATTTGGCAATGTATTTTGATTGTAAAAAAATGTCAATGGTTTAGTACATAATTACTTTTTGAATTTGAATGCTAAAAGTGCTCCATATTAAATCGCAGGACCACAATACAAATACACTCATAGACAATAAAATTAGTGCACCAATAAGGATTCTCGAAATGAAACGAAATCTTATATACGTAATGACTACTTTAACGTAAGTAAATGATTAGAAAATCAAAGAAAAATTATCATTTATTTCAGAGAAAAAGGCAAAATAATGGATGATTTAATACCCTATAGAACCTTCTCTAGCGCGAATGCACAATACGATACAATCGGGCATTGAGACGTACATGTTTTACGATGTCTTGAGACATTTCGTTCAATATTTGCCGTAACCTTGCCTCTAGTTCATACAAACTCGTGGGATGCTGAACTCACCGTCCCAAATTATCCCAGACATGCTAGATTAGAGACAAATCTAGGGATCGGGCACGCCAAAGAAGGGTAATAACCGTGCGGAGACAGCTTTGTGACACCCCTGCCGTGTAAGGCTGAGAATTGGCGTGTTGAAAAATGGCTCCTGGGAGTCATTGCATAAGTGGCAACGCATGTGGTTGTAGAATGTCATTGACATACCACTTGGCTGTAATTGTGCCACGGATCAATACTAGAGGTTATCGTGCATTATAGGCAATGGTACCCCATACCACGACACCAGCTGTGGGAGCGATGTGTCGCTGTAAAGCAAATACAGGATTGATGCGTTCACCATGGGGTCTCCACACACGAACACGATTGTTGTCGCTGCTGAAATTGAATCTGGATTCGACGCTAAAGACGGCATGGTTCCATTCCGCTGCAGTCCAGTTCCCTCCAGCGTGGCATCACTCCAGGTCTAGGGCAGCACACGTAATGGGCGCCTCCAACCCAAATGTCCTTCAGTCAGGCGCCTTCATATAGCTCGAGAAGACGCAGGGGCCCCTAGTGAAGAAGCTATCTGGGTCCGAATGGCGGTCGATGAAGCAGTTGGCTGTACGCGTGCATTTCGTACGATGTGGTGGTCTTCTAGACGACTGGTCTACCGAGAGCGTTTTGAGCTTCGTCTTCGTGTAAATGACATCTCTCGGATCCACTGGTCCCGACACCTCCTCACAACACAATCATAGCGGCCTAATTGACGAGCTACTCGCCTAGCTGACCACCCAGCGCCATCACGCCTATGAATTTCTCCCTTTCAAATTGCGACATATGCTCATATTGTCTTCGAAAAATGGCGCAATGACATATCTACCTGAGCTATTGCTTTGTAAATGATTCAGCACACTCAACCAAGCTTTGGTTACCTATTTTATACTCCATAAAGAAAGATGTTAAATGCCCTCTACCTGCTATACGTTCTGCGCAATCACCTTGCATTTCTAAAAATTTGCATATCTCCTCGACATGTATCGTCATGCCAAGTTTCGTTAAGATCATGCAATTGTTTTTTGAAGCGCTATTTTTTTTGTCCATGAGTCTATTTAGAAAATGCTTCTGAATACTTTTTAATACAACGTTTAATCATGTATGTCATATTACATAAATAACACGAATTAAACGTAATTTTGGATTGCGTCCATTTCAATGTATTTGCTTTTGGCGATGATTTTTGAATTGGTGACGTCTTTTTGTTTTGCAGTATTTGACGTATGGCATTGTACTTAAGTTAGCGAAAAACATTGTACTATCTTTCGCTCTCTCAGATTAATAGGTTGTAGAACATAGAGAAAAATTTTCTCTTTTTAAATTTTTTTTTCTTATGATTCATTGCACACTGCATTTAAAAGTAATAGAAATTCTATGATAAATTTCAATTTAAAATGATGGCCAATACAGCCTTAGTAAGTTGACTTTCCAACGCCGGGGAAATAAACTCAGCAACACAGAAATTTGGTTACTTACGTATTATCGCAACAATCGCCAACTCTATTGATAACTCGCCAAGTTGGTAAACGCTATTTCTTATGTCTAGAACTCGCTGAATTGGCAACCATGGGCTTCGTTTCATATAATGTGGCCAATAGTTGCGATAATACGTAACTACCGAAATGAGCGTATTATTCCGATTCTAAGGAGAAACAAATTTATTTATTGCAGAAGTATAAGAAATTCTACGCAATCAAAATTCGTAAAGACTCAGAATATTTCATTCAGGATTTCAATAGTCTTTCTGAAAGGCGTAATAATAATACTAGTTTTATTTGTTCATCATTAAAATCCTTTATAGGAAAAGTTCTCAATCATAAACTACATATCAATTTCTCGCATTGTTTAGAAAGCCTCTCAAAGTTAATAAATTAAATTGTATCATACAATATTTAATGTTCTAATTTATTTGCTTTATTTTGACCAGGATGCAATTTTATCAACTCTTTATTTTAAGTTTTACTTATACTGGTAAAGGATAATTATATGAAGCCCTTAGATTTCAGACAAGGACTCTACATTAAAAGATAATCTAGCAAATCATGAAATATTGTAAAAATTAGTCCAATGGGATATTCAACAATATTAAAGCAAGTGAAATAGTTTATCACAAAGAAATGAATACAAATAACAGAAATAAGAAAATTAAAAAAAAAATTCTTCCTTTAGTTTTGGGTATATTTAACTCCCCTCAATGCTAGCTTACTGTAATTTTATTAATGATAAATAAAAGTTGCATGCATCAGTTTCAAAGCGGTTAGTTTAAGGATGTTGATCTCCCATGCAATAGTTTATGACACGCATCACATAATGCAAAATATGTCGGACTATGGCTGCAAGCTTTCAATAGAATGGAAATTTTTGTTTCACTAGCACACATAACTTCATAGATATTTAAATAATAAGACATATAATACACTTTTCTGAAACATGGAGAGTCTTAATGAATAATTCGACAGAAAAACAGAGTTTTTTCAAAACCCGAAATGTACTTAATCACGTCCCTTGCACAGAAGGATAGGAATTAAGCGTTACAGAAAGAAAAGGTAGAAAAACTCGAATTAAAATTGTAAATATAAATAATATTGTACAACGAGATGCTAAAATGCGAAGTATTTGGAATTGATTATCTTGAGTTATATTAAAATATAATGAATTTGATTATTTATATTAGTTTTCGAATATGTAATATTTTGCGGAGACTCTTTCTTCCATCTCTTCTCAAGTCTCAAACATCAAAGGACAGGAATGAAAGGTCTAACAACTGCCCCGAATTATGATTCCTTTTCGTAGCAATCGTCTAACTCAGTGGTCTTGAAACTGTGTTCCACTGAACCCTGGTTCCACAAGGCATACTCAGGCGTTCCACGAGTCACTGTAAGAAATCGAAAATGTGTCTGCAAAATGAATTTTCGTTTTCCATGAAGTTTGAATAACCACAAGTATTTAAAGCTCATCCCAGTAATTTAAACTGAAATTTTTATTTAAACTTAACTTTATTTTGTATTCCCGTTTCAGTTATCATTATATATACACCGCTGGACAATTGCTAAGGACGGATAACACTATCATCCATAGCAATTACAAAATGAAAGGGAGCAAAATGTGGAAAATTAGAATAAGTGCGGGATATTAGTAAGAAGAAGTATGAGTATGCAAATTTTTTTCCACGTCTGTCCATCACGTGATAGCGTTCATAACAGCTTTAAAGGTTTTGACGCGTGTGGACAGTTGTTGTTTCAAGTCAAAGTTTTACAGGAAAGATTTAATAGACGAACTTAAAATTTTTGGCATGTCTTCCCGACATCACATAGATGATTTTATGCGTGATCGAATTATTGGAAAGATCGAAGAAGGGCGAAAAATAAAAGATGTTGCCAGGGAGTTCGACATCGCTCACAGCGTTGTTTCACGGCTGTGGAAGTCATTTAAAACTACTGGAATGTGTAGTAGACGGCACGGGGAAGGTCGTGTTAGAAATACGACACCTGCAGAAGACAGATATATCATCCTATGAGCAAAAAAGAACAGGCGCACTACAGCTCAGCAGGTGGCAAATCCGTTTCTTGCTGCCTCAGGAAAGCAGATCTCCCTAAAAACTGTTGCCAGACGTTTGAGGGGAGGAGGACTATACGCACGCAGACCTGTTGTGTGTGTCCCATTGACCAGACAGCACCGTACTGCCCGTTTGCAATGGTGTCGTGAGCATCACAATTGGACTGAACAGGACTGGGCATGCGTACTATTCTCAGATGAGAGTAGGTTCAGTCTGTCATCGGATTGTAGACGCCAACTGATCTGGAGCGAGAGTGGTACTGCTTATCGTCTAGAAAATATCCATTAAAAGGACCGATATCCGACATGCAGTATCATGGTGTGGGCCGGCATCATGTTCAATGGCCGCACGCGCCTACATGTGGTTGCGAATGGGACTATGACGGGCCAACGATACATTGATGAAGTTCTACTTCCTCATGTTCGTCTTTTCCGTGGTGCTGTCGGTGATAAATTTGTTTTTATGGACGACAACGCAACATGTCATCGAACACTTGCTGCTCAGGATTGTCTAGACAGCGAGGGTATTCAACGTCTCGTATAGCCAGCGCGTTTTCCAGATCTAAACCCCATTGAAAATGTGTGGGATGCTTTGGGGAGGCAAGTTGCTGGTCGAAACTTTCCTCCGACAAAAAAGAACACCCTCATTCGTGCACTCACAGAGGAATGGGATAAATTGCCTCAACAGCTGCTGGATAATGTTATGCAAAGTATGGTACGACGTGTGGAATGTTGCATCACACTCCACGGTGGACATATCCCATACTGATACCTTTCTTTAAGGTGCCTGCTGACTTTTAGATGCATTGTTCCATTTCTCCGTACGCAGATCAAATGATCATTTTTTTTCTTTCAGATGTTTCACAGCTTTTGTACTTTCCAGAACAATAAATATTCTTTATTGTATTGTCTGAACAGTGTGGCAACTCTATTTTATCCTACTAGGCCTCATGTCTCGCTTAATGTTATGCTACATAGCAATTTGTGATCCGTCCTTAGCAATTGTCCAGCAGTGTATATATAATAGAGTTTTTTTCCCATTATATATACTACCCACTAGTAGATTGTGATTATTCTGTTTACTATCCCTTGTTCCACGAAATAATTTTATACACCTCAGTGCAATGCTTTCCAAAACCAAATAGTTTATAATGGAAAATACATGTTTTCCATTTGAGGGAAAAACACCTATAAGGAAGGAGAGGAAACAACTTATTAACATATCAACGGATTCAAAAAGCAGGATCAGCTCCTAAATTTTAGGTTACAAATGTATGCAAAATACATAGGATTTCTCACACAGCTTAAAAACATTTTAATGATATTCCAAACAACGTATTTAAATGAAAATTTCTCCATGTACATGGTTAGAAAATAAAATATTAAATACGACTGTGGATAATATTAATAGATCTAGACTTTTCTACATATTTTTAAAAAAAGGAAAACACATACTCTAGTTACTAAATAATATGCAGAATGGGTAGGTGGATCACAAATTAATATTATTAATTGAGTGAGTTGCATTACAACTTTTTTTATAATAAATACAATACATTTTTATCCATAACATGTTAATCTACTTTAAATATTATTTTGATATATTCTTATAAGTATGTGTGTGTTTTTCACTGTGCGGTTCCCCGAAAATACATTACAGTTCTAAGGGTTTCGTGAGTCTAAAAAGTTTCATGACCACTGGTCTAACTAATGCAAAATGTCCTCATAATGCCTTTGTCACCCACCAACCGCTAGAACGCTGAAGTTGTGACTCAGGAATTGGAATACCACATGGCAGAGCAGCCTAATGATTCTGGTTGATTATGCATTTGTATGAAAAATATATAACAATGGCAATCCAAATAAATCACGTCCAGTGATTCAAAAGGAAACGGCAGGCAACTGACATCGCAACACTGGACTACCTACAACAGGATTGTCAAACTCGCGGCCCACAATGAACATTTTTGGGCTCGGTCAGAATGTCGGGACACAATAATATAACTTTAAAACGAAATAATATAACTTCAAAACGAATAATATAACTTCAAAACTGAGTCGCAAATACTGAACGTTTGAGAAGCACAGTTCTAATTAAATACTAATGAAGAATTTTTTTTTAAAAATGTGTTTAATATCAGAAGTATTCTGTTGTGACAAAAAAAAACAACATTTTTCTATTATTTAAAAAAAAGGAATAAATTTTAAGAAAATTGTATACATATATACATATATTCCTAATTTCGGCGTAAAATAAATAGTATTCAGCATTTTTTTTAGTATTTAAACTAAAGAATTGAAAATGTGAACTGAAACATCTTTATAATACGTCTTTCAGAATGAAAATTTTGCAATATGGGTTCAAGAAATGATTAATCTCTTTTATTTCATTTTAAGGAAAAAAGTATATTAAAAATAATTTCTTTAAATAATATTACTCTCCCAAAAGCCAATATATACATGATGGGTAAGAAAATCTTACTAATTCGATACGAAAACAAATAAAGAATTCTGAGTTCTGAAAGCTGATAGTTAAATGAGTTCATATTCGATATAAAAGAATTTATGGTCTTAAGTTTTCAAGAAATATACTTTCCTCACTAGATTACTTTAAGAATAGATTTATATATATATATAAGTTACGGAAAACGTTAAAATATGATTTAATATACATTTAAATAATTTTAAAAAGTTCTAAAAGCAAAAATTAAAGAACGAATTACTCAACCTTTGAGAACATAGAATTGATATCAAGAAAAGGAAACGTAGTGCTGCTTTCCATCCAAGAAGTCATTCGGAAAAAAAAGAAAAAATAAAGAAACAGGGTTCATTCTAGCCGTGTTTCTGATCTTTAAAAGTAAAAAGACATTTTGGTACCCTGCCGCCATTCTTTGTAGCCCCTTCTCTATTTTCTATCCGCACGCACGTTATTCAAAATAGGTTCATTGTAAAGTTTTTGTGTGGTGATGGAAACCTTTTCCTGAGAAAATTTTCTTTTGAGTGATAATGACATTTTTCGAATTCGTGAAGGGAAACTTTTCTGTTTATTGCTTTGCACCATACAATTCTTTTTCTTTCAATTTTACTTATTTTTTTTATTTCGCTTAAGAAAAGAGTTTTTCAAGAATGAATAGAAATGATAAATTCTGTAAAATCAAGAAATAAAACTCGGTTTTCTATGATTTCCTGTCTTTGAATTTAATCGCATTAATCTCATTTCGTAAGCGGGAGAGTACTTAAATAGACTTCCTATGTTATTATTAATATTTTTGAAATCAAATTTGTATAAGATGACTCACCAAATAAAAGAAGGCGTAATTTTCAATATGATGTGTACAAAATGTAAAAATGTCATTATTTATAAAGAAGAAAAGCAGATTTTAGTGAGTCTGAATAATTGTTTCTCTTAATAAACTGGTTAATGAGCTTTTTTACATAAGCATTTATATTGTATAAGAATACATTCTCTTTTATAAATATTTTTCTTTCTTCAGAATAATGTTTGAACTAAATATTTCATGAATAATTTTAATCATTCATATATAATAAACTTCTCAAAAATGAAATTCATTGCCATGGAAAAGTATGAGTAGCTTAATGTAAATAATGGCATATATAGAAGTGAAAAGCATACAAATGATTAAATGTTTGTGCAACTGATTACATCAGTGCTTCTCAAACTTTCAATTCTGGCGCCCCCCTTTTCAATCACAATTTTTATCACGCCCCCCTTATACATTAATAATGCACTGAATGCAATAATAATGAACTTTGATGCTAAAGCTACAAAAGGCGATCTTAATTATAAACCATACAAATTAGTAACATAAGTATTCAATTTTGTACACTACTTTTAAGTAATAAATAAATAAATAAATAAATAAATAAAATAATAGGATAATTATGTGTGTTATTTTTCCTTTCTCTAATTTTTAAATTGAACATATTGCAAAATACGGTGGCTGCTTAGAAGACAAAATATAGATATCTGCTAAATATAGAAAAAGAACTCAGAGGGTCAATTTCTAATCATAAGCATTCCTTATAAAAACTTTGTTTTGCAAGACAAGCCCATGGAAGTCGTTAATACTTATTAAACTTGTTCTTAATTTAGTATTAATTAATTAGTTATAAACTACTATGGAGCACTGATACATTAAAAGTATACCGGCTGAAATGAACGCTCTTTGCACGAGTTCTTTTATAAGAAAATAAAACATTATTGATATAATAGCTGAATTCTAAGGAGAGTAAAGCCAAGTGCACGACAATGTTTACAAAAATGTAAAATGATTTTTTAAAATGATTGCTCAAAGTATAATTAGTTTAAAGCGAACTATAATTTTAAGCCTTACAGAATTATCATTTAGAATTGATGTTGAATAATGAACAATAATATAAAATTCAGATGAAGAATAATTGTATTATTTTTAATATTTAAAGCGAAAAGACTTCAACATGTTTTAACCCTGGAGCAGGCGCGCACTCGATACTAATGGTCCAGCGGGGTTATTGAGTCACCCTAATCCTTTTTTTATAATTATTTTTATAGTACACAATAAAAATCGTAATTCCACTGAATAATTTAATTACGAGAAAATATACTTACCTACTTTCAAGGACTTTTCAAATTTTCTTTGGTAACGAATAAACAGTTTTGCCAGAATCAACGATTTCGTGATCTGTGTGTCCCGCGAGACCATTTCCGGGTAAAAAGTGTATTCATTATGATAATATATATGTTACTAATAAAAAATTTTGTAAAACGTTTTTCGTAGTGATTTATATACTTTAGAATACTCTTAAATATATATATACTCTCCGTGGGTTTCCAAATATCATAAAACTCTTTTCATGGAAAAAAGCGCAACAGAGAAATACATTACTTACAACTTCCCTAAATGAGAAACAGGCACATAAGAGAGGGGTCATAACTAACTGTACCAATAACTTAGAAGGTCAAACAGATTACAGCTATAATGTGCAGTATTTCAAAAATAATGACAGTGATGAATTTTTTATGTTCCTAAATTTTTTCGATTCTGGGTCCGGGATCAGTTTTTTCTCTGAATGAGTAGTATGTTAGGATTAAAAAGGAAGCGTAATAAAAAAAATCTCTTATAATGGGGTTACAGCAAATCAAATAAAAGTTTTTTTGTTTGGTTATAGGACCAAAGATAGCTAATTAGATATTGAAGAAGTTTTTATTTTTGATGACTTAATGTCACACGCGCGCGCCTATTGATTATATCAGAGTAAAAGTGCATCTTTTATTATGTCTGAAAGCATTTTGTTTTAATTCATTCCAGTAAATTAAATATTTTTAAATCTTTTATTTTTGATATGTTCGCGCCCCATTGTAAGGTTATCGCGCCCCCCAGGGGGGCGCGCCCCAAAGTTTGAGAAACACTGGATTACATGTTACTCACTTTCTATGTATAACTATTAGTATCTTACTTATCCTGTGCATTCTCTCAGCGATAGATTGCTACTTCAGGCAAGAATATGTTTCGGTGACATTAGCGAGGCAAATAGGAGTAGTAGTTCAGTGCTTCTCAAACTTTTAATATTTGCGACCCAATACTCAATCATACTTTTCATCGCATCCCCTTCCATACAATAACAATGTATTGAATTCAAGTATACTATACTTTGACGCTAAAGCTAGAATGTGACTTAAACCTTTTAAGTGCCACTGGCATATATAGACGTCTCACTCAGGCAAAGCGTTATTTTCCCCAGACGTATATAAACGTCTTTCCAATTCGATTTTTTCTGTGCACTGTTATTCATAAAATTATTCCGAAGGCTATGAAATGCAATAAACGGACCTTGACAGTGTGTACGTAGGCATTGGGAGCGAATTGCGTAACATTTAATCCTCAGTTAAGGGGTTAATTATAAACCGAACAAATTATCAAGATAAGTGCTAATTTTTGTATATGACAAAACGATGGGATCACTGGTAATTATTAAACTTGTTCTTAACTTAGTATTGTTAAATTAATTATCAAATACGTTGTGTATATTGATACATTCATAAGTATATAATATCAGTAAAAATGTGTATTTTATTATTTATTACGTCAGAATGTGTGTGTGTATTTTGTTTACTTTCAGTAAATTAGTAATTTTTTTTTAAAATAATCTTTTATTTTAGACTTTTCAATATGCTCGCGCTCACTCGTATAGTTATCATGCCTCCAAGGGGGCGCACCCCACAGTTTGAGAAACGCTGTAGTAGCCGTTTTCGCCAGCGGAAATAGATTGTGTCCTGGTGCGGCGGAACCTTGGTATGTGAATGTGCTCAATTTCCACTTTTTTGCGTGGTATGTGAGAACGATTGAGCGAAGTGAGGACAGGTGGACGCTGGATAACCTGAGAACACATCCGAATGCACTGGAATGTACAAATGCACAGCAGATTATAATGGTAGGCAGATTTGTAGAATGGTTCGTGGAAATTTGTTTGCCACATGATATTCAAAGCTAACTATCATCAAAGAGTGTATCTATTGAGAACCAAACTATATGCAGTAAGTTTCATGACGAATGGCTGCATTTATTCCATCCAGCCATTGGAATTTCTTCAAGAACTCCATCCACACCTGCTCACCTGATTTGATGTCTGCGTTATAGCAACCGGATCAATGAATGAATTCGGATATAGTTTTAAGATGAATTTCGATTTTTGCATTGAGGAATGATGGTCGTAACGTCGTCGCCTCCTATTCGGACAGTGAAATCCCTTGTTTATATTATCAACACAACTTCAAACTAGTACACTGCATAAATTGTTTTGCGTGTGGTTCAACTTTTTGCTTAGGCCATCCAAGGCCCGTGATTTTTGCCGGAAAACACTCGTTCTCAGAGTGCCCGACAAATTTCCATTAGCTTGAATTAAGTTTACATTATTTCCTGACCGGCAATCTCCCCCAATCTCTTTTTCTTGGACATATATAGGCGTTTTTTCGGACTTGCGATATAATGCGCACCACAAGTGCCTACCTTAGAGGAAATGAGATCTCATGTGAAATACGGCTTGTGTGTGCCATGCAATATTTCTCAGTATGATCATTGCTCAGTATACCTCACCCTTTAGAGATCTATATTGCCCCATGTGCTACCATACAAAGTACTGAACATACAATTTCTTTTTTGTTTTTTTAATGCCTTGCATACAAGTTTTTCTTCTACCGCTCCTGTTATTTTCACATGGATACGGGCTTAATTCGTGGTATTGTATTTTCACTTTTGAAAATCGTAATACTATTGAACTATAAATGAAATACATATTTTTATTCTGAGTTGTAATTAAAACTAATTACAACATAAAATGTTAGTTTAATATAATCAATTCCAATTCGGAGGTTGGAGGGAATTCATAATAATTTTAATAACTATTTAAAATCGTACTTTTCAATTTCAAATTTATTAAAACATTATTCTAACTCCGAATAACAGTCTTAAGTTTAAATTAATTAAAAAAGGATAAAAAAATACATGTTTTTTTATTTTATAGAATTCTTAAATATTTTTGATATTTTTGAATGACTGAAAATTTTGACTTTATTCTTATTTTATTTATTTATTTGCTTTGTTTCTTATGCGACTTTCAATAATCTTAAGAAAATTTCCTAATGCATCTTCAAAATTACTTTTTTTTAAATAAACAAAGCTATTTACATGTTTGAACGGTTATCGACGCGCTTAAAAATAAAATGATTAACAGAAAAATATGATGTATGTGAAATAATTCTTCTGTGTAAATTTAACAAATGATTCCTTCTAAATCTATTCTACGGATCATTAAATTATCAGTTATATATCACTGTCTACCATATTTCAATTTAGTCGGGGCATCAAATAATCTTTGTGCAGTTTTATTAGTACATATACTTTATATATATTACATCAGGAATAAACTTATTTACTGATATAAATCTCGAGATTAGGTTACAAATAAATATTTCTGTCTTCTTGGTAGATTGATCGTGCAATCAATCTTGAAAAATGGAACCTTATATTCATTTTATTCTTCCCCAGAAATCTTGGAGTATTTTATCTAATAAATGATGCAATCATATAATACCTTTAAGAAATTCTAATGTATGTTGGTTTTATAGAATAGTGTTTGTGTTTCTCATCATAAATAAACTGCAAACTAAACAATTAGCTGTCTCGTTTAAAACCCAGAAAGTAAAGTTAAATAATTATTCTGAATGGAGGAATTTCTTTTAAGATATATTTATGATTTAATCCACATTTTGTTTGTTTTTACGTTCTTTACCTACTTAATTCCTTGTTTCCCATTGCCCCTTATGCGTTTTTTTGCTACAAATAATTGAAATGTCTTCTGTTCATATGGAAGCAACTTTCTTTCTGTCTAGAAGATTGTCGAATACATAGTTTTTCCTTCATTTTAAGTTATTGTATATGATATCCTGTAATAAATTGTAAGAGCATATAGTAAACTTGT
>BMAU01020327.1:822500-895663 GCA_019973935.1 Trichonephila clavipes | reverse complement strand
ATTACGTATTGTTAACATTTCCTTATTTAATCGTTATTTTAAATAATAATAAATGGCTTGAACTTCAAAAGAAAGTATTTTTTTCTTTTTTAAATATGTCTTTATGACTATTATTTAAAGTTTATATTATGTAATTGTTTATCAATTTTTTAGCCAGCACACAGTAATGACATTTAACGCTAACTTCGCAAAATTTCCTTAAAAATCTTCTGAACGCCATTAATTACCGCAATGGGCCTCATCGATTTCACATTAAATGTTCAGGTTGCAGGAGATGGAATAAATTTCGAATATTGTTTGACGGGATTTTTAAATTCCGCGAAAATATTTTCACTTAAATTTATGAAAAAGATGTTCTATATATTTCATAAAAATATTCCTCTCAAATATAGTATGTGCGGCCACGATAATCTAGCGGCCTGACTTGTGGCTGGCGTTTCTCATGAGTTCGATCCTGGGCAGCCAACATCTGTGTAGGCGAAGACGAAATCTGTCGAAACTACGAAACAAAGAGGTAGTTAAGAGAGGGGGAGGAATAATGTATTTTAGTCGACATGGTTCAAAAATAATAGTTTGTGTAGTTTTACTGTGCGACGATAATAGCGGTTCCACAAATGTGGCCAGCATTTCAGCAGCTATAAAGACATTATCCCTCGAGAGTGTAGTTATTTCATTATGGCACCATCTATTGCGGCTTTCTGCCGTAAATGGTGTGTGATGTCGCTGGAATTTCCATTCAATTAAATCCCCACTTCCAGATTCTAAATATTGACGTGATTTAATTTCGAGAGTTAGTCGCCGCACCTCGATTGCTGGACTTCTTTATTAGCCGCTATTAACATATGACATTCAACTTTTAAAAATCACAGTTTCAAAAAATATTAACCTTAGTGATAAAAATCTTTTTGTCGCCTTAAATAAACCAAATATCTATTATTATATACTTCATATAATAATAAGATAATGAGCATAAAAAATAGACTTTTTAATTTAAGAATCTCTTTAGTTTGCCGGTTTGGCTTTCACAAAATAAACACACCATATTGTAGAGTCATTCGTCAAGTTAATGAATTATTAACTAAACTCGAATGTTAGTTTATTGCAATGATGCTTCAGACTTCACATGAACCAAAATGTGCACTAGGAAAGCAAACAATTTACTAATAAGAATGCCTCTAGAAATTTATCATGAGAGGAATGCGCGGATAAACAGTTTCGTGTGTTCCTCTAGGGCGCTGTTATATTTCATTTTTGTAGTTTATTTTTACAATTAATTTGTTTTTTTCATTCATAAAAACGAAATTCAATTCATCGCAACAAAGATTTTCAACTTATCTCGTGGTTCATTCATGATATGAAAATGTTCTGATTCAAATCGTACTCCGGAATCTGCCGCTACCGAAACTTTTTAAATCTAGAATTTACCTATTACCCTGATCACTTACAGATTTGTGGAAATCTTTCGTTTTTAAAGAGCTTTAGCTCTCGCTTTAGAATCTCGAAATTTGTTATTAGCTATTACCGCCGAAATAAAAACAAACCCTCTTTCTCAAAACAAAATCTCGCTTCATATTGTTTTTAAACCGGATGATATATTTATTAAACATATATTGTAGAATTAACTGCAAACAAATTTTTAAATCCGTTCATATAATTACTTTACCTTAATTAAGAATTTTTTTCAGGTAAATTGATTTATTAAAATTAACCGCAATGAGAGTCAGTCGATTAATTAAAATATTTTTGTTAGCGGTAATAGGAAAACCGTAATTAAACATTCTCGATTTTAAATCACCGAAAATCCGGCAATATATCGCGCACTATTACTGCTTTTTTACCTCTTTAGATATATTCGCCTATATCGCGCACTCATTTTTAGTATTATCATTTTATTCAAGACATTATCCTAGACCTTGAAAATATAGTTATACTTAGAACAACCTCTTTGTTCATTAGTATGTCATTTCATTTAAATAAACAGTATTCCGATCTATATAGACTTAATTTTTATTTTTCTTATTTTTGGTGCTCTGATTAAAACATATCAGCACACCGTAAATTCGACTCACAATTTCATGTTAGCGCGCAAAGAGTAATAATCGGATTTTAGCAATCGGAAAATTTACTATCTAAAAATAAAATAAAATAATTTCCTGATTTTGCCTGTGTTATATCACTATACACAGGATAAAACAGACCATAGAAAGATAGCCTCTCCATTATCAAGAGCCTTCTATTTTTTTAAGTCAAATTTATTGTTCGTTTAGTTAAAAATCCTTCAGAAAATATTTTAATTGAAAATTAAACTGCCTTTTCCATCCACCTCCGAATGTTTCTTTAACATGGATTTTAGCTCTATCAGCATGTATTTTTCTCTAAGCTTTCAATGAGCAGACAAAATAGTCGCATTATTCTATAAATTATATAACTTCGATATCTTTTATTATCGAATTTTAACCGATGCAATCAATATAAGTACTTTTACAGCTTGCCGAACAGGTCGCTTTTAAAAACTTTCATAAATTGTTATTCCAGTTACCCTCTTACAGCTTCATGAATCATTTGCAATCGCATTTAAATAGCTCCATACATATTATTGCTATATCCCACTCAGCGTGGTGCAAGTTTATGGGGAGGCTTGAACTCGAAAAAAGCCTGAAAGAAAAATCACCCTTCTCGTAAACTGAAAATCCGCTTCAGATTTAGAATCAACCTTTCGTCGGGCTATACATGATATAAAGCATATGTGCGGCCGCATCACGGCTATGAGGTGGTGGTAAGCAGTTTAACGAAAGGCATCATTGCAGTACTGATCAAAAATATTGAACTCCTGTTTCTTTTGTTCATTATTTTATATAGCTTTTCATTTTGTCACTCACAATTTTAAATTGAAGTATTTGAATCCTCTCTTGACTCGACCGTGCAAACGGCGCTCTCATTTGTAATGACACTCTAACAAGTTCATAGTCATTCTCGCATCACGTCATCAAACAAAAACAGATCTTCTCTTTAGCTGTTGCATATTTGAAGTCAATAAAGGTTATTTATCACCCTTACCCGGAGGATACATCGGTGGTTTTTTGAAATACAACACTTTAGCGACAAACAATTACTATGTCACGCTTCGTTTGATCACTGCTAAAAACAATAACTTCTCGATCAACTAAAACATCTATTTTCTTCGAATATTTTTCGCTTGCAAGATAGTCAAGATAGTTAAAAAAATTAGTTCCACCTCACACCGCCGTTCATCAGCCTACCAGCGTTCATTACAAAAAAAAGCAAAACTGACTCAATAAATTGACATAGAAGTCCTTCATAAGAATTTACATAAGAGATGAATTCCATTAAAAATTAAAGAAACGCTCAATTCATTTCAAATGACTTTTTAAAATTTCTTTTGTGAAATATTTCAATAAACATTATTAAATACCCGCATGTGTAAGGTATAAGAATGGCCCTGGAGCGATCGTACCTTACCGTCCTCAATATTTTTGCAGTGGAGACAGTCCACGCTCATTGAGCAGCTCGTCATAAAGACAGCTCTGCGAATAACCGAATCATTTCCGCCAGCCCAGATGATCGATTCAATTAATTATTTCAAACTGTTCTATACAATACCATTTCTGCCGGTTTTTCGCAAAAGCCGCAAATTAGAATAAACTTCCTTTCTTTATATGATTATTCGCTTGAATCTCATCTGTCGCCAACAGCTTATCAATACTTCTAGAAAGAATGCAGAGTTTATCGTTACCATTCAACTCAATCCAAGAGTTCGTAGCCAGATTATAGATGCCTTCACAAAGCTCAACCAAGAAACCACGCGTCGCTTTATTCTCCCGTTTATTTTCAGGAAATCAGGTTTGTCAGGCTGGCTTCAATATGAATATTTTTTCCAGCGTATCTAAATATTAACTTCTCAGCACCGTAATTCACCTCAATTTGCATTACGAATTGCTGCCGCCGTTGCTTTTCTGACGCGTAATACCGAATGCGCTAAAAATGCAAGTTCAACGTCAATTGCTAATCTCGAAAGATAATATAAGAACATTAAAGTGAATTGTCATGTTAACAGGCAATCGTGATTTATTCTGATATTAGAGTGAAATATACGATCGCAGTTAGATGCCAAACATTATCGCGCCATAAGAGTAAAAATTGACTTCGCGGTTAAATATATTCTACCGCTAAATACGCATTAAACAAAGCCACGATATATCCGTAATAATATATTTCTCTATACCACCTCGAAGTTTTTGCTCTTCAGTTCAGGCACGCCAGCAGTTGTTATCTGACTAGTGACTTTATGCGATGCCGTGCCAAAGAGGATACAATTTTCCCTCACTTCAAATTCCAGAAAGTGCACATGGCATACCCCGGTACACCACGCGCATAGCCGCCAAATCACGATGAACAAGATATATTTAAAAATCGTGGATGCTTAGGTAATGCAGTGTTTAATGATGTTCGCTCTTTTCGAGTGATATATTGTGTGAATTACTTTTATTTATCCCAGTTTGATGTAAAGTATGGTTTAGCCGCGAACCTCAATTTTCCACAGTTTTAATGTAAAGGTTATCGAAACAAATATATTTCCGGAATTATTTTTCAGGTAAACAGATACAGAATAAAGGGATAAGATAGCGTAATATGAAATCTTTAATCGTGACGTATTGTACAGCCGACAAGTGTTATTTGAGTGATAACTATGAATTGTATGCCAAGATGGGAACAATTAAAAAGGTTTTTTTTTCCATGGTTATGAATTTGTAATTTCAACGTAATAGGGCACTGAATAAATGGTATCTAAGGTCTAAAATCTCACCAATTTTGTCTTTCTGTTATCACAGCGATCACTTTTTCAATGCTCATATTTTTAACACTTTTAATAACATTTGAATTTCATAAGAAGCTAATTGCTAATACAAAATCGATGCCGTTAGTCTATCTTGGAATATTTCAATATAACTAACCGATTGCAAAAACATTTAAATATTCAGTCATAAACCATCACAAAAAGCCTTCTCGAAAATATTTACTATATCGCAAACATCATTGGCAGCGGAATTGAATAGAAATAGCCCTTCAAATTCGAAAAAGACTTATAACTAATGATAGAGAAAACGTGTGTAAGATGCCTGAAATATTCTGACAAGTGCTATTGCTGGCTAGCGTCAAAAATTCTTTTTCGAATTTTTACCATAAAAATAAAACTCAAAACACTAATCTGTAGAAAATATTTGGAAAGAATATTTTTATAAAAAAATAAAAATTGAAAAAAATTCTGTTTAAAAAAAAATTTCATTAAATGTTGAATGAAACTTATCAATTGTAATGAAAGCAAAATAAATTCCGTTGAACAAAAGCATAGAAAGGGTGGAAAGAAAATCAAATAAAATTAGCCTCTTACCTGCGTCGTTGATCACATGCATACGCCATTTGTAACTTCCATTACGCGATGCAATTGACACAAATTAACGAATAATGGCTCCGAGATAACAAATATGCCTCTTCATGTCTAAATTCATTTAAAGAAATATCACATCTATTTATACTTATTTGTGTTTGCCTTCATCTTTCATTCGACATTTCCTTTTCGTCATATACATTTGTATCGATGATATGTAATAATATATAAACAATATTTGATTTCGTAGAAGACGTCGACCAAATATTGACCATATTCGGCCTCCGGCGCTTAATAATATATTATATATTTAGCTGTCAAATCCTCAAGAAGCCTTCGGTTCAGGTTTCAAAGTTTTTCTCAGTGCAGCCTTCATCTGAAGATGTGAGAGATAGAATTTTTCGAAGGCAAGCTTCTCTTGGCTGGATAGGAAGTCATCGTCATTTGCCATCTAGATCGCTGCTTTCTGCGATGATCTTCACTTTCGTGCAAATCACCTTTGCGGTAGCAGGTACGTTTAATAGCATCTTCGCAGAGTACCATCGATCTCGCCAGACCACCGCGAACTGGACGAAGCGTCGTTTACTTCTGCTTTGATTTTTGTGCAAGGTTCCCCAGAAGAAAGGTAAGGCTCTTTTTCTCGAGTTGTTCTGTGTATTCTTCGGAGACTGCCAGTCGCTTACGCACAGCAAAATATTGGTGCTTAAAGACATCTTCAAAAAATATACGATTGAATGTAATAATGTCTAAAATTGTTTTGCTTTATGATCGCGATACCTAGATGCATCACCCTTCGGTTAATTTAGCAAAATCAAAATATTACACTCCTGTCTTGTTTGGTCAAGAGGGAATAAACATTTATTGTATAACATCCCCACAAAGATACAGGGGCTAGTCGTGAGCGGAAAATATCGCGTTATTTGTAATTTCAGGCGTTTCAAAAACAGACAAAATGTGTGAAATAGTGCGTTAACACATCGTAATATTTTTGAGAAAAAATAGTCTTGAAGAAACGGTAATCTTTTGAAAAAAGAATTAGTATATAGATTCAAAAACTTGATAATTATAAATTAGTTTGTTCATTTTAAAAGGCTGTGTTTCATGTGGAGTTTCAAAAATGTTTTTAAACCAAAATCATTGGCTGATTTTTTACTCTTCCAGAAATTATAGTATTGTATACCAATGATTATTGCATGCAAATTCTTTACCCTTCTTTCCTCTCTCAATGTAATGTTAAATACACGCCTGTTCGCAGAACTTGATTTGTTTAGATATAAAGCCGTTAATAGATTTGAAATACTGAAATTAGTAAATTATTAATAAAGCCTCTGATACTAATTGTGTGTATGCAAAGTTTTCGATATAACATTAGAATACTCACTTCAAAGTATTAAGTAATATTGTTCATAGATTAGACAGTATTTCCCGAGCCACAAGATGAAGGAGTTATCGGGTCAGCTTAATACTCGTCTTTCGTAAATCGCTTCTTTCTTCTCATTGGCCTTGTTTGAAAACATCGCACAGGTAGAAATTGCGGAAATTTCATCTAAACAATTATGAACAGTAGATTTGTAATGATTACGGCTTTGAATCCTATTTTGTATTTCAAAATGAACAAAGCGTCGTAATTGTCCGTTTCCAACCACATGGACAATATAGGCCTAAAATGCAGCAAGATATTTCAGCAATTCGAGGTTAAAAAGCTCCTCATAAATCGTAACACGCACACACAACATGTAGTGAAAGTTGCCAATGTAATAAAATAAGACTTCTCATATATACTATTTTTACTCGAAAATCACTTAACAAATGCTCATAAAAATAGATTGCTTCACTCTTTATCTTTAATTCATAGAGATGTCACAAATAATATGGAGACATTTAGATTATGTAAAATCATCCTCCTTTAAATGTTTGTAATAGATAATGGCATCTGCTTAAAGTCTAGGACAATAGAGAAAATAAAGCTGCACCAATGAGAGTAAAGTGAGGTCGACAAAGTCGTAACCCCACAGTTTATTGCTACATGCCTGCGAATTAATATGATTCATCTTCATTACTTAGAAAGCTTCTCATCTGTTTCAGAATAATTCTGTCAACATGGTATCAGCAGATTAATAGCGTGGTCAAACACTAATACGACGCGTCCTTTCAAAAGCACACCACCATAATAGAATGCAAACTCGTAAAGAACATAACTTTTTTTTCTTTCATTCGCAAAGTTATTGCTTAAACCCAGAATTTTCGATTAAAACGCCTTTCATGAAATTTATTTCTTGAAAATCATTAAAAATATCATCAATGTAAAACCGGCGTATAGCACATCGCTATTTAACGCAAAATAAGTTCGAAACTTCAAATGTGCGTTATACGGCGGTTATAAACGATAGCTTTAAAAATGCTAATAACAGAGGAGCATAAAAACTCATTTCTCTACATTTGTCGAAATACTGTTCTTATATAAAGAAATGACCCTGTCTTATGAACTAAAGAGTTAAAGTTCTAGAATAAAACTATTTTGCAAACACAAAGTCTGGGATTATACCTTCGAATAAATTACTAAAAAAACACAAGAGCACGTATATTATATGCCTTCAGATTTCTTCGTAAAAAGAGGGTGCAGTTTATTCGGCGAATATACCAATAAGCTTCGAAAGTAGGCGCAGCAAAGGACACGCCGATTTCCGTCGGTATATACAACTTTTGAAAAGCGTTACGCATTAATATACTTAAAATTAAATATCAAGATTTTATGTATCGGGATTATAATTATTCCTTTTAGTAATTTATCATCTTAAAAACAATTTTTATGAACTCCAGTAATTGCAATAATTTTTTGCGTACATTTCATGTTTATCAAATAAATATCCTACAAACAAAAACATTTTGCCGGTCCGTTATTATAGCGCCTAATTGCGCTTATCGTAAAAATTACTTAATCAAAAATTTAATAAAAAAACTGATGGAGGTGAGAATGTAGTGAGAAAACGACACATATCATTCAACATCGTAACTCGTGTCTCTATCGTCCGTCTGTAATACTCTGTTTGTACATTCTGTAAAGTCTAAAGTACCCTTTATTTTTTAACTGAATATTATCGTATTCGTCATATTTATTTGATAAAATTTAACAATATCACTTTAGCATTGAAATCGTTTGAATGTGTGAAACTCGTTTCAGAATCGTATACAATGTCCGAAAAATTCGAAATCGAAATATCGAATTCATAACATAGATATTCTTTCTCTTCGAAAGGCAGCTTTAATGCAAAAATCTATTCAGTTAAAAATACTCTGAGATAAACTTTCATCCTCATTGTAAACGAAGAATCTGGACATTCAAATGCTTTTATTGTTTTTGAGTTTGATTATATTAGTGACGTCCATCTCAAATGGTATTAAATACATATAACAAGCACACAATGAATGCCATCAAAAACTCTTACCGCCTAGCTTGACTTTAGATAAATCTTATGCCGTGTGTATTCGGAAGTCATTTGCCAGTTGACCTTTGATTTGCTCGAAGTCCTCGATTCATCAGTTCAAGAATGGAATTCGACGTTTATTTCCCCTGTACCAAAGCGCCTTTGCGGCGTGGAATTTTGGCAACATCTTCAATAGTTTCGCTTCCGGTATTGTTGAATTGCTCAATGCAGCGTTATAGCAAAGTATTAATAAATTGTTTATTATTGAATTGATATGTAACTTACTGTGCAAACCGTAACAATGAAAAAAATCTAATCACTTTTGCGCATATTGTGGTAAAACCCGAAACTTTCACTTCAAAGTTCAACATGAAGGCCTGAAAACAGCGTAGAAAATGACGAAAATATCACGTCAAAGCCGCAACATGCCGAAAATGGTCATCTTGACTCAGTTTGCTCGACGAAACATTCCCTTTCCTCACGAATGACCTTCTTCACTGCTTTAATTTGTTCAAACGGTTGCCGCAAGACTTCCTGTGATCTTTGCAATACGTAACTGTTTTGTACCACATTACATAACGGTTAGAATCTTCAGGTAATTACTTTCGCTTTCTTTCGCTGTCAATTGAGATCGCCGCATTCTGTTCCTAATAAGCCGTACTTCATTATGGTTGAGATTCACACCTTTAAATTTTTTGTCATTATCAGTTTAAAATGATCCGGGTGGAGTTGAACATTAAAATTTTAGAAAATCACTTCAATAACCCCTTAAAAACAGTCATAACACAGAGGAAATAAAAGAAACCTTCTCTGACAAATGGGAATAAATCCGAAACACAATGAGCATTGAAAAGTTGCAATAATATTAGCAGTTGGTCGTGAAGATAGAATGAGCAAATACGATAGCAACAAACAGTACAGCCGTGTTGGAGCTATAAATGCTAATTTTATTTCATTTTAAAAGCTGCAATACTTAAATTTCTAAAATACCATTTTTGGCAGAAATAAAAAAATTTAATGTTTGAAAAAAAAAAGAAAATTATATTGTTTAATTTTGTGCTTATAATGATAGACAGTTTGAAATAAAATAATTAAATAATAAAAACACCAAAGCGAGTCATGTGTTACCAAATTATAATAATCCGGCAAAATAACCCCATATATTTTAAAAATTCGCAATGTTGATGCCACATTCGAATTCAATTTTTCAAAATCCTCGTTTCACGCAAGAAATGTGATTGGGTTGGACAGTTTAAATTTATCAATTTAAATTTTGTTTTGATAACTATTTCACATAATACGCTTTCAACAGTCTGCTGCGGAACACAGGGGTTAAAATTTTCTTCTGAGGTCTTCAACAGCAACTATTTTCAAATAGGTATACTAAATTCAAGTTAACAATTCGAATTTTTTTTAATATTACTTTATATAGCTAGTAGATATAAAATGCTAAAATATAATCATACTCTTAAAATTATATTATTGAAAGCGAAAATAAACTTTTCTCTATAAGAAATATTTGTTGAAAGTGATAGCCCAGGATGCCATTAAAGAGTAGGTTTCCAATTACTAACTATGTCGATTTATAAATAAATGCAGTCTAATACTTAGTTACTTACAACAGAGAATAATAACTTCAAGATTGTTTACCAAACATAAAATATGTAGATTTTAAAATATTAAAAACTGTTATATTTACAGATATTTGAAATACAAAGATATATAATACTAAAATTAGTGAGTTTTTGAAAGAGTATGATATGTATGGTCTCTTATAAAGCCTTATGTGTCATGGCTAATATTTTGTCATGCAAAGCAAAAATACTTAATATTTATTATAGAATTTTCAGCAGCATGCTTTCTATGACTTTAAAATTACAATATTTTGCCATTTTATACTTTTCTGAAGCTTCCCATTCTATTTGAATAATACGTAAAAAGATTCGAATCTTTAATTTAAATTTAACGGCATGTTTGAAAATCGCTTCATATTTAGACTTCAGAGAAATTTAACACTATTTATATCTCTATGGGATCATAAGTAACATAAAATTCGAAATTACGACCGTCAAATGGCTGGCACCGCTAATTGAATGAATACTTAAATGAAAGAATAAACAATCACCACTGTATTTCGTTATCATCGTGTCAAAATGTAAAGCATAGCGTAGAAAAGCGACAATATTCTTTGCCACTGCCGCTAGCTTTCACGGCGAGTTCTGTTATCTCCTTTCTTTTCTTTCGAAACCATTCTCCTGAAATTTCCATATCCTTCCTCGTGTAGGCATGTCATTGTGAAGTAATAATAAATATAAAGAGATAAATCACTTGTACTTGATGTTAAATTTGTATCTATTGAAATTACGATATATATTTGCGAAATACTGTAAAAATATGTTTTTGCGATTTTCAGGCTCTTTCGCCATCTACTTCGTGATCGTCCGCTTTGAAATAGTCATATTAATAGTAACTGTAATTGAAATCAGAGACTTCTTCTGAATGGTGTCGCTGACTATTGAAGAATGTACTTTCCTCTGCGAGAAAATTAGTGCCGACAGACATGTAATGATCTCGATGAAAATTTACAAATTTCCAGATCAATATTTATACAGATGAGATAGAGTATGACAGAAATGATCCTTTCAATGCTTATGAACTTTCGATGCCAACTCCTTCCACAAAAAAATGTTTTTGTGATTTATATGCAAACATTAGCCATTATTTACCCGAAATTCATAAAAATATAATCCGAGCAAATTTCAATTAAAGAATTTTCTAACATCGTTTCTTTTAAAAATAATCTCATGCCTTTCTTTAAAAATTTTTTATTTAAATTTGATGTAACTCACTTTACACAAAATGATCATGTAATATTTAATGAGACACTTCCTCATGCAGCTCACATTCGAGGTCATAAGCAAAGTTATTTAGAAGTCTGAAATTGTTTAATTAATAAAACACCTTCTTTATATGTAGTTTACGAAAAGCCTATTAGTGTTTCTAAAGAGAGAAATTTTTAAAAGTTCAAAGAAAAATCTGAAAAATGTACAATTTACCTAGAGAATTCAACAAAAAATTACGTAAGTCCTTCATATTGGCCTAATTTCCAGCCGATCCGCGGAAGTAAAATCGAACAGTTATTATCACTTCACAATATAAATACCCAGACTATCAGTCAAAAGATAACTGCATAATATAATGTTTATCATTTTGTAATATTTTTAAATCCTTTCCTGATGGACTCTTAGAAGAACAGCAAGATTTTCTTCAAAGCAGCCTTTTAAAAATTTCTCGATGTGTGTTCTTTTGATAAATGTTAAAAATATTTTTTTTTTTAAATTTTATAATATATTGAAAGATCAAAAGTTTCTCAAACCACACTCGCGACCGTTTCCACGATAATTCATGGCGCCCTTACATACAATAATAACGTATAGAATTCAATAATATATATACTGAAAATCTATAAATACGATCTCAATATGGGCAATGTTACGCACAATTTGTATATACTTGATGACGTGCCCATAGGTATAGTCATCGGTAATTATTAAACTTGTTCTGACTGCTAAAGTCAAATAATTATAAATAGAAATGATTACTTTATGTAAGCGATTATATCAGGTTAATGTAGATGCTTCTTATTTTTACAATGCATTATTTTCTTCAGTAAATTATCACCTCCTGCTTAAATAATGCCGATTCTCGAGGCTGTCTTCCTCTTTGTATTATCAATGTCTCCTGGGGGTGCCCCACAAAGTTTGAGTAGTCATTACGCCTTATTATACCCTGACCTGAATGCCTAATATACTGCAAAAGTCTCCCTGGGGTGTCAATCCCGTGACTCTTTGACCTAAAATACCTACTCAGATTAGATAGAGCCTAACTTCATCAAATTATCTTTCTTTCATTTTTATTTATTTACCTCATTCCTCTTCTCAAAGAGCAATAAATGTATTCAACTGAAAATTTCACATTATTTCAGGAGAGAAATTTCTCTATTAGCATTGATTTCCATTATAATTATAACATGAATTTTCGATATTAATATAAAGACAATAAATTCACCGATAGCCTAAAAGTCACTATCTGAGAAATAATACTTGTTTCCGCAGAAATTCGTATTTGCCTAATTTAATTTCACGCTATTTAGACGGGCAATATTCCCACACACCCAAATTTTACATAATTAATTAAAATAAGGTCCAAGATTGCTTCCTAAATGCGTTTATCTTATTACATGATTTAATAGGTAAATTCCCATATACAATCCCATATAATAACTCCATAATTTCGACAATATAATCGCTCACGATAAAACGGTAATTTCCGAAACGAAACCAATCATCTGTCGGGCATTCGATTTAGATCGCATTTCTTGAAAGTTAAATTAACCCGAGTAAATTTATTTTTGTAATGCATTTTATAAGGGTTATGAAAGTTCTGAGTCTGTTGGCTAGTTTCAATATGTTCATGACTTGATATGCCCATTTATTATAAATTGTTCGTTTATTTAAACAATTTTTTTGCTCAGTTTTATTTGTATTTTTACAAAAGTTTGTCAACACTGCGTAATTAAATCGTTCGATCAATAGTTCAATAAATGTTAATGACGATCCTTTTTAATTAATTTTCGCTTACACGCATAATGTTATATTGATCCAGGCTTTCCCCAGTGATTTGGAAATTGAATACAGTGTTTCGATAAACTGGTTCAGCCATGATCACATTTAAAATTTTTTGCCTCCTTCAACAGCTATGTCGTGGCAGTCGAATGGCATTTAAACTGAAATGGTAGATTTCGAAAGCAGAAAACACCGAAACCTGTCGTATAGTAGGTTTATGCATTTGTGACGACTAAAGCTCCCTGGTGTAAGGGAAATCAAAGTTCCGCCAGCGTTGACTCGGCGCTTCCGATGTCTGTTTAAAGCCCTGGTAAAGACCAGAGATGACGTTTATTACACTTATCGAGAGAACAGCTGTATACTCCTTCATTTGAATTTCAAAATTACTAAAATTAACACATTCCGCATCATTCCCTTAGGCAAATTGTATTCAAATCATTAACAAAGCTGCTGCTCCTTGAAAAAACCCGGAAATTTTACTAAAGAATTATTTAGCCTTCGAAAACTGTTGTGAACAAGAATTATGCACATCGTTTATTGAAAACATCATTCTAAAAATTGCCTGAAAAGGAAAAAATTTCTAAATATTGTAAATCTGCTTTTGGGATTCTCAGCTTCGATATAATCAATATCTTTATCGTAGCCGAAATTCCTCAATAAATATATCATTACGTAATGTGTTTATTTTCTTTAACGCGGCTGATCCAAAGTTAGTTTCTCTGCCTTTCATACAATAAATCGATATTTAAACAGAAATCTTCTTCTTCTTCTCTTCCTTCTTTCTTCCTTCTTCTCTTCCTTCTCTTCTTCCTCCTCCTTCCTCCTTCCTCCCTTCTCCTCTTTCCTTCTCTCTCTTCTCTTCCTTCCTTCTCCTTTCTCTCTTCTCTCTTCCTCTCTCTTCTCTCTCTTTCTCTCTCCTCTCTTCCTTCCTCTCCTTTCTCTCTCCTTCTTCTCTCCTCTCTCTCTCCTCTTCTTCTCTTCTCCTCTTCCTTCTCCTCTTCCTTTCTTCCTTCCTCTCTTCCTCTCTTCCTCCTCTCTTCCTCCCTCTTCTCCTCCTCTTCTTTCTTTCTCTCCCTTCCTCTCTCCTCCTCTTCCCTCTTCTCCTCTCCTCTCTTCTCCTCTCTTCCTCTTCTCTCTCTCCTCCTTCTTCCTCCTCTCTTCCTCCTTTCTCTCTTCTTCCTCTCCTCTTTTCTCTCTCTTTCTTCCTCTTCTTCCTTCTTTCCTTCCTTTCTTCCTCTCCCCATTTCCATATTTTCACCTTATTTCCAGATTAATGTAAATTTAAATACTGCGATAGACGCTATTACCTATCATCTGGCTTGATCACGATGAAAATTAAATCAGTGCTTCATAATAATTAATGACTATCACAATAATTTGAATAAATGAAACCACCACGCCAATCAATTTTTGTGAAAACGAAAACTTTTTCATATTGCAGTCGAAATAAAGAAAACTGTTATCCAAGTTTAGAGAATTAAAAACAATTGCTCTTGAGATTGTTAGTGGATATCTCATATCTTCTTAATCAGTTTTGGGGGCAGCACAGTTTTCATATGCTTAAAATTGAAGCTCTTTCAAATGCATCCCCAAAGAAACTCATATTGTACTCTGAAATTAAGACATCATTTCCTTGATTTATAGACATGATATTTGATGTTATATTCATTTCACTGGTTTAGTTTCATATCATTTGACAGATTGAAAGTATATATATTGTTCAATGAAGTATTTAATAAGTAATATTGTGTTTTGTATATTTATTAAACTATTTTTATTAGTGTCGTAGAATATACTTTCGGAAAATTCGCAGTCATCATGAACAAATTGTATCTTAATGTTTTCTAATAAAAATTATCGATTCCCCTTAGAAATAATCTCGTATTAGGCCACTGAAAACAATCTGCATAAGGTCATTCTGCGCTTAAAGCAACATACTTTTTCACTCGTAAATACATTTAGCCGAAATACCAAATGCCGAAACAAAATTCTGAAAATCAAAGAATTGCCGTAATGTTAACGTTTTCATAATTAAAAACAATTTTTATATATCGCATGCCATTTATTGTCAAAACAGAAGCAAACTCTTCACTTCGCAGATTGGCCCCAAAATTCCCAACGCCAGTTGAATGTGAAGTTTCATCATAAACATTGAAAATCTAGCTTCAACGATGCTGATATAAATGTTCACTACTAAACGTTGTGCCGAATATCAGTACCAATCCGCTTGTATCATTTCCTTAAATGCTTGTAAAGAGTTTTCAAATCAAAATAACATAAAAATTTATGACTTGCCTTTCGTGCACTATTTGTAAATGTATAATTGCGCCCTAACGGTACAGTTCTCTAACCACATGATAAAATTATTTCTTTGCGTGATTTGAACAGAGGTCATTGAAATGAAAGAAAATGATCTACCTAAATTACTACGGTGAAAGAAATTAAAAACAGTTGTAAAGTAAACTAGCCTTCGAGCCCTTCTTATTTCCACCTCAATATTCTTTGGGATCAGCAACTTTAGATCACAAAAAAATTTTAAATACAGCTTACTATCATGTTTTCTTCCATTTTAAAATCAAAGATTTCATGTTAGCAGTGACATAAAGTCAATCAGAAAATTCCAATATTTACGTGGATTTATGAGGATTACAATTCATATATCCGAGCTTATATTGTGTCCTGTATTTAGAAAGTACAATCTATAAGATTATTCATTTGTTTAACAAGAGTATATCGTAAGATCACTTTACACTATTAAAAAGAGCAAATCTGAAGATGTTTCAAGTCATACATGGGTAATCGATCTCACTTTCTGAACACAAACAGGTCATTTCGTCGGAATATGAAATTAGACAATATTGATTCCACCAAAAATATCTATATATATAATTCTTTTAACATGTTAAATACAAGCTTAAGGAGGCACATATCTCTTTTACCACAATTGATAAGACCTTTTCTTTGTGTGCAAATGAGCCACAACTTGTTTAGTTTACGTGCATCCCATCAGATTGAATCGAACTGTTGAGGCGCGCTCCATCGAAAGTTGAGCCCGGAGACGTTAAAGAGCGTGATACCAGATGATCCCTTCTCCGAGCCCAGCAGTAACGCTGTGCGCCTTCAGCGGCGAGTGAGGACGGCGGTGAAAGTGTTATCATTATGTACATTAACATTAAATTTAAATATTTAGTTAAATTACCTGTAATGTAATGAACTTTTCATTTCTTCTTCCGTGTTATTTTGTATTTCCGTCGAGTAAACATCGAAATTCGCGTCATCTATACCTGCTTCAAAAGCCCGCACAAATGCCTCGACCTTCTCACAGCTAAAGAAATCAGCGTTCAAATACGTAGTTCAAATATAATTCAATTGTAACTTCCGGTTATCGTTGTCAAAAAGAGGCCAAATATTTCCTTGTCATGTTTGCTTCATGTAATATTTACATTATTTTTTAATTATATTTGTTGATATTTGCACTATTGTTGCCTACTCAATTAAAAATATTCAACGAAAATTAAAGAAAAATTCATGAAAAGTTAAAAAGGAGCCAATGCAAGAAATATAAGAATACTAGAGATCAGTACAATAGACATTAAAATATTTTTAGGATTTAGAAAAAGGTTGCCAAAGTATTTCAGAGCCAGAATCGAGTTTATCGTAAATAATACTCACTCATGTACGTTAAAATTGCAAGATGTGTGGAAAAAGAAGAAACGTGGATCTAATCTACCATGATTTTCTCCTCCTCTTCTTTGCCAGCCATTGCCTGCAAAAAAATTTTCGTGCTGATGCTTTGCGACATTTAAAAATACGCTGAAACGTCGCAAGAATGATTTCAGTGGTACGCAAAATCGTTATTTATACTATTATCGGCATTACGATGAAAATGGCTCGTAAAGCGGCGTTTAATACCAGGTCAAATTGATAGTAGTGGCAGCGGTGCCAATATCTGGTCGCCAATAAAGCAATTATTTCCATTCATCATTCCAGAATTTCCTTTAGTTTGTCACTTGCGACACATTTTCAACTCAAGACAGCATGGGATGTGCAGCCAAAAGTTGCAAAATCGTTTGTCGCTAACAGAGCAAATCAGCGTCAAATATGTTTATCTTGAGACTTAAACTTGGGAAATAGTCGTTCCTTAAAATAAAAACACTACTTACCCAGAAAGAAAAAGGCTCAGATCGGTTGCGCGACACTTTCCGTACCGCTTCGACAGTAAGTCAAAATATTGTAAGCATACAGCGTACCATAAACAAGTAAGTCATCGCGCCACTGCAAGTGATTCAAATCTATTTTATAGTGGCTCATTTGTTTGAATGCTTCGCAATCACCAATACATTCAATCTTCCCAGATTAACTTTATGAGCGCTAATATCAAACCATTTTCATTTGCCACTTTAATTATAGCTTGTCTATGTTATCATTGTTTTTCATCTAACAGGTGAGGTGATACAAATGACTTGCGAATCAAGTTAGTTTTTATCTAATATAATATTAACAAACCTTAGTTTTTTTGCCTAGTTAAGTTTAAATAAATACAATAAATTTGTTTTTCAGATTATTTCGTACATTTAACTAGTTTAATAAGACAAAATCTGCTCTGATATAATAATATATTAGATGCCAAAACTAGTAGTTCGCAATAAAGTTATTTGTATCCGCCTTATACCCATGTTAGAAGAAAAATAGGTGCAAACATAGACAAATAATTAAAGTGGCAAATGAAAGTGCTAGCTTGGATATTGAAGCAAGCTCATAAAAGGATTAATCTGGGGAAAGAAGATTGAACATACAGTATGATTATATGCATTTGAAACATTCAAACAAATAGGCCACTATAAAATAGACTTTGAAATCCTCACAGGGCGCGCGACAAAGAAACTACTCTCTATTTTTATCATTTTATGCCTAATAATTTTTTGACTTTACGAGTCAAGAGCTCTGAGCAGGAAGAAAATGTCAGCCGGTCACAATTTTTTCTTCTGTAAAATTGGAATAACTTTTATTTTAGAACGACTTATTTTCCTTTTAAGTCTCTCAAGATAAACACTGCTTATTTTGGATTCTGTTAACTTTACATTAAACAAATTTACTAGCTTTTGTAACATCCATATACTAATATCTTGAAGTTGAAAATATTGTCGCAATTGATTAAACTAAAAAGGAATTCTAGATGATAAAGATAAAAATAGTACTTTTGTGCTTTACAATTTTCCCTTTGTTTATTTCATCAACTGACAGACATTAACCACTTTGCTACCAATAAAGCAAATTCTTATTGCGCTCTGAACGACCTGTCACCAAAAAAGGAACTTATGCAATTCGCAAATAGGATTATTTTTTCATGTAATTGAAAATACAAATAATAGGTATAAATAGCTTGATTTTTCGAAAATTTTTTTATAATCATTTCTCTTATTGCAACGTTTCAACATTTAAGCAGATTTTTAAATATTTTTAAATGTCTAAAATAGCAAAGAATTTTTTTACGGAACTGGCAATAAGCGGCAAAGAGAGAGAGAGAGAAAGAAAAAATCATAGCATAACCTTATTCGTCAGCCACCGTGTTTTCTATTTCCACGTTTTTCTTCTTTCCACATCTTCTTCAATTTTTAGCAATACTTCTTTATGATTGAAATTATTATTTACAATCACTCGATTCTAATCACAAAAAAGAATACTTTAATAACCTTTCCTAAATCCTAAAAGAACATATTTTGGTAATAAATACAATATACAATCTGCAAGAACAGACTGTTCTTTATAATTTCTTGCATTGTGTAAGCAAAACCCTTTTTAACTTCATGAATTTTTGCTAATTTTTTCGTTGAATTAATTTTAATTGATGGTAAAAAGGCAACAATAAGTGCAATATGTAAATATAATTAGAAGTAATGTAAAATAATTACATAAATAAATATAACAAAATATTGGCCTCTTTACAGTAACGAAGAATAATGCAAGAGTTATAATTAAAACTGAATTATATTTGAACTACGTATTTAAGACACTGATTTCTTTGCTATGAAGGTCAAAACATTTGTACAAGGCTTTAAGCAAAAATATAAATAACTACAAAATTTCATCTTTACTTTCAACCAAATACAAAAATAACACGAGAAGAGAAATGAAAAGTTCATTGCATTTTAGATTAATTTAACTAAATATTTAAATTTACAGTAATTAGTAACATAATGATGCTTACTTTTTCCCCCGCCGTCCTCTTCCTCGCCACTGAGAACTTTATGTTCTTCATCTTCTTCCTCAATAATTACTTTCTCGTCCTCAGAGAGTCCTTCTGATATCCCACGCTCTTTAGCATCCTCCAGATAGCTCAGAATGTCGATCTTAGACGCACCCTCAAAAATGACTTCTGGTTCGATTCCAGTGACGTCAATCCCTAATTAAAAATAAGTCACATGCAAATTCATAAGTTGACTCAACAAATGCGACGCACGCAAAGAAAGTCTCAATTGTGAAATTAAAAGAGATGTAGTTGTGCCTCAACCCCCTTAAGCTGTATTTAACTTTATGTTAAAGAATCTAGATTATATATATGAATAATATTTTTGGTGGAATGATCAAAAGTATTACATTCTGCTTATTGACAAAGAGAAAATGACCTGTTTTTTTATACTCGAAATTTGTTGTGTTTAAGTGAATCAATTTTCCCATGTATGGCAAAATATTCAAGATTTGCTCTTGTATATTTTAATGATAAGTAGTCTTACATTATTATATTGTTAAACAAATGAATCTTATAGATGTAATGCTTCCTAAATTCTAAGGACACAATATAAGCTCGGATATATAGATTGTATCCTCATAAACTCCATGTAAATATTAGATTTTTCCTCTCTGATTAACACAAGAGAGTCTCACTTTCCTTAACATAAATCTTTGATTTTTAAAAGCAGAAAAGAAGCGCTGAGAAAATTAGTAAAAATTATTATTTAAAAATTTTTGTACATGAATATCAGAATCTAAAGTTGTAATCGATGTTTAAAATTCAATGGTGGAAAGTAAGAGGGCTCAAGGGCTTAGTTTTTTTACTTTACAACTGTTTTGAATTTCTTTCAACCGTATGAATTTAAACAAATCATTTTTCTTTTCATTTCAACAACCTCTCTGTTTAAAACTTCAATCACGCAAAGAATAATTTTATCATAATAGTTTAGAAACTGTAATTGTTAGGGCTAATTATATTACATTTCAAATAATAGGTACTTTTGAAAACAAAGTCATGTGTCAAATATTTTTAATAGTTGGTTTGGCTTGAAAAACTTTTTACAAACAATTTAAAATGATACAAAGAAGTTTGCTAGTTGAATTTTAATTATTCCTTTAACGCGTTATTATTAACTTCTCAAACATTTCACATATCAAAATCCGATTAGCATCCGTTCAACAGACGTCAATAAGTTTCATTTAAACTACATTCTTATATATGCCTAGCGTTAAGTTACAAATTAATCTGCAAGTGAAGAGTTTACTCATATTTTGATAACTAAAACGGCACAATACTTTAGATAATATCGTATTTTTAATTATAAAACGTTATAGAGTTTACAGCAAATTTTTGATTTTCAAGAATTTTGTTTCAACATTTAATTATTTCCCTTCGTCTTATTTACGAAGTAGAAAAGTATACTTTTGCTTTAAAAATAGGAAACAACCTTACACAGATTTATTTTCAGCAGCACCTAACACAAGTTTTGGATTGTTACATTTCTAAAGGAATCAGCCTTTTTGCAAAACATTAAGACAATTTCGTTCCGACGTAGAATTTCCGAAAGTATTATGACTAATAAAAGTAGTTTAATAAAGTATACAAAAACACAATATTACTTATTAAATATTTCACGAACAAGTCATATATACTTCAATCTGTCAAATGATATGAAAACTAAACCGTTGAAATACAAAATATAACATCAAATATCGCAATTCATAAAATCAAAATGGATATCCAATTTCCAAATTACAGATAGGCATATATGATAGAGACACTGCGCTTTAAGGGATCATTTAATAAAAAAGAGCTTCAACTTTAAAGCATATGAAGCGCACCCTTTAAAGATTTTCAAAAGAAATGCGGATATCCTGTAATCTCCCTACAGACTGAAAATTCATGACAAATTACTAAACTTGGATGTAGTTTTCTTTAATTTCGAAAGCAAATGAAAGTTTTCGCTTCAAAAAAATTGCCAATATATCTGCCCTTCTATTGAGAGTAGCTCATTTATTCAAAAATTAATTGTGACATCTATTGATTAAAAATTATTATAACTGATTTAATTTTTACCGTGATCAAGAAACAAAAATAAACTAGATGAGAATAAGAGAGCCCAAATATAACGTCTATCAATAGCATTTAAATTTACTTAGAAAATCACAAATAAAAGTGCAAAGACATAAATATATATGTTATATATGTTGTTATATATATAAGTTATATATATAAGCGCATATATGTTGCTGTTATTGCTGTTTGCTATGTTATGTTTATGCTACTGTGTTGGGCGTTTATTACAGTTGTCGTTTGCTGTTTGCGCTTTGCGCTGTTTACATGTTTGTTGCTATTAAGTGCCAGATACATGTCGAGAAGATACATGCTGCTTATATGTTATGTTTGTTACGCATATGTTTATACATATATGCTTACAATATAGGCATGTTGCCACATATGTTTGTTTATATGTTATGTTGCTATATGGCTGTTATTATAAGGTTATATAGAGCATAAGTTGCTGTTATATGCTGTTGCCGCTGCCATATATATGTTGCCAACATAAGATGTTGCTGCCGTTGTTATATGTTATTTATTGTTATTAAAGAAAGCAAAGCGATATTTGCTGCTGCCGTTACATGTTGTTGTTGTGCGCGTTGCTGGCGTTGTTGCTGTTGCTTGTTAAGGCGCTGTTACTGCCGTTATTTAATGCCGTTATTTACGCCGTTGCAGCGCCGTTATATGCTGCGTTGCCATACTGCCGTTATACGCATGAGAGGAAAGAGAGGAGAAAAAGAGAGAGAGAGAGTATGAGAAAGAGAAAGAGATTTCTGTTTTAAATATCGATTTGTCAAAGAGTGCTATGGCAAGAAACCGACTCTTTAGTACAACCAACACTTAGACCCACGTTAAAGCAAAGCAGAGTTATTAAGTATTATGCATTTGTGAAATTGTTACAATAAAAAATAATGATTATATCGAAGTTGGAATCCCAAAAGCAGATTTTAATATTTAGAAATTTTTTTCCTTTTCAAACAATTTTTTAGAATGATGGTTTAATAAACGTGTACACTAAATTCTCTGTCCCCAACAGTTTTCCAGAAAACTAAATAATTCTTTGAAGTAAAATTTCCGGAAATTTTTTTTCAAGGGCAGCAGCTTTGTTAATGATTTGAATACAATTTGCCCTAAAGTGTGCAAATGTGTTAATTTTTTTAAATTAATTTTGGAAATTCAAATGAAATTATACGACATTTGTATAGTTAAATTTAATTTTAATAAACGTCACTCTCTGAGATAACACGAGGGCTATTGGAGACGGGTCGCGTAATTTTGAACCAGGGTCAAGTAACGAGGACGACATCTGAGCTACAACCCTTCTTTAAATTTCCACACCGCACCAAAGGGAGGACTTTGAATCGTCCCAAAATGCATAAACCCCTCTATACGATAGGTTTTCAGTGGTACTAGGTTTCGAAATCCCTACACTACAACGCACTTCACGAGTTCGTGCACCATTCGGCTACCACGGCCCATAGCATTTGAAGGAGAGGCTTAAAAAAATTTTAAATGTGATCATAACTGAACCAGTTTATCAAGAAGCTTTACTGTATTCAATTTCAAATCACTTAGCTTAAGGAAAACACACAGTTTTGTACATCGTATAACATTATGCAGTATTACACATAAAAATGCACGATTTATATTAACAGAAATTAATTAAAAAGTTAAATATTAACATTTATTGAACTATTGATCAGACGATTTAAGAATTACGCAGTGTTTGACAAAACTTAAAATACAAATAAAACTGAAACAAAAATTGTTTTAAAGAATTAAACGAACAATTTATAATAAATGGGCCTTATAGAAGCATAAATCAATGAAATCATGATATGCATGTTATATTTCGAAACGAAATTAACGAACTGGGATTGCTGCAAACATAAAATACGTTGTTGCAAAAAATAAATTTACTCAGGTTGAATTGCTTTCAAGAAAGAAATGCGATCTAAATCAGAATGCAACCCAAGTGTTGAGTTTCGTTTCAGGAATTACCGTTTTTGCAAAAATAAATCGGGCAATTATATTATCAGAAATTATGGGTTATTATATGGGATTATTATATGGGAATTTACTAATAAATCATATAATAAAGATAAACGCATTTAGGAGCAATCTTGGACCTTATTTTAATTAGTATGTAAAACTTTTAGATTGTGTAGGAATATTGCCTCAGTCTCTAAATAACATGAAATTAAATTAAACAAATACAAAGATTTCTGCAAACAAATATTATTTCTCAGATATTGGCTTTAGATATCAATTACAAAATTTATTAATCTTGTATGTGTATCAGAAAATTCATATTTATAATTATAATAAATCAATACTAATAGAAATTTCTCTCTCTCAGATGAAATATAAATAATGTAAAGAAAGTTAATTTGAATGCAATTTTGAGTGTACTCTTTTGAAGGATGAGAATTAAATGCATGCTTAAATGAAGAAAAAGATAATTTGATAAAAAGAAATTCTGGAAATTATGTGATGCATCTCCTTGCAGAATTTTATGAAAATACATTAAAGGTATTTTAAGGTCAAAAATTTTTTAGGATTATTTTAAAGGAAGACTACAACGAATAGTTAAACATTCAAATCAAATTTATAATAAAACATGTAATACAGTGTTTCTCAAACTGTGGGGCGCCCCCCTAGGGGGCGTGATAACCCTACAAGGGGGGGGGCGAGTACATCGAAAAGTCGAAAAGAAACATTATTTAAGCAAATTATTAATTTACTGAAAAGCAGAAAAAATAATGCATTCTGACATAATAAAAAATAAAATACATTTAAACTGATATAATACACTTATAAAAGTATCAGTACTGCACCATGTATTTCATAATTAATTTAACTTTACTTAGTCAAGAACAAGTTTAATAATTACCAGTAATTCTATGGGCACGTCATCAAATTATATACAAATTTAATACTTATCTTGATAAATTGTGCGGTTTATAATTAAAGTCGTATTGTAGATTTACCTCAAATTATATTATTGAATTCTATACATTATTATTGTATGTAAGGGGGCGCCATGAAAATTATCATTGAAAATTGGGTCGCGAGTATAGAAAGTTTGAGAAGCACTGATGTAAATACATAATACATAAAATTTAAAAAAAAAAAAAGAAAATATTTTTCGCATTTACTTAAATGAGTAAAAGAATTTTATCAAGGAAATTTTTTAAAAAAAAAATACTGAAAGAAAATCTTATATATTTATAGAAGTCCAATCAGGAGGATTTAAAAATATTACAAAAATATTAAATTTAAAAATATTAAGTTAAATATTTTTGACTAGAAATAAAAGAAAGATCACAAATTATTTAGTATAAAAGTCGATAATAACTATTCAATTTACTTCCCTGAATAAACAAAAGAGTAAATTGAATTAGCTATAAAGGAAGGACTTACGTAATTTTTTGTTGAATTCTCTAAATTGTTAATTAACACATTTTTCAAAAGATTTTCTTTCAGATTTTAAAATTCTCTTTTAGAAACACTAATAAAATTTTCGTAAAACTTTATATAAAAGAGGATGTTTTATTAATTAATGAAACAGACTCTGAAATATAACTTTGCTTTATATTTTTTTTTCCTCAAAGTATGAAAATAAAATTATGAAGTGTATTCGTATATGATCAACATATTAAAAAAAAAAAAGTGAGTTTTCAAATTTAAATAAAAAATTTTTTTAAAAAAAAAAAAAACGAATTATTTTTTTTAAAAAAGCAATGTTAGAAAATTCTTTAATTAATTTGCTCAGATTTATATTTTTATAAAATTTCAGGTAAATAATAACTAATATTTTGCATATAAAAAATCCAATAATCACAAAAGCGTTTTTTTATAATTACTTTTAGAGGAGTTGGAGACATCTGAAAGTTCTTCATAAATTGGATCTAAATTTTCATAATCATTTTCCAAAATATCCTCATCTGTATCATATTGATCTGGAGACAAATTTTCATCGAGATCACAGTTATCTGTCGAATCTTCGTTTTCTGTAGAAGGGTTACGATTCTTCTCAATAGATGGCGACACCACCGGAGAAGTCTGCGGTTCCAATTTTGAGTTACTGTTCATATGACTACTAGAGCCAATGGTTTCAGAAACTTTAGTTTGTTCGTTGGCGTCCACAGATACGTAGAAAATGGATCTTGAAGAAGAAAGAGCCTGAAAGATATTTAAAAGTATTTTTACAATTGATATTTCACAAATATATATCGTAATTTCAATAGATACAAATTTAACATCAAATTTTAAGTGATTTATCTCTTTATATTTATTATTACTTCTAATATTCTAGACATGCCTATATTTTTTTGAAGGATATAAATTTCAAGAATGGTTTCAAAGAAAAAAAAAAGGAATAAAACATAGAACTCGCCATAAAGTACATAACAGTGTAAATGTATCCTTTTCTACATACAAAAAGTTTACTTTGCATTTTGGCTTTGATTGATAGCAAAAATACGAATTAATGTTGATTGATTTATTCTTTCCATTTAAAGTATTCATTCAATTATGGTTACCAGCCATTTGACTGGTCATTAATTTCAGATTTTATGTTACTTATGATCCATAAAGGGGTCTCATGGGTGTTAAATTTCTCTAGAGGTCTGAAAATATAAACGATTTTCAAACGCCTATAATTCTTTTAAATTTAAATTAAAGGATTCGAATCTTTTACGTATTATTTAAAATAGAATGGGGCTTCAGAAAAGTATAAAATGCTTAAAATATATTAATAATTTTAAAAGTCATAAGCATATGAAAATTCTATAATAAATATTAAGTATTTTTTGCTTTGCGCACGCTATTTTCTAAAATATTAGCCACTGATACATAAAACTTTATAGAATTATACAATATATCATACTCTTTAAACTCTACCTAATTTTAGTATTATATATCTTTTGTATTTCAAAATATCTGTAAAATATAACAATTTTTTAAATATTTTTTAAAAATGCATATTTTTTGTTTATTAAAATATGTAAGTTATTATTCTATTTATATAAAAGTAGCTACAAAGTATTAAGAATACATTTGTCTTTATAAATCGACTTATAGTTAGTAATTAAACCTACTCTTTTTGAAAATAGCATCCGCGACGTAAAACTTAACAAATATTTCTTATAGAAAAGTTTCTTATTTTCATATGCTTATAATTTTTAAAATTATGATTATATTTTAAACATTTTATACTTTTCTGAAGCCCCATTCTATTATAAGTAATGTGTAAAAGATTCGAATTATTTAACTTAAATTTAAAGAAAGTATACCTGTTTGAAAATAGTTTATATTTTCAGACCTCCAGAGAAATTTAACACCCCTGTGACCCCTTGTGAGTTTGTTAAGCGTATTGTATTGAAATTAGTTTATCAAAACTAAAATTTAAATTAATGAAATTTAAACTGAAACCTTCCAACCCAATCACATTTCTTGCATGTAAACGAAGTTTTTGAAAAAAAAAATTGAATTCGAATGTAGCATCAACATTGCAATTTTTAAAAAAATATATAAGTTATTTGCGGATTATTTATAAATTTAATAGCTTTTGCATAACGGTCATACTGAAGTGTTTTTATTTATTTAATTATTTATTTCAAACTTTTTTAATCATCGGTACCAGAACAAAATGAACATTAAACGTATAATTTTTTTTTTCAAACATTAAATTAATTTATTTCACCTTAAAAAATGTTACTCAAAATTTAAGTATTTTTGACTTTAAAAAAGAATGAAGTAAAATTAGCATTTGCAAAGCAAAACACGACTGTACAAACAATTATCTTATTTATTTGCTTATCAATATTTACTCATTCTATTTATGCTACTAATGTTGTACAACTTCTGTCTCCGGCATGGTCTAGTGGTTAGGATACCTGGCTCTCACCCAGGAGGCCTGGGTTCAATTCCCGGTGTCGGAAGGTTCCTTTTGTTTCCCCCTCTGTGTTAGACTTGTTTTTAGGAATTTATATATTAAATGGTAATTTTTCGAATTTTTAATGTTTAACTTCCACAGGATAAAAATTTTTTTTTATTTTAAACTGTGTAACAAAATTTAAAAAATTAATGAATCTCCAACCATATGTAAAGTACAACTATAATATTAGATACTGAACAATCGAATGCAACAATCTTCAAATTAACCTTAAAAAAGCAAAAAATAATTACACAATTCTAATCATATGTAACCGTTATATAATGTGAATCATACAAAACGGTTACGTAATACAAGTCATCAGAATTCTTTGCAGCAACCGTTTGACAAATTAAAGCAGTGAGAAGAGGTCATTCGTGAAGGAATGTTTCGTCGAAACAAACTTTTGAGTCAAAATGACCATTTTCGGCATATTTTTAACTTTATTGACGTAATATTTTCATCATTTTCTACACTGTTTTCAAAAAACCTTCATATTTAAGACTTGGTAGAAAGTTTCAGATTCAGTTTTTACAATATGCAAAAATGTTAATTAGATCATTATACATGATTTTTTTTTCAAATACGTTTTTTACCAGTTTTTACCTTTTGAAAAGTAAGTTACATATCAATTCAATAATAAACAATTTATTTATTGCTTTTGCTTACTTTAACGCTGCATTAGAGCTAATTCAACAAGCTACCGGAAACTACTCTCGTACTACCGAAACCCTATTAGGAAGATGTTAAATGAATGTTTCCTCACACACACTACCAAAATTCCACACCATACTACTTAAAGACTTTGGGGGTTCAAATGGATTTTTAAGGGGAAATAGGCATCCGTTATTCTTCAAGACTGATAGATGAAATCAGGACTCGAACCCAAATCTAGCAGGGTATTCCAACCCCAACTAAATAACCGAATACACATCGTTATCTATAAAGAATCAAAGCCTAAGAATTTTTGTTGGTAAAGGAAGTTTTTGATGGCATTCGTTGTGTGCTTTGTTATATGTATTTAATCCATTTGAGATGGACGTGAAGAAATTTTCCTGTATCCTCATCAAATAAAAAAAAATATGAAAAAATTATTTGGAAGTCTTCCAGATTCTTCGTTTATTTTTCAATGAGGATAAAAGTCTAGAAATTATTTTCATGAATAGATTTTGCATTAAAACGCTTCAGGGAAATATCTATGTTATAATTCAATATTTCGATTCCAGATTTTTCGGACATTGTATACGATTCTAAACGAGTTTCACACATTCAAAACGATTTCAATGCTAAAAGTGATATTGTTAGAATTTTATCAAATAAATATGACAAGATACATTAATATTCCGAGTTAAAAATAAAGTTACTTTGGAGCTTTACAAGTGTACAACAGAGTATTACAGACGGACATTAGAATTTTGAGTTACGATTAATTGAAGAGAATGATATATTATCAGGTCCCTCGTTTTCCCGAATTTCCTCACCACCTCCATGGTAGAACTTTGAAACCAATTTAAATTTAATGTACTTAATTTTTTTTTGATTAAAGTAATTTTTTATGATAAAATTTTTTAATTAAGGCACTATAGTAACGGACCGGCAAAATGTTTTTGTTTGTAGGATATTATTAAACATGAAATGTACACAAAAAATTATTGCAATTTACTTAAGGTTTATAAAATTGTTTTTTTTTTAAAAAATGAAAATAGAATTACTAAAAAGAATAATTATTTCTATCCGATACATAAAATCTTGATATTTAATTTTAAAAATATATTAATACATATAACACTTTTCAAAAGTTGTATATACCGTAAAATCCGGCGTATATAACGCGCACCTATACTTTCAAGCTTAATTTTTAGGTATATTCGCCGAATAAAACGCACCCTCTTTTTTACGAAGAAATCTGAAATATTAGTATACATTGCTCTTGTGTTTTGAAGTAATTTATTCGAGGTATAATCCCAGACTTTTGTGACAAAATAGTTTTATTCTAGAACTACAACTCTTTTAGTTCATAAGACAAGTCATTTCTTTTATATAAAACAGTATTTCGATACATGTAGAAGTAAAAACTTTTTTATGCTCCTCTGTTGTTATTTTTAAAGCTATCGTTTTTATAACCGCCGTATAACGCGCACATTTAAGTTTCGAACTTATTTTTTGCGTTAAAAGTGCGTGTTATACGCCGGATTTTACGGTAATGATATTTTTAATAATTTTCCAAGAAATAAATTTCATAAAAAAAACGTTTTTAATCAAAAAATTCTGGGTTTAAGTATGCTACGGTGAAAAAAAAAGTTATGATCTTGCAAGTTTACATTCTATTATAATTGAACAGTAAACTTTTAAGAAAAGAGACTTAATCGCAATGGAGTGTTTGATACACTATTAATCTACTGATACCATGTTGACCAAGTTATTCTAAGTGTTAGAAACTTCTAGCTGTGAATGAAATCATAAACATTTCACAAACAAACAAAAATTAGCAATAATTTCTTGAGGTTTTTCAAATAGAGCTGTCGTATACTTTCTCATTAATTCGCAGCTTTTTATTTTCTGTAATCCTAGACTTTAAGCAGACATTATCCTTATTACAAACATTTAAAAGGAAAAGTTATATTTCAGAAGATTTTACATGTCCCCAAATCCAAATGGATTGTCATACTATTTATATTTGCTTGACATCTCTATAATTAAAAGATAAAGAGTAACTAATCTCTTTATGAGGCATTTGTTAAGTGATTTTCGAGAGTAAAAAATAGTATATATGAAAGTCTTATTTTATTACATTGAAAAACCACTACATGTTGTGTGTGCGTGTTCTGGAGGATTTATGGAAGGAGCACTAAACCTCGAATTGCTGAAGCATATCTTAACATACATTTAAATTTCTGTTGTCCGTATGGTTAAGAGCAAGACAATTACGACGCTTTGTTCATTTTGAAATACGAAATAGAGTTCAAAGCCGTAATCATTCTAAATCTACTGTTCATAATTGTTTAGATGAAAATTTCTGAATTTCTACCTGTGCGATGTTTTAAACAAAATGAGGAGAAGAAAAAAGCAGTTTCTGAAAGATATGAGTATTAAATTATTGATAAGCTCCATCTTGGTGGCTCGGAAATATAATCCTAATCTATGAAGACAATATTGCTTAATACTTTGAAATAATTATTCTAATGTTATATCAAAACACACACACAATTCAAATATCAAAAAGAACTAGTTAATAATTTATAATTTCAATATTTCAAATCTATATTAAGCAGCATATAAACATCTAGTTCTCTGAACAAACGTGTGAAGTAACGATACATTTGAGAGAGAGAGAGAATTAAAAAAAATTTTACATACAATAATCATTCTAATTTGTACAATATATAATTTCTTTGGAAGAGTTTAAATCAACATGATTCAGCTAATAGCATTCATTAATGGTTTTGGTTTAAAAACTTATTTTAAATCCTATAAAATTTTAATACTTTTAAAATGAATAAACTAATTTAAGAAATAATTATCTACCAGTTTTTGAAATCTGTATTTTAGTTCTTTTATAAAGATTACCGTTTCTTTTAAGATATTTTTCTCAAAAATATTGATGTGTGCATATTGCATTTTTCAAAAATTTCACATATCTTGTTTTCCCTAAGGCACCTAAAATTTTTAAATAACGCAACAAATTTTCCCACTCGATTTAAAGGTCTTGTTGTCTTTTTAATGATTAGGATGTTATACAAATCATATTTTTGTTATCTATTAAATAAGACCGGTGTATTGTAATATTTTAGTTTTAACCTAAATTGTGAGGTGATGCATCAGTCGATATATTAAAACAATTTTAGACATTAATTACATTTCAATCCGTATATTTTTTTTTAAAAGATGTCTTTAAAAAGCAAGTATTTTTATATGCACATGCAAAACATTACAAAAAATCATAACTCGTTAGTCTCCGAAGAATACACAGAACAACTCGAAAAAAGAGCCTTACCTTTTCTTTAGAACCCTTTTCCAGAAAATCAAAGCAGAATGACGACACTTCGTCCAGTTCGCTTGGTGAGTCTGGCAGAGATCGATGAGCTCTCTGCGAAGATGCTGTGAGCGGTACATCATCACTACTACTTCCATCACCACATAAAGGTGATTTAGGACAAAGAAGAATATGCAAATGAAGGTCCGAAAATCTGCGCTTAGGAAGCGTAGTCCTTCGTCTTCGGCGATGGCTTTTATCTTTGAGCTCCAACAAAGAAGCTTTGCCTTCAGAAATTCTATCTCTCACATCTTCCAAAGATGAAGAACGCACAGGAAGCTTGGGAGGTGATGTAGAGGGTAACCTAGGAGGTACATCGGCAGGAGGAAGCTTTAGAGGATTGGCAGCATGTGCAGAGATGTCGTTATTGTTGACTGTCCTGGGCGAGATGGTATTGCGATTTTGTTCGTTGCTCGTTGTTGCCTTCGCTTCGGAACCGGATGGATTAGTATTTGGTCGAGCGTCTTCTACAAAAATAAATAAATATATTTGTATTATTAGCATCAGGAAATGTTTCTAAATGTATATATTGAAAAAGTAAATGTCGAATGAAAAAAATAAGAAAACCAAAACTCATGTAAAATTGTGATGTGATGCTTCTTTTTTTAAATATAAGATTTAAACGCAAAGGAGCATATTTGATTTATCTCGGAGCCAGTTATATTCGTTAATTTATTAGTAATCAATTGCATCACGTGAATAAGAGTTACAAATGTATGCATGTGATCTTGATGCAAGGTAAAGAAACTAATTTTATTTGAGTTTTCTTTCCCACCCCTTTTCCTATACTTTATTCAACGGAACATTTTTTGCTTTCATTTTAATTGATAAGTTTCGCTTCAACTTATTTAATAGAAAATTTTTTAAAGCAAATTTTTTTTCAAATTTTTATTTTTTTATAAAATATTCTTTTTAAAATAATTTTTCTACTACAAAAAGGATTAAATTGTTTAAAGAGTTTTATTTTTATGGTAAAATTCTCGAAAAAAAAATTTTTTTTTGACACTTGAATACAAAGCAGTGTAGTAATAGCACCTAATCAAAGTCTTCAAATAACCACACGTTTTCTCTATCATTAGTTATAAGTCTTTTTCCGAATTTAAGAGAAGTTTCTATTTCTATTCAATTCTAACTGCCCAATGATGTTTTACGTGCAAATAAATATTTTCAAGGAAACTTTGTGTGTTTATATGTAGCATAAAATAAGATAATTTAAATGTTTTGCAATCAGTTTTAGTTATAATGAAATATTAAAAGATTAATTCAATAGTAGTTTATTATTAAATAATTAAGCTTCGTATGAGAATTCCAAATGTTTATTAAAAGTGTTAAAATATAGTGACATTGGAAAAATTATTCACTTGAAATATTCTTTAGAAAAAAAGACAAGTAGATCAAGTTTTAAATATGAATCTATAGATACCATTTGAGAATTCGGAGTCACCCTAATTCATAAACATTCTATTCCCGTTTGAAATTTTTTAAAAAATCTTCATAACCGTATTTAACTATATTTTAACTAATTTAAACGAATCACTGACTTTAAAAAACCCTTTAGGCTGATTCCATCTTGAAACTTTTTATGTGTATTAAATTCATAGTTAATATAAATGTATCGAGGTATCACAATTCACATCTTGATTGATCACGATTAAAAAAAGATTCATATTGCATATCTTAATGCTTATTACGTATTCATATTATCTGACTTGCCCTAATGGAAGAAAAAATAATTCCGAGAGTATAGCTGATTTCGAATGTACTACATTAAAACTGTGGAAAAGATAAGTGAGTTATTCGCATTTCCTTATACGCTACATCTAAACTAAGTTAGGAAGTCACGTAAATTAATTCCGCATATCATTATCCAAAACGAACATCATTAAATATACATTACCTAAAACATGCGGGCATTTCATTATATGCCGGCATAGAAGACATCGATTTGTAGCCTTCGCGGCTAAAATTGAATTTATTAATTCCTATGAGGTATACCTACATATCTGCACCCTAAAGACAGAAAACACGAATTTGAATGAGGATAGCAATTGGCATCAATATCCCTCTGGCGCAGCATGCCATAAAAGTGTAAAAAATGAATAACTTCAACTTAAAACAGCACGTGCCTGAAACAGAATGCAAAACGAAACAATTCGGGTGAATTATTTAAGGAAATGTATTGAAGGCACACGGACAACTCGTGACGTACTGTGCGTGTTTGAGGCGGATATATTAGGAATATTTACAGCCACCGAAGTCAATTTTTACTCTTATGGCGTGAAACATTAATGTTTAATGTATGTGATCGTATATTTCACTCTAATCCAGGAATCAGAAAATCGCATTGCTTCGATTGACAACTTATGACGAATTCCTTTGTGATTGTTTATATTTCTCTTCGAAGGATTAATAATTGAAACGTTGAACTCACATTTTTAGCATTCAGTTATGTTACGCGTCAATAAAAGCAGCAGCGGCTGTAATTCGTATGCAAATTGAATTGAATTACAGTTGCTGAAGTTAATATTTAGATACGCTGGAAAAAAAAATATTCATATTGGCCAGCTGACCCAAACCTGATTTAATGTAAAGAAAAATAAACAGGAGAATTAAAAGCAGCGAAAAAAACTGGTTTTTTTAGTTGGAGCTTTGTAGAACGTATATAATCTAACTACAATTTCGTTGGATTGGGTTGAATGGATTAACGTCGCTCTAGAAGTATTCTTTATTTCTAGAAGTATTGTCGCTGTTGGCGACAGATGGGGTCAAAAAGCCTTGAATAAAATCATATAAAAGGAAGGATTGCATTCCTGGAAGATTTTTTGCGAGGGAAAGTAGCTTATGTTACACTTTTTTTTGCCAAAAAAAAATAATGGCAAAATGGTGTGTAATAAGTTAGTTTGAAATAATTGGGTGAGGTCGATAGCTCTGATTTTAACCACAAATGGTGTGGTTATTCTAGAAATGTCTATAACGGATTATGAGCAGACTTTGAGTTATGTATAACTTGACTGCTCAAGCAAAAGGCGTGGACTGTATACTTTAAAAATGTTTGTTTATTGAGGACGGTAGGTACGTCCGCTCCGAGGATGCATTACAAGCATACTGACGAAATGTAAACAAGGAGGACTACTAGCGCCCTCTGCACATGCGGGTCGTAACAATAATGTTTTATTGGAAATATTTCTAAAAAAGTTTTAAAAAATTATTAAATAATTAGGCGTTTCTTTAATTTTTTAATGGAATTCATCTCTTATGTAAATTCTTATGAGAAGACTTCTATATCAATTTGAACAAAATGTAAAGTGGAAACAGTGGAGTATCCAGGGGGGTGAGCACTCAACCCCCCCCGGTACTCCCCCCACCTTTTGGGTACTCCACTGTCCCCGTAGATCAGCGATCCTCAACCTACGGCCCAGTGGGCTCTTTTAAGTGACCCCGGCTATAGCCCATTGCTCTGAGAAATTTATTTATGAAAATTTGGTGGGGAATTCTTTGTTAAAAAATCAAATATATCAGTTTTGCTTTTTGCTGTCAATGTCGTATGGGTGAGAATTGATATTTTTATTATTTTTATTTTTTATTTATTTATTTATTTTGCTGATAGGTGATAATAGACAACAGTGGAGTAGCGACCATTTTATGTGAGTGGGACTAATTTTTAACTATCTTGATATCTTGCAAGCGAAAAATATTCGAAGAAAATAGATGTTTTTGAAGTTGATCGAGAAGTTGACTGTTTTGTAGTGATAAACAAGCATGGTACGGTAATTGTTTAGTTTGTCACTAAAGTGTTGTATTTAAAAAATACCAGTAAACAGAAATCCTCCAATTGCACTTTTCCTCGAAGTTCTTTTTCAAGAGGTGATAAATAGCCTTTCTTGAATAATCTTCACAACAGCAAAAAGTGTTTTGTTAGTGGTAATGTCACAGAGCTAACAATGGCCCCCTATGAACTTTGTTAAATTATTGGTAATCATATGAAACCGTTTACTGATGCAGAATTTGTTAAAGAGGGATTCTTAAATACTTCCAATTTAGAAAATTGTAGTGACAAAAATAAAAAAAAAATATAAAAAATAATAATTAAAAAAAGCAAAATAGAGGAGTTTAAATATTTTGATCAATTTCCTCATTTTAACTTTTCTGTGTTATCTTGGTCTTAAAAAGCATTTCTCACCTCCCCTCCATTAATGCTCATGTTGCGGCCCGCATGAAATAGCTAACATATGCATGTGGCCCGACAGAAAAAAAGGTTGAGTTCCCCTACCATAGACCAACAGATTTTCAATTTTTACGAAAGAGATAACCTCTTGGTGTTTTCTTCAAACTTTTTTCAAGTTCAAGCCTCCCCCATAAGAAAGGTCGACTTGCACCACTGAGTGAATATATATATATATATATATATATATGACTATTTCATGCAATTGCAAAATATTCAATTCATAAGCTGTAGAATTATGAGGGCATCAAAATGAACATAATTCATAAAAGAGTTTTTAAAAACATTTTTTTTGTTCAATACAGGATTAAAATATAAAAATACTTAATGTGGTCACATCGGTTAAAATTCGATATAAAGATCAAGTTATATAATTTATAAGAAATATGCAACTATTTTTGTCACTCATTTAGAGCTTAGAAAAAATACATACTGAGTAGAGCTAAAATCCATGTTAAAAGAAACATTCGGAGTTGGATGGAAAAAAGGCGAAAGTTTAATTTTTTTCAATTAAAATATTTTCTGAAGGACTTTGCTAAACGAACAATAAATTTGACAAAAATAGAAGGCTCTTATTAATAAATAGAGAACTTCAATTATCTCTATGAATACATTTATACAATAACATAGTGATTACTTCAGCACAAGGTAAAAAAAAAAAAATCCAGAATTATTTTTATTTTTATTTTTAGATCGTCATTTTTCCGATTACTGTAAAATCCGGTGTATAACGCGCACTTTTAGCATAAGAATTGTGATCGAAATTTACGGTGTGCGTTATACGACGAGTATAAAAATCAGAGCTTTAAAAATAAGAAAAAAAAGACGAGCGTATAAAAAAAAATTAGAATCCTATATAGATCGGAATACTGTTTATTTAAATGAAATGACATACCCTAATGAACTTAAAGGGTTGTTCTAGAAGTATACTATATTTTTTTCAAAGGTCTAGGATAATATCTTGAATAAATGATAATACTAAAAATGAGGTGCGCGTTATAAGGCGAATATATCTAAAAATTAAAAAAAAAAAGCTTGAAAGTATGGGTGCGCATTATGTGCCGGATTTTTCGGTAATTTAAAATCAAGATATTTTAATTACAGTTTTCCTATTGCCATAACTTTCAAAAAATATTTTTGGTGAAATCGACTGACTCTCATTGCAGTTAATTTTTAATAAAAAATTCAATTTACCTGAAAAAAAATTCTTAATTAGAAAATTAAAAAAAAAGTAAATTACTTTCAAGATATAGACGGATTTAAAAATTTGTTTTGCAGTTAATTCTACCCCGCAAGGAAAAGATAAATATATGTTTAATAAATTATATTAGTTTAAAAATAACTTCTGGCAAATTTTTATTTTGAAAAGGGTTTGTTTTCTTCAGCAATGGAGAAGTTCATAACAGAATTAGATTAAAAAAAATGAAATAGAAGCTCTTTAAAAGCAAGATTTCAAATCATAGAGTTTTAGTCAGAATTAATGGGTAAATTCTAGATTTAAAAAAAAAGTTTCGGTAGCAAAATGTAGATTCCGGATACGATTTGAATCAAAAAACATTTTCACTGAATCGTAGATAGTTACAGATAAGTTTAGAAAATCTTTGTTGCGTTAGTTGAAGATTTCGTTTTATGAATGAAAAAAATAAATTAATTGTAAGAAAATAAACTAAAAATGAAATGTCGCGAAAAGTTTGAATTTCGAGGAACCTTTGAGCTGTTTAATTTTTTATCACACATTTCCTCTCCTTAACCATCTAATTTCTAGAGCATTGTATACAAGTAATTGTTTGCTTTCCCAAGTGCACATTTTTTACTTGCGTTCATAAACAAAATCTAAACCTCATTTATTCATTCTTTTATTCAAGTTTAGTTAAAAGTTTTTATAATTCATAATTTGGGTTCAACTTGTGTGTATGATGGTTTCTCTACAATATGAATGTGTTTATTTTTGTGAAAGCCAAACCGGTAAATAAAGAGGTTCTTAAGTTAAAAAAAGTCTGTGTAGTTTTTTTATATAAATATCTATTATTATATAAAATATTATATAATAATAGATATTTGGTTTATTTAAAGGCGACAAAAGAGATTTTATCCTTAGGTTGAAAATATTTTTTTTTGAAACTATGATTTTTTAAAAAAAATTGAATGTCATATGATTATGCGGCTTGTAAGAGATCCCTTGAGTATCAATTTGGCTTTGGTGCTCTCGGGAAAATTAAATCACGTCAATATTTAGAATCTGAGTAGAGTTTGAATTGAATAAATTCCAACGTCACAATTTGGTAGCAGAAGCCGCAACTAGATGGTGCCACCAATGAAATAGCTTACACTCTCGGGGATTAGTCGTGTCTGCAAATGGCTTAGCTGCCAAAATGCAGCCCATTTGAATGAAACAAACACTATTATCATCGCACAGTAAAGCTACACAAGAGCTATTAGTGGTGACCTCGTTATTTTGAACCATGTCGACTAAAACGACACCCGAGTTGGTACCCCCCTCTCTTAACTTCCACACTACTCCAACGGGAGGACGTTTGAGTTTCGACAGATTTAACATGCATCGTTGCCCTACACGGCGGGTCTTGAGTAACACAGGATCGAACTCATGAAACGCCAGCCACAAGTCCATGACCTTGACCACTAGGTTATCGTGGCCACGCATACTATGTGAGGAATATTTTTATGAAATATATAGAACATCTTTTTCATAAATTTAAGTAAAATATTTTCTGGAATTTAAAATCCATCGTAAAAAACTAATATTCCAGAAATTTGCTTTTTTCCCCCCCATCTGACAAGACATTTAATGTAAATCGATGAAACCCATTGCAATAATTAATGGTTCAGAAAGAGATTTTAAAATTTTGCAGAAGTTAGCGATTAATGTCATTACTGCAATATTAGCAACTAAAAAATTCAATAAAATGGAAAAAATTATTCATGGCTTTAATTAAACTTCTATGGAAACTTAAATGTAGTCATAAAGACGTATTTACAAAAAGAAAAAAAATACTTCTTTACAGTTGACCATTTTGTGTATTTAAAATAACGATTTAAATAAAGAAATGTTAAGCTTTCCGTTTGAAATATTCAGTTAATTCAACAAGTTAAGCATTGCAAAAATATTTGTGAATGCATTTGAATAAATTATGCAGATTTCAAAACAATGTAAATTTTTTCGAAATTTATGCAGATTCCAAAAAGTGTAGATAAAAATATCGTGACAAAATTTAACTTACAAAACATCTTTAAATAAAATATAACTCATTTTTTATTAATGCTTAGATAAATTCTGCATTTACCTGATGGAAGTTGTACAAATACAGCTGTCATTTGTACAGCCGGTTTTTTTTGTTACAAAAATCCACGACGTAATGCTTATATAGGCTTTGACCATGAAATATTAGGAAATCCATCTGCATAAATAATACGCGAAATTCCAATTCAAGCAATATTCTGCAACATGACTAAGAGAGGGAGAGAGCAGTGAATTAAACTTAAAAAAACTCAAGAGAAACAAACTATCAATGCTGCTAAAACAGTCAAGCATTGCATTTTCTTCATGCTTTGGGTGTGTGTGTGTGGTGAAATAACTTTTTTGGAATTTTTCTTTTTAGAAATTAGTGAGAAAAACTTAAATCCGTGGTTGTTATAATGTAGACAGAAATATTCATACGCCATGCAACAGCTTTGAGATTTATTTTTATTTAACGTGCTGCAAAGTTCGCTTCTTACTTATGTATAATTCAAAATGGCGATTCTAGAATGAACAAGATCTTAGGTCATTAAAGTAAAGAAGCTCCTTCAATTGTAACGAATAATCATTAAACATAATTCGGACTAACAAGATGTAAAAAATTGAACAAGAATTTTTCACTATATCACACTGCAAAGCAACACGGCTGTTGGCGACGTACCTCATAATTTTGAGCCTCGGATTAGAGATGAGAACGACACCCAACATCTGAACTGACAACCCCTCTCCAAACTATCAGACCATGCCTCAACAAATTTAACGAGTATCAGCTCCTCTTCAATGGCATGGGGGCTCGAGCTCATGACATGCCGGCAACACGAGGTAGTCACCATAACCACTAGACTACTGCGACCTATATTGTTTGCAAATGAGTGAATATTAAAGTCGCATTATAAACCTGCACGAGAGCCATTGGCGGCGACCTCATTATTTTGAACCATGGTCAAGTGACGAGGACGACACCTGAGCTGGTACCCCTCTCCTAACTTCTCCACCACACCAACGGGAGGGCATTTAAGCATCGAAATAATAACGTGCATCGGCTCCCTCTGCACAGCAGGTCTTCAGCGGTGGAACTCATGGTACGCCAGCCACGAGTCCGTTACCTTGGCCATTAGGCTACCGCGGTCATATATTGTTTGTAAGAGGCGATTGTCAAAATGGAGGCGATAGCATTAATAATGGATTGTTATTAATCAAAAGTAATGATTATCTTTTGAATGAAATGTCTATGGTTTTGATTTCGATGTACAAATATTTTAAAATCGAAAATGTAGTATATTATAAAGTTTGGTTGAAATAATGCGGCATCAAAGTAAATAAAATCAAAAATCAAATCAAAGTAGACATAGTTTTGAAAAATTAAACGCTTCTTTACATAGAAAGGAAAATAAAATTGTACAGTTTTGTTTTTGAAGTGAAAACTTCTTTACGCGAGTTGAGCGTTTTGGTAGAGGGTAAAATCCTCGGTTCGCGTCACCGACATGCTAATGATCTCCAGACTAGCGCACGCGCAGTAGCCTGTGTACACGTATACACTAATACATCGACTATTTCTGACTGTATTATGTGCGCGTTGGACGCTTTTTGGATAAGTATAATTTTGTGAGTCACGTCACCAATACGTTATAGTAGCAGTACATCTGTAATTGTAAATGTGACGCGTTGTACATTAAGTATTAGAGTGTAGTTATATACATAAGTAAAGTTAAATTGACCACGTGGGAAGTTCAACTTGTGTGTACTGGATTTTGTTTATTTAAGTGAATTTTTAATTTGACTATTATTGTAATTATTTAATTGAAGGATGACTGTTTATTTATTGAATTTAAATTCATTGACTTCAGTATAAAAGTGAGTATGAAACATATTAATATTTTTATACAGATAAATGAATAATGAAAACAACGAATATATTTTTAAACATTTTTAATATTTGTACGAATATTTGTATTTAAAATTTAGCATTATTCATTTTAATTATGTTTTTAATATTTAACCTCTTCATCATGAAATGAGTATTATTACGGTATAAGATTTATCTTACTAGCGTGGTAAAATAGATTTCTAGTTATTTGATAATATTTTTTCGTGGATTTTAAAATTGGAAAATTAAAAAAATGTTATAATAATTTTAGATTTTATGAAATATGTTCATTTATTGTAAAATTCAATTTTACGAAGTTATTGTTTGTTTGTGTAATTTGTTAGATATAAAATACGTGCTTTGTTATTTTTGCCAAATAATTATTTATGAACTTATATAATTTAATTTCACTATTAGAAAAATATTGTAACATAATTAAAATCTCTAAATTTCTATTTTTTATACTTGTTTAGATCCTTAATCCCACGAGAAAAAAACTTGAAGATGTCAACAGATAGAACAATTTTTATTCGAAAATTTAATGATTTACACAAAAGAAGGTTCTGAATTACTCGAAAAAGATTTGGCGAAAAATTTGACGACATACCTATGATATTAAGCGGAGACTTTAATATTAACTTCGCAGATGACAAAAATTTATCATTAATTGAATTTTGAATGAAACATTAGGTTTGACTATGTCTAATGATCGAAAAGTCAGTACAACAAAGTATAAAACGACTATCGATGCTGTTTTTATACGATATTTAGATAAATTTCAATCAAACATTTTTATTTCTTATTTCAGTTACCATAAACCTATTGTATCTTTTTTAGAATACAATGAAATGATTGAACGAACAGATAATCTAAGTATTGTCGAAATTAATGATGACAATGATGTAAATAATGAAAATAATGTTCAAACTTGAATTCATTGAAATTCGTGTAAATATAAATACTATGTATAATTAAGATAATTGTATATTAATTATTTTTTCAACCACTTTGTATTTATATTTTGTTCATGATTTGTTTAACCCATCATATGTAACTAATAAATAAAACATAAAAAATTTCATATAATTTTTGCATATAGTTTTAATTACTCTCAACTTAATAGTTCCGTTTTCACTTCTATCGGCAGTCCCACGACTGCTACTGTTAATTTTTATTTTTAGTTCTTGGCACCAAACAATTAGTCAAATGTATATATAATGAATGATTCTTTAAACAGAAAATGAATTTTTAAGAACGTCTTAGGAAGTCGGCAAGTTTTCTATTATCAAACACTTATCGCTTCCCGTGTTAAGCAAACGAATCCAGTCACGATAAAGAGGTTTCTAGAATAAATACTTGAGCCATGTTAATATGATCCACACAGTTAAAGGTACTATAATGTGACCATATTGTGAAAAATCTTTTTTAAAGATTAAGCTCTAAGTTTGAATGAATAATAGTATTTACAGTATACTATAATTATAATATTATAGATAATAGTATTATTTGGTTCGAGGGAATAAGGGAGAGTTATACACTGCTGGACAATTGCTAAGGACGGATAACACTATCCTCCATAGCAACCACAAAATGAAAGGAAGCAAAATGTGGAAAATTAGAATAAGTGCGGGATATTAGTAAGAAGAAGTATGAGTATGCAAATTTTTTCCACGTCTGTTCATCACGTGATAGCGTTCATAAGAGCTTTAAAGGTTTTGACGCGTGTGGACAGTTGTTGTTTCAAGTCAAAGTTTTACAGGAAAGATTTAATAGACGAACTTAAAATTTTTGGCATGTCTTTCCGACATCACATAAATGATTTTATGCGTGGCCGAATTATTGGAAAGATCGAAGAAAGGCGAAAAATAACAGATGTTGCCAGGAGTTCGACATCGCTCACAGCGTTGTTTCACGGCTGTGGAAGTCATTTAAAACTACTGGAATGTGTAGTAGACGGCACGGGGGAGGTCGTGTTAGAAGTACGACGCCTGCAGAAGACAGATATATCGTCCTATCAGCAAAAAGGAATAGGCGCACCACAGCTCAGCAGGTGGCAAATCAGTTTCTTGCTGCCTCAGGAAAGCAGATCTCCCGAAAAACTGTTGCCAGACGTTTGAGGGGAGGAGGACTATACGCACGCAGACCTGTTGTGTGTGTCCCATTGACCAGACAGCACCGTACTGCCCGTTTGCAATGGTGTTGTGAGCATCACAATTGGACTGAACAGGACTGGGCATGCGTACTATTCTCAGATGAGAGTAGGTTCAGTCTGTCATCGGATTGTAGACGCCAACTGATCTGGCGCGAGAGTGGTACTGCTTATCGTCCAGAAAATATCCAGGAAAAGGATCGATATCCGACATGCAGTATCATGGTGTGGACCGGCATCATGATCAATGGCCGCACGCGCCTGCATGTGGTTGCGAATGGGACTATAACGGGCCAACGATACATTTATGAAGTTCTACTTCCTCATGTTCGTCTTTTCGGTGGTGCTGTCGGTGATAAATTTGTTTTTATGGACGACAACGCAACATGTCATCGAATACTCGCTGTTCAGGATTGTCTAAACAGCGAGGGTATTCAACGTCTCGTATGGCCAGCGCGTTCTCCAGATCTAAACCCCATTGAAAATGTGTGGGATGCTTTGGGGAGGCAAGTTGCTGGTCGAAACTATCCTCCGACAAACAAGAACACCCTCATCCGTGCACTCACAGAGGAATGGGATAAATTGCCTCAACAGCTGCTGGATAATGTTGTGCAAAGTATGGTACAACGTGTGGAATGTTGCATCACACTCCACGGTGGACATATCCCGTACTGATACCTTTCTTTAAGGTGCCTGCTGACTTTTAGATGCATTGTTCCATTTCTCCGTACGCAGATCAAATGAACATTTTTTTTTTCTTTCAGATGTTTCACAGCTTTTGTACTTTCCAGAACAATAAATATTCTTTATTCTAATGTCTGAACAGTGTGGCAACTATATTTTATCCTACTAGGCCTCATGTCTCGCTTAATGTTATGCTACATAGCAATTTGTGATCCGTCCTTAGCAATTGTCCAGCAGTGTATTATCGTCACTCTATAAAGCTGTACGAGAGCTATTGGCGATGGACCTCGTAATTTTGACCCACGGTCAAGTAACGAGTACGACACCTGAGCTAGCACCTCTCTCTCCTAATTACCACACCAATGGGAGAACATTGCGTCTCGAAAGATTTAATGTGCATCAGCACCCTCTACAAGGCAGGTAATCAGGGACAACATTACTCGAACCGACAACACTCCGCCTACAGGCTACCAACGTAACCCCTAGGCTACATCCACAACCCATTTCAAACTGACCGTACGGATCAGGAATGTCTTTAGACTTCTTGAGGCCCTGGGCCCTACATAAATGTAGATTCACCTATGACCCTTAAAAGTAGGCAGTACACAACATACGTTACCAAATACTTATACAAACAATTACCCGAAACAAATAAATGTGCATGACTTACAACCGCACAAACCAGCTCGACCGACTGCCACTTTTTGACTGAAAGAGTAATGATGGTAGGTCTAGGTCTATACATGGACGACGGTACCAGTTGGCATATCGTCCGAAATTCCCAGTTCTTTGGAGAAAATTTTGCTAATCTAATTAAGACTGAGTCGAGAACAAGACGAAGCCCCATTGTGACCGAGACCCTAGGCCTGGGCCCATGTCTTAAAGACGTCCCTGGTACGAATGCTATATGCATCAAGGCTAACATTAAATAATTCCTCAGTATTTCATACATATAAACCAATTGCAAATTATTCAAAATAACAGATATTTTTACAATTATTATTTAAAAACCAGTTTGGGATATTTTATGTTCCCAAAAGTATAAGAAAATGGAGCCCCGTCGTAGCAGCACATCTCAAATCTCAAAGTAATAAAATGGTGAAAATAAATATCCCCCTGAGGTAAAAAGCAACTAAAACTGAGATCTTTTATATTTGGGTGATTTTGCTTTCATACAAAATATTTTCCAATTAGTTCGCATATATTCTTAATGGTTTGTTACGGTCACATTCATTCTACTCATATTTACTTCCAGCTCATTAACTTCGGACAAACGTTGTGATCGTGTGTGCGCACGCAGTTCTTTCTATCTTATTTCAAAACACAGGAAATCTATAACAGACGACCACAGATAGAAGTCTTCCGCACAAGTTTGCTCACGCACGTATGCCCACGGCTCACGAAAATAACACGTAAATACATGCTTTGATTCAGAAATTTATAGCTGCGAGTAACTGAAAACCTATTTTATTTTAATGGAAAGGTAGATATGCACTAAAAAAGGTTGTGCGTTATTGAAAAAAAAAAATAGCGAAACGTGGTTGTTGAAAATAATTACTCTATAGGAAAGAGTGTTTATTTTGTTCTTCCCCTAAAAAGATTGTTTTTAAATATATAAGTGTTAATTGTTTAAAGAGAGTTTACCTAGAAATTACGTACATAAAAAAGGATTTTTTTAATGTTTGTTTGCTATTTGTTTGTGACTATGTTAATATTTGTTTGTTTATGTTAATATGTTTATTTATATAATTAAGTCATCCATTTTTGTTTTTGGTATATTCATATATTCAGCCCAAAAGCATTAGTACATGTTAAGTTCATATAATTCATATATTTGTTTATTAAAAAACGTGGTTCAAAATACAATTTATAAGTATTGCAATGTTGCTTAAGTCTTAATGACAGCATACGTTCATTGCTTGTAACGCATAAGCATGGAATTGAATTTTTGACGTTAGATTATTTCCAATACAACGATATATAACAGCAATACTTTAGTTATAAATAAAATACCATTAAAAAGTATTTAAATTCCTAAAGAGAAAAGTTAATATTAATCTTAAGTTCATAATAAAGTTCAAATATGAACGAAGCCTAGTTTCACTGACATTTGGAGAACTTCTGTTTTACATTCGACGAGCTTTAGTAACTGAAAGGCGCTTTTGCTTGAGTCAGTGAATATTAACGTCACACTGTTCAGCTACACGGGGGCTTTTGGCGACGGACTACGTAATTTTGAGCCATGGTCAAGTGACGTGGACGACAGCTCTTTTGCTTGACAAAATGTTATAATATTTTTGCACAAATTTTGAAGCGAGTGCTGTATATATTTTGAAAAAAAATTTTTAAAACCTTTCTGAAATATAATGAACTTTTTTCCGTAATTACATAAATAACTTTCTAAACATTTTCTTTAAAATTATGCATACTTGAAAAAAAAAAGAACTTACCCACTTAGCTTATAAAATTAGTGTACTTGAATTTGAGTAAAAGTTAATATCCATTAAACGAGTTAAGCGAATAGCTACAATTCTCTTACTATAAAAAAAGACAGATTTTTAAAAGAAAGATTAATGTTTTTTTAAAAAAAAGTTAGTGTGTGAGATGAGCGGCAATCTATGTAATTTTTGTTACTTTCTTTTTCCATAGAAAACACATTATTGTGAGCAAACTCAAACACGTGTGAACTTTACAAATAAACCTGGAATACTTTTACGGTAAACAAAGACAGTTTTTAATGCTTTATTCTCATATGTATTCAGGCCAAGTCTGAAAGATTCAAGGACGAAGGACGCACTCACAACCTCACGTGGAATTTCACCCACGAAAATACAATGTGTGAGTGAAGTGAATACCTTCGAACAATGCCCCATTCTTCGCTTTCACTTTGAAAACATAACCGGAACAATTATCAAAACATATAAAAAAGTGAAAGGTTTTGAATCTCACAGGTTGCATTAACCTACATATATTTTCCATTTGTAATTACGTCTCACTGATAAGCGGAAAATGAAGCAGTTACAATAGTAAACACTGATTATATTATGAGCAGAAGTTTAATTTTTATAAGAAAACCTTCAGGTTAAAAATTTCAATGATCTAGTTGTTTAAAAATCTCTTTTTTAAATAAAATACACGTCCCATTTTTTCTCTGATATCTCACTTGAACTAAGTTGAAAGACATACGAATCAGTCTTAAAAATACTAATGTGAAGACAGATTGAATGTTTATCAACATTGAATTTCGAAGCTACGCAAGGACTATGAATGACATACCAAGTAATTTTGACCCGCGGCAGAACGACAAGGGCAACACTGAATTTTCACTACACGACAACGTGAGTGAGTAAATATTAACGTCGCACTGTTTAGCTACATGAGGGCTTTTGGCGACGGACCACGTAATTTTGAACCATGGTCAAGTGAGCTGGCACCCCGTCTCCTAACTACCACACCACACCAACGGGAGGACATTTGAACTCTCGCCAGATTTAACGTGCATAGCTCCCTTTACACGGCGGGCCTTTTGTGGTACTGGTCTCGAACTCATGACAAGACCAGCCCCGATCCGATACCTTGCCCTCTCGGCTACCACGGCCTACACACGACAACGTGAGGACACAGCGATTTTAACCCACATTTCGACAGAAACAAAGTAGACCGCAATTTCTCGTGACCATAACTAGTCAACTACCGCAGTCACTTTTATGTAAAGTCAAGACTTAAATATCTGATCAACTTAGCTATAGGCACTCATAATACAGATAAAAAAATTCTTTTTTCCTTTCACTCTCATCTTTAAATTTTACTTAATTTAAAAATTGTCAGCTTGAGAGGTTTATGACAAAAGTAAAGCTACACACTTGAGGTAAATAAAACAATATTCAACGTAACAAATGGTAGAAACAAGTTCTAGTTGCATCTAAATAAATTCACAAGCTTCCCGAACCCCAGTAGTAAATATTTAATCTATATTCGATGTGCTTCAAAAATCAAACCAATACCTGCTATTTTAAGAATAAGGGTAAATTTTACTCTACTCACCATATAAATTTCTCCTGATATCTTCATAATAATTTCACAACTAAGATCACCTTTATGCATAAAAATTATTAGTCTTAGTATTTCAGCAAATTTTGGGAATGAATGTGATTTTTCTGGAAGTAGACTCAATAAAATAAGATTAAATTACGCAAAATATGAACGAACTTCCCAGTCGTAACAAAAAAGAAAAGTAACAGCGGGAAATTATTAATTATTTCTGTCACTCTAGAAGTAATGCAAATGCTATTGGCGATGGAGCTCGTAATTTTGAATCATGATCCTACAACACCAGACTAACTCAAGGGCTTTGAGCTCCAACATATTTAAGGTGTATCAACTCATCTAGAGGGCGATCTTTGAAAGGTCGAGACACGAACCTGATACTTCTTTGTGGTTACGAGTCCGTTACTCAACCAGCCAGTGAGTGAGAGTTATGTTAACGTCGCCCTAGAGAGCTGGGCTGTTGACGACTGACCTTGCAATTCGGAATTCTAGTCAGTGATGAGGACGGTATCTGAACTGGTACCCCCTCTCCTAAATTCCGCATCTCACCAATGGGAGGCTGTTTGAGCCTTGACAGATTTAATTGTGTAGCGGGGACACAGTGGGTCTTCAGCGGCACTAGGCTCGAACTGTTGACACGCCAGCCACGACTCAACCAACCAGGCTCCGATAATATTACAGAGCAAATAAGCAAATTAAGGTGTTTTTGAACGATTTGAATTCACATATCACGTTAAAGTTTTTTTGAACCATTGATGAACAACTTGAAACAAACTAATGCAAACATAAGTAATATATTTCAGTTCAAAAAGATTTTTCAAATATGATCAAGTCTGGAAGACTATTCTAACGGTACAACATAAACATGTATGTGCCCCCTCCTTCTCTCTAAGTGGGATTGAAATCTCAATTTTACTTGCTTCGAAATAAGCATTTTAACCATTCATTCAATCAATCAAAAAGATACGCAGTTTCGAAAAAAAGTCATTACTGCATAAAAGTAAAGAGAAACAGTTCCTTTTCTTGTTATTTGCTGTAATACCTGAAGTGATTGCCATCGTTATTGGGTATTTTAAAAAAGCTGTCTAGAGAGTTTCTTTTGAAAAACTACCTTAGATTGATAGCAAATCCATATGACAGATTGCAAATTAGATAAGAACGGCCCTCATAAAAAGTGTCAGACTGCGGTTTCACTTCAGTATATTAAACCACTTACTATTCCTCTTACATCTCTTGTTTCGTAGTAACAGGAAATAATTAATGGTACTTTATAGCATTAGTTTACATATTAATTTTATTAAGTATAATTGGAAATGATATTTTTTTATAAAACTATAGGAAAGTTATATACCATTTAATAACGTTGCACACATAAATGAACATGAATTTACAAAAAAATCATTCTGCTCTTCCGGAATTGAGAATTAATGGTAAAGTAAACTTTATTTAAAAAAAACCCGCATTTATATATATATATATATATCAAAACCTTATCCCTAATTAATTTAGATCTTTGGTAAGGAAATGTAAAAAGAAAAAAAATTCTCAGAGTGTACCAATAACGAAGGGAAAAATACCTTGAATATGTTAAAAATATTGTATCGTTTCAAAAACTTGATCATCAAAATTAACAACTGAATCAGTACAGTTTTAAATATCTAATCGAATTAGCCAAGTTAAATTTGTAGCAAAATTTTTATAGAACTGCGTTTTTATTATCAAAATAGAAAATATGCAATTAAAAGAAAATATCGAAGCAACTCATCTCTATATCTTAATTTAGTAATTATCCAAAACGCAATAACCGTATTTATTCGAATCTAAACCGTCATCGATTTTAAACCGCACCTGAAATTCTCAACACGTTTTTGTGAAAAAAAATAAATTGTGTAAAATGGTTTATCGATACCCAATGTTTACGAAACTGAAAAAAATTAAAATGGAAATTATATAATGCGAAGCTAATAATTATAGTTTACTTGAACAGTATTAAAAACCTTTAAATACATACATGAGAGAATCTGTAATTACTCTAAAAGTAAGTATCGTGTTCAATTCCCCCCCCAACGAATTCCCCCTTCGATTCTAAGCCGCATTCGATTTTCAGTAGCATTAACATTGGACAAAGTGCGGCCTAGGCTGCAATAAAAATAGTATTATGATTTCATAATTTAACGCATTGGCAAAACCCCACTCACATTACTCTCATGTAAAACGCCGCCCGCGCGTAATGCGTGGGCTATATATTGCTAAAAATTTTAGAATATTTTTTCAAAAGCTACTCTCCCCCTCTTTTTAAATTAGTTTTAATAAAACACAAACCTTGCGTGGAGCATTCAATCGTTCTCTCTCTATATATACATACATATATGCATGTCTAATGCGAAGTTTTAAAAAAAAATTGATAAGTTAAAATGCATTTGTCTGCAAAGGTCGCACGAACAAACCAAATAAATATGTGGCTGAACTGAATTCCAAATTCAGATCATTTTGTCCCTGTCTCCCTTCTCTTTCCCACTGTAACTCAACTGTCAAATAGCACTTGTTGCATAGCGGACTGAAACGAAATGGGTCGTCTGTATCGAACTTTTTCATTGCTGAGATTAACCGAGATTTTCCGAGAGTGTGACGATAGGGTAGGCTAATCCTGATGAATATTTGTCGCGACTATCGCTTCCAGTGGATTATTACACAGGACATGGGAGATAGGTATTAGAACACTCGACAAGTTAAGTAGATATCATCGAAAGTCAATGAACCTTCCTTTCGAATGCGAGGAATCTGGTTTTTGCTTAAAACGCTGACTTTTTCCAAGTTCGTTTTTATTTCGAAAAATGAAATGTTTGCTGAAGTTTTGACGGGTAAATGAGGAAAATATTTTTCTTGGGAAAAAAATGTTTCACTTTCATTTAAAAAAAAAAAAATGAAAAGGATGAAAATGTTGCTGAGAAAATGGTTGAATCTTGGTTGACAATTCTGGAGAATTCTCAAAAACTGTCGTTAATTTATATTTTGCTTTGTAAAGGTAATGTTTATTACATAGTAGATTCCAAAACGAAAAAAAATCTTGAAAAAAGGAGATTGGTTTTTTTTGTTGTTGTTTTTTTAATTCCTGGGACTTTTTTTAAAAAAAGTTTTTTCTGATTCATAAAGGGTTTTTTTAGAGGTATAGAACTTTAAATTGCAATAAAAAAACGATGTAATATTCGATTGACATGAATTTTTTTTATTCGAAAGATAATCTTGTGGCATTACATTTTAAATATGATCAAGCAAGGCGTAGATTCGTCGAATGGGCCCAAAACGAGATTGCCGTTGTTCCCGATTTTCATAAGCGAATTTTGTTTAGCGATGAAGCGCACTTCTGGTTGAATGGCTACGTCAACAAACAAAACTGCCGCATTTGGAGTGAAGCTAATCCACAAGTGTATGTCGAGAAACACCGTTACATCCAGAAAAACTGACTGTTTGGTGCACTTTATGGGGTGGTGGAATCATTGGTCCGTACTTCTTCAAAAACGATGAAGGCCACAACGTTACAGTCAATGGTGATCGGTATAGAGCCATGATTACTAACTTTTTCATTCCTGAATTGAACAATCATGATGTCCAGGAGCTGTGGTTCCAACAAGACGGCGCAACATGTCACACAGCTCGTGCCACAATCGATTTATTGAAAGACACGTTTGGTGACCACCTAATTTCACGTTTTGGACCTGTGAATTGGCCTCCAAGATCTTGTGCTTTAACACCGCTAGACTATTTTCTGTGGGGCTATGTAAAGTCATTGGTCTATGCGGATAAGCCACAAACGCTTGACCATTTGGAAGACAACATTCTCCGTGTTATTGCCGCTATACGGCCACAAATGTTGGAAAAAGTCATCGAAAATTGGACGTCCAGATTGGACTACATCCGAGCCAGCCGTGGCAGTCCTATGCCAGAAATCATATTTAAAATGTAATGCCCCAAGATTATCTTTCGAACAAAAAAAAATTCATGTCAATCGAATAATACATCGTTGTTTTATTGCAATTTGAAGTTCTATACCTCTAAAAAAACACCCTTTATGTATTTCATGGACTCCCACTTGACCCGTAAGGTAAAGCCAATTCATTTTTATGATGCTAATGTAAAACATCCATATATCCATGAAATAAAGCATCGCTGGAAGTTGATTATATTAAAAATATATAATTTAATAACATTTTATACAAAAAATTGTGTTTCTTCTTAGAGCATTTATAAGCAATATAAAAAATAAACACAACTCGTAATAATATATGAATAATACAAAACACTATATTCGCGATACAATGTTAACAGTGCCATTCGTTTTGAATCAGAACATTCAAGTACAGTATGGGATACTTAATGACACTATTGTACTTAACAGTACTGTTATTCACAATTCTTACTATTAGTTAACACTCTCCCCTATATATATTTATTGATATATCTTGTTCAAATTTTCAATCGTTGATTAAAAACTTTTTATTCATCCATTCAAGTTCAAATACATTTTTTAAAACTTGTAGTGGATGACACTTGATGTAAAAATAGTTTTTTCACAAATATTAATTTATTAATTAAGTCTAATAAACTAAAATAAAATTTTTCTTTGTTGACCTAATTTGGAATTGACTTAATTTTTTTTATATTACTTGATTGTTTTATATATTTACAGAAATATATAAAGGCGATATTTAATTAGTTGTCCCTTAAAATGAATATAATCACTGAAATTTTATGCATGGAAGCTCAACGATTTCCAAAAATCTTTCCGTTAGCCATAGGCGGTCCGTGGCGCCTCGCAATCTTTCCCACAGATCCTAAGTGGTGGATATACCTTACAAAAAACCCCCTACCGTAGATCACGTGAGAACCCCGGATGGTTGTTGGTGACCTCGAAGAGTCTGAAAATGATCACTTTAAGAATCAGTTACGTTATTAATTGACGCAATTCTGTTTCATTAGGTCTTGTACAAAATAAAACTATTTACGCGAGTTGTAATCATTGAGGCTAGTTGATAAGAATATCATTAAAATCTATGCATTTATCTTTCAAAATTTCTTAACGTGAAATGAATAAATGAATAGTTGTAAAGAAAGCTTTAAAACTTATCAATATCTAACCAAAAATTCGCTCGGTATTGGAATTTTTATAAATTTATATGCCATGTAAAAATATGCTAAAGAAAGCAATTGGTCCTGAAGTTAAAGGTACTATTAATTTCTTATTTTTTAATGATTCGTAGATCAATTGAACAATATTATTAATCACAAAACATAATATCGAATTCATCGAATAAATAAAGAAAACATATCCCATGCAAACACTAATACATAAGCATTATCAAAACACTAAAATTTTTGGGTTACTTTTAAAAATTTGTGCGTCTACGGGATGAAAACAATTATGAAAAATATTTAAATTTTGGAAATTTACATTTGTAAACAAGAACTTTTGTTACGAGTCCCTTTCATGCTTAACTCATTAAAGACATTGATTTCCTTTAAATTTGGAACTTTGCCTCCTAAATATTGAATAAAAATTCCGATTAGGATATCTGTATTGGCAAAATAATAGTCCAAAATAAACACTAAAGAAAAATGCGAAGAATAAAAGATGAATTCAAGACATATATTTATTAATTCCAGATGTTAGACGGTTAAAATATTCCACTGATCATCAAAACGAGTTTTAGCAAAGACAATTTTTAAAAATATTCTCCATTTTTTTAGCCATCATTCTAACAAATTTTTCCGATTTTACCAATTTCTCAAAATATTCATGTAAAAGTAATTCGGTACTTAAATAAAAATGACAAATCCGAGGAAAAACTTAAAGTGTCAAGATACTTATTTTGCAATTGCCTTGAAAATTACTGAAAACATAGATTTAAATATCGAAATTAGGGGTCTTCAACCTTTCCCAACCGAGAGTCAAATAAATGAATTTACAATGATCTGCGGGTTACATCAATCAATTCACTGTGATCCGCGGAGCAAACAACTGTCAAAAAAATATTGAAGTCAGAAAATGTATTTAAAAAAGGGGGGGGGGGTTGTTTTACAAGACTATATCTGATTCTAAGGGAAGAGATGGTGTTTACAGATTTGTATATGTATATATCAGTTTCAAAAAGTTAAACAAAAGTCGAATTAAAATACTTTGCAAACCTGTTAAAGATAAGAATACACCTTTTTTTTTTCGAAAATTTCTGAGATCTTATGCATATAGTCAGATTTTTTTATATTTAAAATTATTTCATATACAGTGAAATTTTTAAAAAAATCGTCATTTTCAGAAAAAAATTATCTAAATGGATATCAAACACATCACAATGAAATGTTTTAAATCTTTAGAATAACAGAAAAAGTGGCGTTTTTATGACAAAAAGCAAACAAGAAATTATTTTTTAAAAAAATTGCCTCGAATTCAAATGAGGGGCCACTAAAATGCCTTCAGTGAGCCCTTCGAGGTCCATGGGCTATAGGTTCAAGACCCTTAATCTAAATAATATGCAACAGATCAGTACTCTCGATAAAATATCTCTACGTTTTAATGCTTATTCATTCAGCAATAGAAAGATAGAAAATTTGAACCTTAATACTCCATCAAGATAGACGTAAGGCAAGAATATATGAAGATATATTCTGATCAAAAATACTCTCGATTCAAATACAAGAAATAAATTCATTAACATAAGATCTAAATACCGTAATGTAGACATATAACCCTTTGGATGGAAACCATCTACAGATATATTTTATCTGTCAAGCTTAATACAAATAACTAAGCAGTGAATGCGTTGATCGTCAGTTTCTAAGTACACCTTGTCAAATTACAGCACCGAATCCTTCAATTGAAACCCGCACTCAAAAAAAAAAAAACAGATTTTTACCATCTCTACCCAAATCTCTTCAATCTCATTGAGAGCCTTCATACCTAAGAAGCTGTAGAGCAGAACGCTATTCCGACATAAATGCGGGTCAAACTGAAAAAGGAAAATCGGTGAACGAATGGTATTTTTTGAGATGATTTTATTTTTGCCGAGGCTTCCAAAATGTTATTACTTTTACTACCATCACTTTAGTTCTAAAGCAAGTAAAGACGTTTATAAGAACAAATCTTTGTTACGTCTTCATCGAAACGTTATTTTCATCTAAAATAATGAAAGTGCCCCATTTTAAATGTAACAAGACAACCTGCTTTATAAAAGACTATCTAAGCATTTTTAACTTTTTTTTTACAGTTTTCTTTTCTATGAGTACAATACAGTGGTACTCATACAGAACGATGCAAAATATACTATTCACATATTTTTTATATAAAAAATACGTTCTTGAATTAGTAAATTTTATTAATCTTATATTTATTACTAATCAGTTATTTTTTTGCAGTCTGATAAAAAAATTCAGATTGAAAGATATCAAATATTACAGCACTATTGTGACTAAATAACAAACTCTTAATTCATAATTATTTATATATCTAGTATATACCAGTAACTAGTAACCCAATAACTAAAATGTGCGTTATTTTTTAGTCACTGGTTTCAGTATGCAAACAGGGATACACATAATGTGCTATTCATTTCTGCATTGTGTAAATATGTTTTAAAAAAATTTAGATTTACACTAAAATTGTTACTTGAAGTTGCTTCTTCACGATAATTCATTAAGTATTGCTCATAGCCTTACTTGATTATATACAAGTAACAATGATTTTAACAATGATTAGGTAAAACAAAATATTAATATGCTTTAAAATTCTTATCAATTCATTTTAATATATTTTAATTTAAAATTTAATTGATTAAAATTGACACTTTTTTCAGGAGGCTTATAAAAGAAAAATGTATTAACCTCATTTTTTCGTAATGGTTTAAATTTTCACACATAAGAAATGTGATATTTTCCGTACAATTTTGAAGTGAATCATATATATATATATATATATATATATATATATATATATATATATATATATATATATGTGTGTGTGTGTGTGTGTGTGTGTGTGTGATGTATTTGAATATATTTTCTCCTCTCAATAAATTTAATGAACATGCTTCTTTTGGGCTTTTATTTACGTAATGCTAATCTTGATAGACTTAATTTCTCGATATACAAATAAAATAGAATTCCATGCACACTTTCCCTTTCCTCGGGTGTGCTGATTTCCAGCATCGTTGAGAAAGGTGAGGAGGGGAACTATGAGCATGTATTTGGAACAAAACAGAATCAACGCACGACTCTTCGCATCAACCAGAGACCGTTCTTGACGACTCAGAGACAAGGCAAAATCTGCAATTGCTCATGAAATGAATGACGTCCCAGATGTCATAAAATGGCAAGGAGTTAATTATCTGAATACTGCAAATCATTAACGATTAGCTATGTATTCAACGAATTATTTAATTATTTCGAAATGAAATGAATTAGAGCCGAAAATAACGTGTTCAGTCTTATCTTTTTTGTGAGCTTCTCGTCTTTATTAGCCTATTTTCAGCAAACTTTCAAAAAAATCAATCCCAATGTAAAACAATGCACATATTTAAGTCATTGTGTGACTCTGCACACTGAATATTTTTAAAAAATATTGAAAGAAATTGAATAGAAGCTCAATAAGAACTTTCAAACAACCTGTTAAAACTGAAATATTAGAAAATTTTTAAAAGCATTTTCATTTCCTATAATAGCAATTATTTTAATCAACACTTTTTGAAGATAATTTTCCTCTTTAAATGGGTGCCATTTACTGTAAATTATTATGCAGAGACAATTAGACATGAGAAATTAAAAGCTTCTTACCTTTATTCCCAATGCATTCATGTTTCAAGTCTTTCTCAGCTGTATCATCTGCAACTTCTGATACTGTTTCATAGGTATCCTGATTTATCACAGACTGGGCTTCACCTCTGTTATCCTCATTTTCAATGAAACTGGCATTGTCAATACCCTCCGCAAAGTCAGGCTCAATATCCTGCACTGATATGCTATCAAAAAAGGCTTCATCACGGCCAGGAAGAAATTGTACTTGTTTCTTTCTTTGAGAGTCCTTGGATTCTTTGGAATTTCGAAAAACCCGGCTCGCATCTTCAGGCTCTTGTATAGCATTATCACGCTTTTTCTTCTTTTTCAAAATCGATTTTAATTCATTCGAAGAAGAGGAAGTCCACGTAGGATATTCAGAGGATAACGTCCCTCCACTACTACTACAGTCACTAGATGATTCATATTTCGAATCATGTTTTGAATTCATAGAATTCACTTTAGGAATAGGTGAACGGTATTCAGGTTCATATCTACAATCCATATACGGATCATTTTCATCGAAAATATCTTCTTGCCGTATTTTATTGTAATTATCACAGTCTGGTGGCATGGCTACGCTTTCAGACATTGAAAATGAGTTATTTATGTTAATACTGGGAACATATGTGTCATCTGAGAGCAATGACGACATCGACTTAGATATTTCTCTAGAAACATAACCCAAACCATTACGTGGTGAACTAGATGATTTTCGCATAGGAGGTGGAGAGTATGTAAACTTAGGATCCCTATATCTGGAACTTATAACAGTTCCTTCATCACTTTCATCACTGTAATCGTAATCGGGGTCTGGTATGCAAATTGATTCATCTGACACAGACAGCTTCCTCCAGCGTGACCTGCCTGCATCACGGTTATCGTCCATAAGATCATCCGAAGGATGGCAATCTATATCCAAATCAGGTGATTTAGATCTGCTATTATCAGTAAAAATTCGCTGTCCTCCAACCAAAACGCTATGTGAATCACTGTAGATGGAATTATCACTATGTGACTTTTTAAATTTATTTGCCAACTTTTTGTTCGCGATCTGCCTTGGGGATCCACTCAGCGGAGATACTTTTGATTTATTCTGAATCCTAAGCCATCTGGCTTTATTTGTTCTTGCTACTGCATTATCGCTGAGATTGTCGTCAATATCACTGTCGTCTATTTCAGAAATAGATGGAGTCTTGACAACTTTCTTAATCAGATCATAGGCAGTTACGTCACATTCAAGAATCGATTTTCTAGATATCGCTCCAGAATCTTTCATAGAACCTTTAAACATAGGTTTTTTATATTTAGAATTTCCAGAAAGGCACTTCTTGTAACCGGACATTCTACTAGCGGCTTCAGGTTTCATATCAATATTGTCATCTGTCACTAAAGGAGATTTCATTTTCTCTGAATTCATGGATGGTTTCATAGGTAGTCCGCCATTCGAAGAGCCATTGGCAGGAAAGACAGATGTACAATATTTGCATCGTGGTTGACGAGAGGATTTCACATGAGAAGATGAAGATCCTTCATGCATAGGTCGCCTACGCACCATACAAGCACAAGGAGGTCCAGGAATGATTTCTACTGGAGGAGGAACTGGAAATACTAAAATGAAGAAAAATTAGTTGTAATATCCGAAAAATAAATATTTTTTTTATTCAATTTCAACTATTAGTTCCCTATCTCCCTATATATATCTTGTTCAAATTTTCAATCAATAATAAAAGACATTTTAAAGCGCACGAGTGAGCTGAAATTTTATGTACACGATTATTTTGTATGACAATACGGTAATTTAATTATAATTAATAAAAAGTAATTGTGATTAAAACTAATTATTCAAAAAAATACCAATACAAACCATGTTGACATCATTTTTGTCGAATGAGCGAGCATTTTGTTGACTTGTGTTAAAACTTTAAAATGTTTTCTCACATTTTAAAGCGATCATTTGAGCTGAAATTTTCTATACACGGTTGTTTGGGGTGACAATACGATATTTATAATTAATTAAAATTAATTGAATGAAACTAATTATTTAAAGAATTACAGATACAGTCACGTTGGCTTCATTTTTAGCGGTTTGGGTCAAAACTTTTAAAGATTTTTTTCTCTCACGTTTTAAAACATTCATTTGAACTAAAATTTTATATACACGTTTGTTTTGGATGACACTACGATACTTAAATGATAATTAATAAAAATTAATTTCCACCTAATATTGTGATTCTGAAATATGTACACACATATTTATATTAATTGTAATTATTTGATAAGTAACTAAGAATTTTTTTTTCTTAGTTGAGCTAAGTAGGAATTGACTTAATTTTTTTTTATATTACTTGCTTAACCATCATTAAAATATTTCTTTTCGTTGACGGTATATTTACTTAAACTTACTAATACACTATTGTTCATGATTACTTGCAAGAATCCATGAAATAATTTACATATAATGAAGATTAATTTCAATATAAGTAGTTCGAGAATTAATGCTGAGGATATAAACTATTTTTAAAAGATTAAAATTTACATTAATATACACGTGATTGGAACTAGTATCCCAACGGAGAAATGAAAGAAAACACATAATTTGATGGCAATGCATTTCCGAAAAAGGGTTAGCAAGTTTATAGAAAACTATATTTACAACGACTTATTATTAATAATGATTAATTAATATAAAATTTCAAATACAATTTATATATATATATATATATATATATACACTTCAGGTTTAAAATGTGAAACAATGTTTATTCTTTTCCTCACTGGCGTAGCTAGTCCAGAGTAGGCCCTGTATCGAAAATTTCTCTGGGGCCCTCTTTTGAACCTTTTAATATTTCACGATTTTTTGTTTATACGTGTTGGGAACCCTGTAGCTTGGGGGCTCCGCGTATCATTGATACGGCTGGCCCCTACTTTTCCTTCACGCACTATTAGAATATATAATGTATTTCATAATTGGTTAATTACTCTTTCATAAAATGACCTTTTCCTTTAGACAGAAACTCTCGTACAAAAAAATGGACCTATTGTACCTCTAATAATATAAATAACTGACTTTTTAAAAATAAATCCTTCCTAATTTAAAATAGAAATATAAAAATAATACAACAATTATTTAGTATGTATCACTGCGATTAAATCTTATTTTTTCTTCATAAGCTCAGTTAATATTAAAATTATATATTTACATAAAAATTACTATAAAATAGATTCAAATTTAATTCATAAATAGCTATAGGGACACCGAAAACTATATTTAATGCCCTCCCATGTTTCACATGAAATGAAGATTATAATGCTCTATTAATGAAGCATTATATTCTTCATGCCGGCTGGGTGGTGTAGTTGGTCCATGATTACGCGGCATGTAAAAGATCCCTTGAGTGCCTGTCTGACTTGGATGCTGTGTGTGGTTTCACATTGCAAGCGCTCAGGTACCTCCCTCTGGGGAAGAAACTGGTCGTCAAAATAATCTGCAGCGATTGGTATCCACCTATATGATGCCGCACTAAAAAAGAGATACCAGCTCTCGGGGGGAATGTACTAGGTCTGCAATGGTGAAAAGATCAACCCGCAGCTCCATTGGAAATTTAAAAAAATATTCTTCATTTATCTTATTTTGAAATGGTAGTTTCATAGTCTTATCTGCTAATGTCTTTATCTTAAATATCTTATCATAGTCTTATCCTGAAATGGTGATTTATGGTAATGGGCTGCAAACAGATACTACTTCCTTAACGTCTGTTTTGAATCAACAGCTCAAATATTACTTATATTGTTAGGAAAAGCTTTTGCTGGGAAAATAACTATGAATAAAGTCATTCTTCTGATTTTATTTGCTAAATATAACTCAAAACCTTTAATTCTATCGGTTCTAATCCAAAAATTTGCATTCATTGTTTTGTTTATTACAGAAAAACTTTGAAAAGTCTAAAATTTAAATAATTGTCAGTTTGAGGCATAGAGTTCAAAATATTCAATGAAATGATTTTTTATTTACCTTCTTTGGAAACGTCTTCATAAAGAGTCTCTCTCCATTCATATGCTTCAGGTGGATACATTACTTCTCGGGGACATCCTCTATTGAGACTTCTTACTGAAGCGTACCACATGCTGGAAGGCCCATAAATAGCATGATAATGAGGTGCTCTCAGAGCTCCATAGATAGCGCTGGTCGAATGGGCCGAGACCGATCCATACTTATCCTTGTAATGCTTTGCATATGCAGGGATATCAAACTGTTCCGCCTTTTTACTGGATTCCTTGTTCTTTTTCTTCGGAATAGCGGGTAAATGACGCTTGAAACGCGTCAGGGCAACAGCTGTGGGTGGCGTCTGTGTCCAATACGGGGCATGTGCTCCCTCGTAGTGGAGACGTCGGTAGCGGTCTTCCATCATTAAATCCCGATTTCGAGATATCGACGTCTCAGCTTGGTAACGGATGCCTTCCATCGAGCTCTACATTCTGAAAAAGTCAAAAGAAGAGTAAATACCGGTTCATTTCATTGAAATTTTGTGTAAGCTTTGAATAATAGTGAGTGACTGAAAGTTATATTAATATCATACTATAAAGCAGGGGTGGCCAACCCGTGGCACGCGTGCCACATTGTGGCGCAGAGGAGTTGTAGCAGTGGCACGCAAAAACTTACTGAAAAATTTTAAAGTTTTTGAAAAGATAATAAATAACTATTTCTTACAATTTTATTGAAGTGGGATTGTCTCAGACAAAAAAACCTCAAAATTTGGATCAAAATATATTTGTGAATAAATGTTTTCTGCTATGAACATAATAACAAAAATGTCACTCAAATCTGACTGGTTTGCACCAATAATAACTTAATTTTGTAGGCATCTGTATGAGCTAATCTTAATATAGATGGATTTGTAAAAAAGTAGTAATTCAAAAGCCCCATTAAATAAATACTGAGTATTTAATAATTATTTTGAATTAAATGATCCAAGTTTCTCATTTTCATTTTATAACCATCCTAATTGATTGAACTTGTAAAAAGTTTATTAAAATAAAAACCCAAGTTTGTACTTTCGTCTTATTTATTATATTATTTTTAAATTTCGACTACATAGACTTTCATTAAAAACTGCTATTTGCGTAAAAATCCCATAATAAGCTTATAAGTAACATTTTTTCACATCTGTTTGTTGGAAAAGTTGGAAGTGGCACGTTTCATTATTTTTTTTATCAAATAGTGACACGTTTAATTATTTTTTAATCAAATAGTGACACCCTTCCCAAAAAGGTTGTCCACCCCTGTTATAAAGGTTTACCAGCTCAAGTGACGAGGAGAAAACACGAAAGTTCGCACTCTCCCTCTCTTAGGTACCACGCCAATGGGAAGACACATTGAGCATCGAAAGATTTAACGTGCGTCGACCTCCTTTACACGGCGGCTCTTCAGTGACACTCAGGCCACGAGTTCTTGACCATAACCATTTGGTTATTCTAGCCACTAAATAATAATGAGATAAAATATTTATATTTAAATGATTTCAGCGATAAAAATATTCAGCAATCTTAGGGTAGGGGATGAAGGTGTTGATAGCATTAAATTTGGAAAACACTAGAAATATCTATTGAGGTTTACATTCAATGGCAATTATTAAGATTTAAATAACTCTCACTTAATTACGCATACAAATCATATAAGTCATTTTTACGTTAAATCGCCTAAAATTACTTTGAGTATATATATACACGGATGCATTGTGGTATCTTAGACACAATCTCATATTTTAAATATTTAAAAACTATTGCAGGATCTTTAAAATTCTGGATTTAAAGTACCCTTAGATACAGCGACTTCTATAACTTTCCTTTTGGGTTTTATATATATAATGTAGTAGATCTTTCAAATAAGAAGTATATTATTTACATAAAAAAATACAATTATCACGAAAAGAATCGATTCAACTGCATAACAGGTAAGTAGAAAATCTATCAAATTTTAGAGCTATCTCTTCCTCATGAGAAATACAGGTATTGAAACAAAATTATTTTTGAATGCACAAGAAAACAAAACATATGATGTTCTTACTTTTGCACACACTTACTTTTCTGTTTACGAAAACTCAATTTATTTAAATTTTTACTATTCCGGTTTTCTATTGAATTTAAAATCTCAAAATGCAAATATAGGGTGTTTTTTTCCAGGTATAGAAGTTTAAGTTGGCATTACTTTCCAAGATGGCGACCGATTTAACAGCTGTCAAGTGATTTATTCTCAGTTTGGTTTGGCAATTCATCAAAACGATCATCAAGCAAGGCGTAGATTCATCGAATGGGCCCAAAACGAGATTGCCGTTGTTCCCGATTTTCATAAGCGAGTTTTGTTTAGCGATGAAGCGCACTTCTGGTTCAACAAACAAAACTGCCGCATTTGGAGTGAAGCTAATCCACAAGTGTATGTCGAAACACCGTTACATCCAGAAAAACTGACTGTTTGGTGCGCTTTATGGGCTGGTGGAATCCTTCTTCAAAAACGATGAAGGCCACAACGTTACAGTCAATGGTGATCGGTATAGAGCCATGATTACTAACTTTTTCATTCCTGAATTGAACAATCATGATGTCCAGGAGCTGTGGTTCCAACAAGACGGCACAACATGTCACACAGCTCGTGCCACAATCGATTTATTGAAAGACACGTTTGGTGACCGCCTAATTTCACGTTTTGGACCAGTGAATTGGCCTACAAGATCTTGTGATTTAACACCGCTAGACTATTTTTTGTGGGGCTATGTAGTCATTGGTCTATGGGGATAAGCCACAAACACTTGACCATTTGGAAGACAACATTCGCCGGGTTATTGCCGATATACGGCCACAAATGTTGGAAAAGTCATCGAAAATTGGACGTCCATATTGGACTACATCCGAGCCAGCCGTGGCAGTCGTATGCCAGAAATCATATTTAAAATGTAATGCCACAAGATTATCTTTCGAATAAAAAAAAATTCATCTCAATCGAATAATACATCGTTGTTTTATTGCAATTTAAAGTTCTATACCTCTAAAAAAAACACCCTTTAGTTTGCGGGAAGCACTTACATTTGAATACATTATACCAAAAATTGTAGAACCTTTTTCTTACCCCAACTTCTCAGAAGTATGTTTCCTTTTTTGAAAAAAAATCGTACATTGTGAAGACAATACGAATTTGATTGATCTCGGCCATTTTATGCAGATTTTCGAGGGATTAAAGAGTACATCATTTTCTTACTAAATTAAGATTCTTGCTAACCACATTTAGCAATGAAATGTATTTTAGAACATTGTATGTTGCACACACATATAGTATTCAATACTTTCATAAACTATTTTATAAAAAAAAAATAAACTTATACTCTTAATATAATAAATAACTCTTAATATAAGAATAAAAAGATTAACGAGAAAATTAATGTCATTGTGGTAAAAGCGTGGGGTGCTCGATATTAATTGTTATAATTTCTTACTAGTTCTATTTCGAAATGCAGAGTTAGTGTGAACATGTAGTACAAAGCACTCCACGCTTTTACCACAATGACAATAATTTTCTCAATAATCCTTTGTTTTCTTATATTTTAAGAATTATTTTTACTTTTTAGTTTAACTATAAAAGCGTGTTTTTTAGGTTTTTTTATAAACTATAATTTATTTTTCGTTTTTTAGTTCAATCTGCTACAAAAGCGTGTTTTTTAGTTTTTTAAACTATCCTTTATTCATTGATGATTTAATTTTTTTTTTCTTTAGGGTTGTAACGTAATTTTTTAAGTCGACAAATCTGGAAATGGGAAATCGTTGATCCTGAAGATCCTGATCAGGACATTGGAACAAAATTTTTAAATGTATTGTCATCAGTCCTTGACAAGTGTACAAATTTTCGAATTAATCTGACCTTATAAAGTGGGTAAAAATCGAGTTCAAAGATTCCGTTACATACAGGTGAAGCTCATAAAAGTGTGAAACACACATGTTAAGTTTGGCATTGAGCTGGTTACACACAATTGGAACGAAAAGGGCTCGTAAAAACTAATGATATGAGTGATACGATTGGTCTATTATAGTGGGAAAACTTTAAAAAGTTTCTGAAAAATACAAATGAATCATTTAAGTTTTGACTTTTTCTGAAACATTTGATCTATCATATAAACTGACTCGCATAATATATTTTTATTTATTACTCTTTGTCATGCTTATGTAAATGATGCAGTTTTTAATTTTTTTTTTCGCTTACGCGATCAATGAAGAGACACAGAAAGAGGAGACATAAACCATGAACAAAGTGATCTATTTTTGCAGCTTCGAAAAATTAGTTATCTAGGTATATAATCCTTTTGCAAAGGTACCGTTAGAAAAACAATGAACTCTGACAGAGCCGAATATAGAAAATGACAATACACTATGCTAAGCTGTTAGCAATTTATGTTAGTGGGCACAGTATACGTTTTATGACAGACCCATTGCTCTCTCTATTCTTACCATTCTAAATTGCTTGGATTTAGTTTGGAGTAAAACTTTAATAAGAATAAGGAAGACAATATGCCACTAATTTGTGTCCGGTATTGTGTTACCGTTGACTGTTTCTGGCTTATTCACAGCACGACAGATATTAACACGCAAGATATATTCTGTTATAGGAAACCAGTGGATGCACTTTAAGGGGGGAAAATTTAGCCTTACTGTTTTTAGTTTCTCTATTGTCTCTTCTTTATTGAAAGTCGAGCAGAAGAAATACATGTGGATGGGGGTGGTGAGGGTTATCCAAGGTCGGTGACTACCAGTATCCCACGGGCAGTTCCACTCCGTTTGTTACAGCTTCAGGTCACCGGCTCTGTGGGTCAGATGCCACGGGTCAACGCAGCATTTCCATTACTAATTGTCTTACAGAGAGTGGGATGGATTGGAAGCTTTGTCTTGATCTTTTTACATAGTCTTTTATCGATAAGGCTTGTGGTTTACAACAGAGAAGGGATTCAATGCACGAAGCTTTCTTGCTTGCAACGACTGACCCTTCAATTTGATTCACTTAGAAAGAAGCTTTTCATCGTTGGATTAAAAAATAAGTGTTTTGGCTTCCAATGGCTAGTACTGACGAATGATAGAGGACTTCAAGAAGTGTTTGATATCCAGAGGCATTCTAATGCTAAATTTTAAGATTTTTAGTCAATAGACTCTTAAATGCGAAAGATAAACGAAAAAACCCAATTCATTAGGCTTTAAGAGCATGATTTATTTTATCCAGTTTGATATTCCTTTGAATTAAATTCCCAGTACAACACCTCATGTTTGTTCGATCAGCTTTCTCTATTTGACCAATATTTCGAAGTTTTTAATTAAAACTCAGAATTCAATGTCTTTCATATTTTTGGCAACAATATTTCAAAGATTTATTTCATTCTTCTATACATGAATTTTTAATATTTACAGAAATTTCTGTTCGGAAAAAATCTTATCTCACCTGCCTGATTAACATATTAATGCTTTTCTCGTACTTCAGTTTCTCTTATTACGCATCTGGACAAACGTCAAAAAAGAAAACCTTTAATAAATGTCGCAGTTCTCACAATAGCTGATAAAATTTATAGCACTATTAATAGATCAAACAAAATTAAGTTATGATGTCAATGAATTAATTACATTATTTAACGTAGTTAACTCTAAAAAGAATTTTTTCATTACATTATCTGATGCTTCTACACAATTGAATAAAAAGTACTCTAAATAAAGCTATTTTCTAGATTATTTTGAGTAAGCGATAAGTTGTTTATATGTATGACTTAAGATTACAATATACCCGGACAATTAATATAAAGTTTTTTTCTAATTTTAGTTTTAGTTTAATTTTTTGTACATACATTTATTAAAATTATAGGACCTTTAAAAATAACGCAGTTAATTCAAAAATCAAATGAATGAGCATTTTTTTTTTATGTTTTCGCTTGATTGATTATTAACGTCGCACTTTAAAGGAACACGAGAGCTGCTGGCGATGGACCTCGTAACTTTGAACCTCAGTCAAATTACGAGGATGACACATAAATCTCCTAACTTCCACACTATGCCAAAGGGCTTTGAGCCTGGACTGTTCCTCCTCACGGTGGGTCTTTAATGACATCAGAAGTGGATCCCACGACTTGAAAAAAATAAATCCAACCTCGAGTTCGTGAACATGATCACTCAGTTACCGTTTTCGAGTGAGTGGAAGTTATATTAACGCGTCACACTATGAAACTGCACGATGGCTATTGGAAACGGACCTCGTAATTTTGACTCATGGTCAAGTGACGAAGACGACACCTGAAATGGTACCCCCGTCTTAACTTCCACACCACACCAACGGGAGGACGTTTGACCTTCAACAGATTTAACGTGCATCATCCCTCTCTACACGGTGGGTCATCAGCGTCACTAGTCTCGAACTCAGGACACTCCAGCCACGAATCCATGGCCTTGGCTACAAGGCTACCGTGGCCACCGCTACAGTTTTTGAGCACCGCGTTCTCAGTGAATAGTTATTGTTTATATTTTTGTTTTAAAAACTATTAACATGGTCCACACAATTTCTCGTCATATTACTTTTCATAATATTTCCAGAAATATTGGAGGTAACCACCAGAAATTTCGAGGGAAAGGTTTCATAGCATGTGGAGAATTTAATGATTCAAATATATTTTGAAATGTTATAATTCTTTTTGTTATGTAAAACTTCGTTTAATAATCCCTATTACATTGTATTTTATTTTAATGATTTTTCAATTCATTAGAATTCGAAGGCAATTATCTATCGATGAACATAAAATCTTGAAAAAACTGCGAGAAGATTTCATGTTATCAAGTACTTGAAAAATTCAAGAAAAATTAGGAGGCCCCCAATTTTATGTATTTATAAATCATTATTTCTGCAAAACTTTACAGTAGAATTTACAGAAATTGGAAATATTTACGCTTATTTTATCAAGCTTTAAGCTTATTTCTGACCGGGGGAATTAGTAATAGTGATAAAAGCATTTTCAGGAATTAATTAACAATGTTAATTAAGTTAATTCAGTACCAATATGTAATCTCCTTTGAATTATTAACTGGTCAATTTTTTTTATTCGAATGATAATCTTGTGGCATTACATTTTAAATATGATTTCTGGCATATGACTGCCACGGCTGGCTCGGATGTAGTCCAATATGGACGTCCAATTTTCGATGACTTTTTCCAACATTTGTGGCCGTATAGCGGCAATAACACGGCGAATGTTATCTTTCAAATGGTCAAGCGTTTGTGGCTTATCCGCATAGACCAATGACTTTACATAGCCCCACAGAAAATAGTCTAGCGGTGTTAAATCACAAGATCTTGGAGGCCAATTCACAGGTCCAAAACGTGAAATTAGGCGGTCACCAAACGTGTCTTTCAATAAATCGATTGTGGCACGAGTTGTGTGACATGTTGCGCCGTCTTGTTGGAACCACAGCACCTGAACATCATGATTGTTCAATTCAGGAATGAAAAGTTAGTAATCATGGCTCTATACCGATCACTATTGACTGTAACGTTGTGGCCTTCATCGTTTTTGAAGAAGGATTCCACCAGCCCATAAAGCGCACCAAACAGTCAGTTTTTCTGGATGTAACGGTGTTTCGACATACACTTGTGGATTAGCTTCACTCCAAATGCGGCAGTTTTGTTTGTTGACGTAGCCATTCAACCAGAAGTGCGCTTTATCGCTAAACAAAATTCGCTTATGAAAATCGGGAACAACGGCAATCTCGCTTTGGGTCCATTCGACGAATCTACGCCTTGCTTGATCATATTTAAAATGTAATGCCACAAGATTATCTTTCGAATAAAAAAAATTCATGTCAATCGAATAATACATCGTTTTTTTATTGCAATTTAAAGTTCTATACCTCTAAAAAAACACCCTTTATAATTTGTAAAGCAAAAAAATGAAGGAATTTTTATTTCTCCTCTTCTTCACATTATTGGTAAAAAAATTTTAGTTTCTACTGGGCCTTTTTGTCTTAAATCTCTAGATGTATTGTTTAAAGAAAAATATTCTGAGAAACCAATAAAACGACAATAAACTAAAATATTATACAGTGAGGGGGAATATTAAATGTCTTATTAATCAAATAAAACTTGATTTATTTGTTTTCTACATTCGCAACTTACATACTGTCGGATTTGCTCTTTTTCTTTTGCTATATAAGTCATTTTGTTATTTCAGAGAATAAAAACCTGTTACCACCGATATTTTTTTAAAAAACGAAAATTTCATAAAATATATTCTTTCATTGATAAGTATAAATCTCTGACCTTTTCTAGAAATTCAATAACAGTATTAAATGTTTTAAGCCTGTTTTGAAATTATACGTGGAGAATTACTAAGCCAGTTTTTTCTAAAACAATTTCTAACACTTACAATTTTTTTGCATGCTGGGTGGTGTACTTGGTTAGGCACTGGCCTTGTATATTCAAGTTCACGAGTTCGCCCCGACCCAGGTCCGGGGATTTTCACGATGCAAAAAATCTACAACGCTCATGTCGTATGATTATGCGGCATGCTAAAGATCCCTAGAGTACCTGTTTGGCTAGGGGGCTCTCATCAAAACTAAACTCCTAATATTATTTCGCGTCGCAAGATCTCAGACGCTTCTCTCTGGGGAAGAAACTGGGTGTCAAAATTACATTGTGAAAATTGGTACCTACGTATATGGTTCCGCACTAAAAAGGGATACCAGCTTCTGAGGAACTTACTAGGTTTACAATGATAAAAAATACCAATCAGCAGCCTCATTTGAAATAAAAAAAAATGTCTTTGGTATTCAGATTAAACAGCACATATTTTTCAATTAATATATTTTGAGTCAAGGAATGGAAAAACCCAATAGAGAACAGACCTGGATGTACTTAGAATATAATATACTCACGAGAGATTCAGCTGAGTGATGCAGTTTTTAGGTGATGCTTTTTTTCTATTTACTGCGAGGTCACTGTTAATTTCTATTCCAACTTCATCGAACTATATGTGGGCTTAGGATTACACAATCTTGGTTTGAATACATGTATTTTTTTAATTTACACTTTAATAAAAGTTTTAATTTTCAGAATCAGTTTTCAGCAATTATTAATCTTCTAAAGTTTACCATGTTACAAAATCAGAGAAAAATACCTGAACTTCTGAATACTTGAAAGGCTGTATAGATCATTTAGAAATGTTATTATGGATTGTAATAACGACCACACGCAGTGAACTGTGAAAATATAATTATATACTTCCTTTTGAACTTAAAGTCTCTAAACGACTCAAATATATGTCCTTTAAGTTTCATCGAAGTTCAATCAATAATTTTATCAAAAAAATAAAATAAGTAGAAAGGTCAACAGTTCTTAACACCCCCTAGAGAGAAATATTTTTCAACAACTCGCCAATATCATTGGTGAATTATAATTATATGTATGCACGTTGCGGCTCAGCTAATTAAATACAACTTAAAGCACGGACCTCATAATCCACACCGAAATGTTGACCAAAGGCTTAAGCTAAAACCTAGGTCATCCGACTCCTGGCACAGAGAAACTGGGAGCTAGAGTTGAAATGGCCAACCGGTTTAACTCCCCCTTCTCTTTTAGAGATAAGGGAACCGCTAAAGATTTGCCCTCCAGCTTTACCTGAGACAAAAATAATATTGTCAGACTTCCGGTGAAGCTGTCATCTTTCAGTGCGTCAAACATAACGAAGTATCTCATTTATAGATTCGGATCACGATTGGCACTAACAGAGGCCAAAAAAGAAAAGCGTCTGCTCGTTATGTGGTTTCCTGAGAAACGGCCCAGCCCTTGCTGACAAGTGGTACTTAGACAACGGAAAACAGGAGGGTTTATGATTTTCTCATTTGACTCTTAAATGTAAATTAATGTTCTCACAAGGTTTGTGAGGATATTTACTACAAACAATGTATTTCATCTGCTCGAGTAACTATTCTTACCTAGGTTATTACCAGTGTGATAAATCAATCGTGGTTGGGTATTCAAGCATAGTAAAATTCTTTTTTTTAGAGAATAATTTAGCATGGATATAATTTTTGAAGTGTTTAAGGGCAGATAATAAAAACAGAATTCATAATATGCAGGAAGTGTTTCTATTTTAATAAAATAGTTAAGGCAATAATTAAGCTCTCATAGTTAAATTCTGTTTAATATGATGGATGGCATTGTGAAGTCGGCTTCGGTGTAGTATACCCGTGTCGTAAACCTAAGGTTGTGGATTCGACCCCGGCAGGAGTCGCTAGATTTTCTGGATGCAAAAATCGTTGACACGCATGTCATAATTATATGGCATGTAAAAGATCCTTTGAGTATCAATTTGACTCTGGTACTCTCGGCAAAATTAATTCACGGCAATATTGAACTTGAATTATTAAAAAAAAATTAATTCAAGCATCCAAAATTGGTAATGAGGCTACCACTAGATGGGGCCACTATGAAATGGTTCTCACGTTTGGAGACTTGCCGTGTTTGCAAAGGCTAAGTTGCTAAAAAATGCAGTCCTATTGGAAAAAAAATTGAGAAGTAAACTTAAATGCACAGAATCAAAAGTTCATTTGTAATAAAAACACCACGATAATTTTTAAAATAAATTGGACAATTTATAGCCATAATTAAATAAAAGTTCTCTACTATTTCAGTGGTTTGAATAGAATCAGAATGACTTGAAATTTGGATTCAAGGCTATCTTCCCCATGTGTAAAAAGCCCGAGCTGAATTTTTGAACACATTTTTATAAAAATTCGTGAATTTGTACTTCATGCCTTTCCTTACAATATATACTCTGCTCTTAAAATTTAAAACATTTTTCAAATATGCAACTTTTACCTTTAACACGTAAATCGAAAATCATTCTGCATTACACAGCATAGGAACCGAAAATTGGAATACATTTTACACATGCCAGAAAAAATGGATCCACTCAGACAAAATGAGTTGCATAATAAAATATTCTGCTCTTTAGAGGATAGTGAAATCCGAATATAATTAATGTTTAACATTTGTCTCTGAAAACTGTTCCAATTTCGAGTCCTATTCTTTAACATTATACAGGATGCCACTTTAAAAATAAATTTACTGTACTGTATAAGGAATAAATCGAAATATTATTCAGACAGCCTGATGTATTTTCTTCAAAATGAATACTTTTGTCTCTAATTATGTAAAAAAAAATGATTGAACTAAACTGAAGTATTTTTTTCAATAAATGTTTTAGAAGACATTATTAGCTATAAACTTATAATTTATCGGAGAGAAATTTATCAGGCCTCTAATATCAATAAATTCTAAAATGAAAAAAAAATGGGCATTTCCAGTTCAGTCAAAAAATATACAATATATAGAAATTCGAAACGAGTTTATTAAAGTTTGTCTTTTATGCAAGGAAGTAACGCTACTTATTATTTCTCAGAATGAATTTAATGTTTATTAGCGTGCCCAAAGTCCCCGAGGATTTTAACCTTTAATTTCTTAAGGTTTTTTTCCAATAAGGCCTTTAAGCATAATTTTAAAATGGAAGTTACGGAGTTGTCGGACAAGAACGGGGCAATCTTGAACAAGGACCCGTCCTGGGTCCCTGGGGCTCCTAGAAATGCTGCTGTAGCTCATTTTAGACTTTTAACAGGTCATCACTGTTTGAGATCTCATTTCTACAGAACTGGCTTCACCAACTCACCGGACTCTGTATGACTCTGGTCAGCCTATGACCGCTGAACATTTGGTCATGTGCCCTGCATTAAGGTATCCGACTACTTGCAAAAACTTTTTTTTTTGAAAAAATCCAGATATGAGGATTTTTTTGTGATTTTTAGATTTATTTAGTATATTTTAAGGAAAAAATCCTAAAATTGAAAACAGAAAAAAAATTTATTATTATCAAAATGGGAAAAACTGGTAAAAATGTACAAAAAATTGCATAAAACGGGGCCCGCTCTGTACAAAAATTTTATGAACAAACTCTCTATTTTTTAATTTTGATGTGTTCCTTTGCTATTCATGTTTGAAATGACCTTCAGGATAACAGATATTTTAATTTTTACAAAAACTAGAGCACTTTATCTTAGTGATTATATGAAATTGCTTAAAAAACAATGATTATATTCACATAAAGGACCGTAAATTTTGAAATAAAACAGTGATTGGTAAATCTGAAAGTCAAAACACTTCTACTATTATACAAAACATACACAAAAATTTCAGCAAATTATTTCCAAAGCTTTTTGAGCAATCGCTGTCCCCCGTTTGAACTTTTCGAAAAAACACATTTGGGAGTAAAACGCATTCTAAAGTTCGACATCTCGTGTAAAGTTATGGTATCTGCTTTTACTAAAACGCTTGTTGTTTT